>OX333078.1:17697239-18297239 GCA_946863875.1 Alloplasta piceator
TGGTCATAACTTCTTTAATAATTAATGGTCCAAATGAAGTGTTTTTTTTTTCAAATTTTTTGTTTTTATTGTCCTTTCAGAAAAAAATGTTCGACGCGTTTTTGAATAAGTTTTTTGAGTCTTAAACTTTGAATCGTGTTTTTAAACGTGAGTGTATATTTTCATTTTTTATTTTAAACTTCGATCGATTCAACAACTTTTAAGACCAGTTCGTTCGTGGGCCCTCCATAATTACTATTTTTTTCGATTTTTGAAAATAAAAAAAAACAACATTTTCTTTAAATCATTATGAATATTAATTTTTGTTACTGTATACAGTGTATAGTCTTTTTTTCATTATTTACAATTTATTTTTACTCTTTTTTGTTGTTAACATGTTCTTAAAATTAATCATTATTCGTTGTTTATGAACAATAACAAGAGTTTTTATTTATTCACTTATTCTTTTGAAAATCTTACATATACGTTTATGTCCTAAGTTAGAATATTTCCTTACCGATACATTTCCGTTGCTCATTGGAAGAATTGAATGAAATTTTTGTGTCCCCGTGATTGAGTTAGCAGTATTGTATCGCAAATGAAAAATTTGCTTGCATCTAAATAGTATTTCTCAGGTGAAAATTGGACAGCAATATTCGGTAGACTATTTGGGATCGATGCCCAGTTATACAATTCTTGACCTGTTGTTATTTGCTCGTCGATTAATTATTAATTATTTAAATCTGTTAACAACAAAAAAGTGTCAAAGCTCATTCGAAATGATTGAAAAAACATTATACAGTAACAAAAATTGGTATTCATAATAATTTAAAGAAATTTTTTTTTTTTCAAAAATCGAAAAAAATAGTAATTATGGAGGGCCCACGACCGGACTGGTCTTCAAAGTTATTGAATGGATAGAAGTTTAAAATAAAAAATTTTCAAAAAAATCAAAATATGCACTCACTTTTGAAAACGCGATTCAAAGTTTAAAACTCAAAAAACTTATTCAAAAACACGTCGAATATTTTGTTTGTATTTCTTTTCTGAAAAGGCCATAAAAAAAAAACTTTTGAAAAAAAAACACTTAATTTTGATTATTGAAGAAGTTATGACCATAAAACCGATCATCCATCTTGTGACCGGGCAATGAAAAATCTCAAAAATTAATAGGAAGGATCTTTTGATGGGTACTAAAAAAAATTAAAAATTTAAGGAAATAAAAAAAAAGTTTTTCAAACCGTCCGATTTGAGATGAATCGCCCCATGTGGATTCTCGTTGAGATTAGGCTACTTTCGTGGTATTTTCGCGATCAGCGGAAGTCTTCCGTGGATCACAACTTTTTTTTCATTTTTTTTTGCGGATCTCCTAAAGACGTCAGCTTAGGTGTGAAAAGACATGACACAAAAAAAAAATACAAACAAACAATAAGAGATTTATCATTCACTTTTTTTTTTTATTATTTCGAAAGGAGACTGTTCGAACGATAAAGCCGACATTTGGAAGGTATTTGTGGACGGAAATGAGGCTGATTACGGCATCTGCGAAGACGAGGACGCACTTTTGGAACGAGTTGGTTGAATGAGACTCCAAAAATCACAAATTCCTACAGAATTCTAGTCGTATATTTACAAGAAAAATTAAATTTGACGAATAACGTTTTCTTCACAAGGTATGGTTTTTCAGTAAACCCCCAAAAATACCTGTGCGAACGAGTATTGTAACAGCACGAAGAATTCAAGTATAGAAAAACCTCACGAGTTTCCTATTCGAAATAAATTAACGAACAAGTCGTGTGTTGTCATTATAATTATTGAAGATAATTTTCTAACGGTTCTTAGGTGATGAAGGAATGTCTAGCTTCGACTATCAACCTTTCGCCTATTGTAAGTGATATGGGCGACAACACTATGAAGAATCGAAAAGGAAGAAAAACTGTGTCCAGTGAGGTCAAGTTTATCCCAGTCCATTCGTTCGGCAATGAAAAGGAAATGGGGTCTTGTCAGATGGAAACGATCAATATTATACCAAATTGTGCACGAAATCTCGACGAATTACTTTGAAAAAAACGAATAATCAAATTTAAAAAACTTGAAACAGAAATCGAACTCGAACAAAAATCTTCTGAACAGGGTATCCCATTTACACTGAACTCTCACGATACGTACAGCCAGTATAATGAACGTATTGCTTGCATTGTATGTGGCGCATTTTATGTGTGGTATTTCCGTTGTATCATTGGGAACCCGGCAAAATTTTACATACAGCTCTCTTCCAAACGTGTCGAGTTCAATGCACTATATCTATATGTATGTCTCTTACTGTAATTAACAAACGCCCCTTGTGTTCATTATCATGAGAGTCCAGTGTATATGTTAAAACCCCGAAGTAATTCGATATTTACGCAGGAAATCGAAAAACCGGGTGAAATGAATCAAGTCAATTTAAATGAAGAATTAAATGTTTTCAATGTGATATCAAGGTCAACTTAAAAAAAAAAAAGAAACCCATATATTTTATAGTAGCACCGTTTTATACACCGAAACAAAGGTTTAGTAATATCAACTACCCAGCTGCGATCACGGAAAATTAGTTTGAATCAATCGTCACATATTTGATTTGATTACCTCGTTGTTGAAATAATAAAACTGGTGTTACCGCAATTACAACATTGGATCAAATGATTTCAAACGAGATTGATTCAACAACTTGTTTTCTCATTCAATTGAATATTTGGTCATTTACTGGAAGTAAATAAAATTGTTTTAACTGTATGTTTCGTTTCATCAACAAAATCTAGTTTTAATTTGAGCTATTCATCCAGTTGAAAAGAATAGTAAATGCTTTCAAGTAGAGCTAGAACTTTTATGCGAGTTATCCGGGTACCCTAAATCATCCGGATACCCGGATAACCATTTGCGACGCTCGCTACCCGGGTACCCGTTATTACCCGGGTAATAACGGGTAATATCGGGTAATAACGGGTAATATTGCCCAGTGAACACGTTATGTTGCCGCAATGTAACATGGAAGTTACATGTAATGTTACAATGTTATCCCTCTGTAACGTTGCTGTTATATAACATGCAAGTAACAATGTTATGTAACATTTGTTACATGTAGGTTACATAACTGCAATATAACTTTGTTACATTACAGTAATGTAACATATGTTATATTGCGGCAATATAAATTTGTTACATTACAGTAACGTAGCAAATGTTATATTGCGGCAATATAACATGGAAGTTACATGTAATGTTACAATGTTATTCCTATGTAACGTTGCTGTTATATAACGTGCAAGTAACATGTTATGTAACATTTGTTACATGAAGGTTACATAACTGCTATATAACCTTGTTACATTACAGTAATGTAACATATGTTCTATTGCGGCAATATACCATAGAAGTTACACACTGTAAACATTTTTACTACGAGGGGTCAGGGGTCGCGAAATTAAGTTATGAGGGATGACGTAAGTTATGAGGGGTCAGGTATTTTGGAATAAAGTTTTGAGAGTTCACATGACACTAGGGGTCAGAGGCCCCCAAATTAAGTTATGAGAGGTCACTTAACTTATGAGAGGTCACAGCTCTTTCAAACATTTTTTGAGGGCTTACATAATTTATGAGAGGTTAGAAGCTCTGAAATTAAGTTATGAAGGGTAACGTAAGTTATGAGGGTTCAGGTATTCTGGAATAAAGTTTACATAACTTATGAGGGGTCAGGGGATTGGAATTCGCAAATAAAAAAACGAACTTTCATGGTTTATTGCCCATTCAAATGCATATACTATTATTATTAGCATTATTATTATTATTATTATTATTATTATTATTATTATTATTATTATTATTATTATTTTACTACCATTATTATACTACTATTATTTGTTCGGCACTCCAGCATTCATATATTATACAAGTAGAGAGAATTCATAAGTAGTCGGTAGCGTAATCGGTAGCGTGTTAGGTAGATAGGTAGGATGGTAGGTAGGGTCGAGGGTTCGATTCCCAGTCTCTGAGAAAAATTAGATCGGACAATTCGTGCAGATTTTTTTTTTCTATGAATCTCTTTCGGGCCGGTAAACTACGCATATTAAATTATTTTGCGAGAGCTATATATTTTTTATAACATGTTTAACAACAATTAATTCTATTTACAGTAACGTAACACAATTACATAACTGTTACGTAACTGTTACTTAACTGTTACATAACTGTTACATAACTGTTACATAACTGTTACATAACTGTTACATAACTGTTACATAACTGTTACGTAACTGTTACATAACTGTTACGTAACTGTTACATAACGTTACATAACTGTTATGTAACAATGTTACATTGCTGAGTAGGAAATTGTAACTTACATGTAACTTACATGTAACGTCCATGTAATGTTACATGTTACAAACGGTAACATTGCCGTTACATTGCTGCAACATTACTGTGTCCACTGGGTGGGTAATATCAGATACCCGGGTATCCGGGTAATAACGGGTAATATCGGGTAATGCTGCATTAACATCTCCTTTATGAATTTTCATGAAAGGTCCGTTCTAATTCTTATATATTCCATCTTTACCCTAGTATTTGTTCGAAATTAATGCATTTATTCAGAACAGGATTTTTTTCCCTCAGATACGTGTTGACTCAGCGATAATACTTCTTGATTTTTTTGTAAAATCAAATTTGTCCGAAAAACGTCATTATCCAAGGTAAAGGAAACAAGAGCGGACTAGGAAAACGTATAAGACGAGAGTATCCACATAGTATTATTATCATAGTGTGGAAGTTGTTTTGCAATATATGATCACACATGAGTACTTAATAAACTCAATCAGAAATCAACCGATGAATTAGCAAATGCAGAGAAAGACTTGAACTTTCGTATCTTGTATCGCGTATCGCATCTATCGAGTTCAATTTTTTGTACAAATATATGCAAGGACGGTTGATATCAAATTTGAAAAGGATTGTTTAAAGAGTTTTCAATTAATTTAATTCAATTGTTTAAGGGGATTTTGTAAAGTTTTTAAAAAATTAAGAAAAAATCTTCCTTATTAAAATTATTCATTCAGCATCTCGTAAGGAAACTTAATCGGACGCATAAAAAGTGAATACAAAGAATTGCACCGGAACCCCTCTATATGCAACAAATCTCGTTGCCGGGGCTCGACGTGCTCCCGTTCCGATAAAAACTCAGGAGCGTACGCGTTTGCATTAAATCTATATGGGGCATTCCATCCCAAGTCGGACAGTTTGGAAAACTTTTTTTTTTATTTCCTCGTTTTTTTTATATTTTCAAGTACCTATCAAAAGAGCCTTCCTGTTGAATTTTGAGATTTTTTTTATTACCCGTTCAAAAGATATTAAATTAACAAAAAAAACCGTTCTTTCTTTGGTATTTTGGTCATACCTTCTTTAATAATGATACAAATTAAAAGATTTTTCCAAAATTTTGTTTTTTACGGCCTTTTCAGAAAAAATACAACAAAAATATTCGACTTATTTTTTAATGAGTTTTTTGAGTTTTAAACTTTCAATCGTGTTTTTTAAAGTAAATGTCATTTTAGATTTTTTTTTAATTTTTCGTTTCAAACATCTATCTATTCACTAGTTTTTAAGACTAGCCTGATCATGGGATGTCAATAACTAATTTTTTTTTTTGAACTTTGAAAATTAAAATTTTTGAATTTTTTTATAAATTATTATGAATACCAATTTTTGTTACTGCATAGTATTTTTTAAATCATTTAAAATTAATTAAACACTTTATCATTGTTAACAGATTTTAAAAATTAATAATTATTCGATGAGAAAATAACAACACTTCAAGAATTGTATGAGTGGGCATTGAACCTAAATAGTCTATACCGAATATTGCTGTCGAATTTTCACATGAGAAATATTCAGATGCAAAAGAAAGATTTTATTTGCGATAAAAGACTGCGAAGTCAATCACAGGGGGGACACAAACATTTCACTCAATTATTCCAATGAGCAACGGAAACGTATTGGCAAAGGAATTTTCTAATTCAGGAAATAATAGTATATGTAAGGTTTTCAAAAAATTACGTAAATAAATAAAAACTGTTGTTATTATTTTTCACAAACAGACTTAACGATTAATTATTAATTTTAAGAACCTGTTAACAATAAAAAAGTGTCAAAATAAATTCTAAATATTGAAAAAAAAACTATACAGTAACAAAAATTGATTCAAAATAAATTCTAAATAATGAAAAAAATACTATACAGTAACAAAAATTGGTATTCATAATAATTTATTTAGAAAAAAATTTCTATTTTCATAAATCGAAAAAAATAGTAGTTATTGAGATCCCACGATCGGACTAGTCTTAAAAATTGTTGAATAGATAGATGTTTAAAACAAAAAATTAAAAAAAAAATAAAAAATGACATTCACTTTTAAAAACGCGATTTAAAGTTTGCAACTTAAAAAACTCATTCAAAAACACATCGAATATTTTTGTTGTATTTTTTCTAAAAAGGCCATAAAAAAATAAAACATTTGAAAAAAAAATTTAATTTGGACCATTATTAAAGAAGTTATGACCAAAATACAAAAAAAAAACGGTTTTTTTTGTTAATTTAATATCTTTTGAACGGAAATTATTCAAGAAACTAATTATTTAGTTAGACCAAATAAATATTTAGTTGCCTGTATTTAACTAACGATTTTGTATATTCAACCATTTTTTTTTCTCAGTGGGTAATAAAAGAATAAAAGATCACCATAAAAATTCCCATTACCCATTAAAATTTTAATGTGTAATGGAAAAATTTCCATTACCTATTACAACCCACACAGCAATATGACGTCTGAAAGAATCGCTGTAGATTTCTTATGTAAGATTTGGACATCCGAATACATTTTCCGAAAGACATCTTAATGAGTTCCGAAAGTAGTCTTATGCGTCACTTTGAGGGATGATTTTGATATCTGTGAAAAGTTGTCTTGAAGATAACTTTTTCAGACTTCTCAAAAAAGATATCGTAAAGACTACTATTTCGAGATTTCTTCACAAGACATCGTCAAGATAACTTTTTCAGGGTTCCTTTAAAATTATCAAAAATTAATTTTTTTCTTATTTCTATCGTTTGCAAAATTTTTTAATACGTATTTTTATTTATTTACATAGTTACTGGACCGACTGTATTAAAAAAAAATTAGAAAAAAATTCGATTTCATCATTTCAATTTCATCTGCCTCCACGGGGATTCGAACCTGCGACCTGCCTATCTATCCTACTTGAGAACCTATCACGCTACCTATTACGCTACCGACTACTTATGAATTCTATTTACTTATATGATATGTCAGTGGTGAAATCCAAGAATTTAAACGGTTCCGATATGTATCCGAACAAATATTATCACGTAGTCTATCTGAATATGCGATTTCTAATAACTTTTTAATATTCATTCCGAAGATCTCTTAAGGGGAGGTTCAACCCCCTCCCCCGTCTTTCCGCTCTCGTGAGTGCGAGAGAGATAGAGCTAAAACGTTTAACACATTTTTTGCGGAGATGACTTGATGGAATAAAAAAAGAATATAGTGGGGCCATGACCTGTACACATTAATTACGCAGGCGACCCCACTAATCTTTTTTCATTTCATCAAGCTATCTCCGAGAAAAATGCGTCAAGAAATTTTTGAGGTTATGTTGACCTTTTTACACTCTTCTTAAGTAATTCTTATTTCAGACTTCTTCGGACTAACGTCTGCGAGATATCATACGTGTTGCTCTAGAAGTAGTCTTGAAAAAGAATTCGCGAGGAAGTATTTCTGGCTTTTTATTGGATGTCTTTTACGGAATATCTGGAAGATATCTTCTAAGGATATCTGACAGTTGATTTAATTCCGAAGATCTCTTAAGTTATTCTTATTTCAGACTTCTTCAGACTAACGTCTGCGAGATATCATACGTGTTGCTCTAGAAGTAGTCTTAAAAAAGAGTTCGCGAGGAAGTATTTCTGACTTTTGTGCTGTGTGGGAATGTAGTGTGTAATAGAAAAAATTTGCATTACCCATTCAAATTTTAATGTGTAATGGAAAAATTTCAATTACCCCTTAAAATGTAGTGTGTAATAGAAACAATTTCCATTACCCATTAAAATGTAGTGACTAATGGAAAAAATTTCCATTACCCATTCCAATTTTAATGTGTAATCAGGGTGTCTAACTTTAGCTCCGACTGAAATTTCATGACATTTAAAGTTTTTTCAGGTAAGGAATAACGATTTTTTCATGACTGTTGGTATGGCTTAGTATACCACAAAAATATGTATGATTATTTTTCCGACCCAAATGTCGGCCAATAGAATTGCACCATTCGACGTCACGTGGTACAACCTACATGGTATTATACTGATAATTTTTTGATTATTTTCTCTGGTAGTTGCTATATATAAAAAACAAAACATGATCCAGTCAAATTAACCACACGTCAAACTGACAGGTTGAATTCAATTGTGAAAATTGGAGATTTTGCATGAAAATGAGTCGATTTGGAGTTTGTTCTCTGTCCACCATTGATAAAAAAGTCAAAGGAAATGTTCCCATTAATACGGAGAAGGCAAAAAAAACAGTTTGGAACCAATTTACTACTGTTAACTGTTCATTTCATCTCATGGTGCAATTCTATTGGCCGACATTTGGGACGGAAAAATAATCCCCCGAATACCACACGAGCTTCAAAATTATCTGGCATTTCCCTCAAGGTTCCCTGCAAACAAATAAAGTCGTCAAGTTTTTCAGGAAAAATCACTCGCGCTTCGCGCTCGTGATTTTTTAACCTGAAAAACTTGACTCCTTCATTTGTTTGCAACGAACCTATCGGGAAATACCCGATAATTTTGAAGCTCTTGTGGTATTATAAGTGATAATTATTGTTGTATGTACTTTTCTGAATTTTCGTATTTTCATTCAGCTTTTCGAAAAAATTTGTCTCGCGGGCCAACAAAAAATATACGAAAATTCTTCAAACTTACCAAACTAAATAATTTTACATACACTACCGGCAAAAAATTTCCGGACAAAACTTGAAAAAAGGGCTGAAACTTTTTCAAATGCCATTTCGTCGGAATCGGAAGTGAACGTAAACTAATTTAACAAACGGCATTTTAAAGGTGAAGAATTCGGCTTCATTTTCTGTTTTTAAAATTATTTCTACAATTTGTTTTTAGATTTGGACTCTATTTTGAAAATAAATGTTTTTCGCCTTTGTTTCCCTCTCTTCAGGTGCCCCCGTCTTCTAGAGGAAATTTTTCTTATACATTTTCACGATTGGATTCATAAAGGAGAAAGTTAGACTTTCAATTTCTTTTTTTTAAACTTTAAGCCATTTTTATTTCCAAAGTTATTCTGTTTTTTGCGAAAAAACACGTATAACACGAAAACATGGAGGATTCATGAAAATCTTCAGGATAGCAAAAAGTTGCGTCTGTTTTCGTTGAGTTCCCGTAGTAAAAAACTCCATTGAATCGCCAATGGCAACCAATGGTTCTCATACGACTCCATTGGACAATGAATGGGGACCCATTGAGATTTCCGCATTTGTCAATGGCGTACAGGGCTGACCATTGATCAGTGAATGGGTATCCATTGAACATCAAATGCGGATGAACCGAATGATCATCATTACTCAATGATGCTCATTGGAAAGCCAATGCGGATGAATCGAACGATCATCATTACTCAATGATGCTCATTGGAAAGCCAATGCGGATGAATCGAACGATCATCATTACTCAATTATGCTCATTGGAAAGCCAATGCGGATGTATCGAGCGATCAGCATTGCCCAATGGTGTCCATGGGAAGGTAAATGCTGATGAACGAAATGATCCGCTTCACCCAATGATGTCCATTGGAAAGTCAATGCGGATGAACTGAAAGATCGGCATTTCCCCACAGATGTTCATTGGAACCCGAATGCGGCTAACGATGAAATGATCAGCATTTACCAAGGATACCCATTGAATAATAAGTAACTACAAATTATACAATGATCAACATTTATCAATAAGGTCACTTCATTGATGACTGATCGAATGATGAGCAGCATTCGTTAACGATGTTGCAATCAATATTCGAGATTCAATGCTGAACAATTGAACCCATCGATCGATAAGAATTTTTCCGAATGCGATATTTCTCAAACGGCGGTGAATTAATAAAATTAAGTAAGAGTAGATGTCGCTGATTCTCATATATGAACCAAATATTTTCTTCAATTATAATAAATGCTGATGATTATATCGATGATCAATTAATATTAGCATAAGCTCGGAAATTATTCGAAAGTAATTTTAAAAAAATATATTATAAGTTGCTCATCAAGTACGCGTACGTTTGGGATTAATGATTTTTAAAACCGTTTATTTTTAACATATACACACAATTTTATCAGTCCTTCTCAACCCGATTTGTGAGAGGAGAAACGTATATACTTTCATTATCAATCGTCATCTGAATACACTTACAATCTATTTTCTCAATTCTGAGCTTCAAACATTTCTATTAAATGTAATAATATATATAATGCATATATAATTATTGGTCGTTATGCTAATATTAGCATTATGATTAACCTTACTTACTGATAACTTACATCATTTGATTATTTAATGCGTAATTCCATGTATATATAGCAATCATATGAAAGAATCTCCATTGATGATCCCATTTATTCCCCATTGCCTACAAAAACCAATGGAGGTGAATGGCGAATTAACTAGGGAGATTGTCTCCATTGAATCCCCATGGGATAATCCCCATTCCGTTTCAAATGGGGAATTCAATGGCGAAAATGTCCTTAGAAAATTCGGCATTCATATCCATTGGTTTTGTGGGCAATGGGGAATGAGTGGTGAACAGCAATGGAGATTCTTTCGTATAGTAAAAACTCCATTCATCGCCATTGAAAAATCCACATTCATTCCCCATTGCCAAAATAACCAATGGGGATGAATGCCGAATTGCCTAAGGGGATTGTCTCCATTGAATCCCCATTAGATAATCGCCATTCCGTTTCAAATGGGGAATTCAATGGCAAAAATCCCCTTAGGCAATTCGGCATTCATCTCCATTGGTTATTTTGGCAATGGGGAATGAATGGGGATTTTTCAATGGTGACGAATGGAGTTTTTTACTACGGGTTCAGAGGAATTTTTTCAGATTTTGTTTTTTCATTTTTGTTTTCTCATTTTCTGGGTCGGAACTCAGATCATTAAATTACCATAATTCGAGAACTATGGGATTGTTGATAAAAATTTAAGAGGGGAAAATACTTTATTTTACCATTTTCAGCACATTGGAATTATCTTTTAAATTTCTTTCGCAATTTTTTTTCCCGCGTCAACACGAGCAAAAAAAATTTGGAAAAAAACTCTGAAATAATTCTTCTGAACTCAACGAAAACGAATGCAACTTTTTGCCTTCTTGAAGTTTTTCATGAATCCTCTTCGTTTTCGTGTTACACGGGATTTTTCAAATTTTCTTTTTCTTCACAAAAAACAGAATAACTTTGGGAAAAAATCGCTCAAAGTTTTAAAAAAACTTTCCCCTTCATGAATCCAATCATAAAAATGTATAAACAAAGTTTCCTCTAGAAGATGGGTGCACCTGAAGAGAGGGGAAAAAGGCGAAAAACAGTTGTTTTCAAAATAGAGTCCAAATGTAAAAGAAAATTATAGAAATAATTAACAAAAATTTGAAATTTTTAAAAAATAAATACACAAAACAGCAAGGATTGTGAACTTGTTACGAATACCATAAAGAAAAATCAGGTTCAATAGTTATTTTTCATGACATTTCATGACTTTTTTAAGGTTCAGTGTAAGTTCATGACATTTAAGAATTTTCATGACTTTTCGGGTCGTTAGACACCCTGAATGGAAAAAATTTTAATGGATAATGGAAATTTTTTCCATTACTCACTACATTGTAATGGGTAATAAAAAATTTCCATTACACATTAAAATTTTAATGGATAATGGAAATTTTTCCATTACACATTAAAATCTTAATGGGTAATGGCAATTTTTCCATTCACATTAATATTGTAATGGGTAATGAAAATTTTTTCCATTACAGTGTTGGTTTGGATATGCGGCCGTGTAGAGAATTAGTGAAGGGAGGAATCGGCTGCGATTCGGCCAGTGGTTCCAAATAAAATTGGACAATTTTTGTATAAAAATTGTCCAATTTTATTTGGAACTACTGGCCGAATCGCAGCCGATTTCTCCCTTCACTATTTTTCCATTACACACTACATTTTAATGGGTAATGGAAATTTGTCCATTACAAATTAAAATTTTAATGGGTAATGGAAATTTTTTCCGTTCCACATTTGAAAAGTAATGAATACAAATTACAAATTTTGCAACCCTGACTCTCGATAATCTTTTGGACTCACACTACCTCCACTTTAATGCCTAACGGGTAACATTGAACAGAACTTTCATTAATTTTCGCTCACATGTAAAGTCACTTCGTTCAGTTTTTAATAAATATTTCACTCGCATACCGAAAAAACCACAAAATCTTCTTAATACACAATGTTATACGGGATTTTTCGATGTTACCCGGTATTACCCGATATTATCCGATATTACCCGATACTACCCGATATTACCCGATATTACCCGATATTACCCGATATTACCAGATACTACCCGATATTACCCGATATTACCCGATACTACCCGATATTACCCGATATTACCCGTTATTACCCGTTATGACCGAGTATTCGAGTAGAAAGGTACCCGTTATTACCCAGATAGTTTCGGGTTATCCGGGTATCCGGATACCAAGCGTTGGATCCGTGGAACCCGGATAATCCGGATATCCGGATACCCGAATAAGTTCGAGCTCTACTTTCAAGTCGATTAAATTGTTTGATAAATTTGACTAAATATTTCAATGCGGCCACAACACATTTAGTCGATAGTGCGTATAGTAACTACCACGATCTCGGCACTTCGCCCGAGATCCGTAAGGTGGCGACGATCGGCGCGTGCTCTCGCTCCCGCGAGACAGCCACTGAGCACCGATAAGTATCAGTGTATTACCAGCATCGGAGTCCTCAATTAACTTTAAATTGATGGAACATTACCCGCGCTCTGTGGTCGCGCAGTTCTATGGACTAAAGGCTACATAATTGAATGAGATCGCCATTGCACTTTGGTGGCGCTCTTTATGGGCGCAAGGATAAAAAAGTAAAATTTTCACGTAACTGTTCAATCTCACGATTAGTAAGTTAAGAGGAGGCTAAATACCATTTTTATTCAATCCCTACATTATCGACGTATCATCGTCATCCAGTCCTACTCCGACAACCGTGGATGAAAATTAATTACATTTTGACAATTAAGAGGGGACTAAATTAATTAACAATTAATTGTCAATTGAGAGGCTAAAATGTGTTACAGCTAATGCCAACGAGCTCATTCGAGCCCCCTAAATATTATAGGTTACTCGTCAGAATCCATGGTGCTGCCCTCACTCGCACGTCTGTGAACTACATTTCGCCATTTCGTTTTTCAATAAAACTACAATTTATCGATATTTATCTCTTGATGCGCCATCCAAACTAACGGCGTGTCATTTTGATAAAATAATGTCGAAAACGTCTTGATATTTGTATCGTGGCGTTCTTCATGGAGCCTCACTCTTGGTTTTACACGGAATGCAGTAAAAGTTTAATAATTTAAGTTTTTCAATTACAGTTTCTTGGTGGTAAATGAATTTGTAAATTTTTATTTTGTTTTTCGCAAAATTTTTATCGAGGCTCCATACCTGCCATTGTTCTGATGATGTTAAAATTTTATTCAATTCCATCCATTTGTATAAGAGCAAGTTTGGATGGCAATTTCGAGGTGTTAGTGTCGGTATCTAGCCTCCTCTTAAGTGAAAGCCCTGTTAGCTTAAACAAATATTGCATATCATCAAATGTTTTGTTAATTCAATTGAAATTTCCTAGCTTTATATTGAATACATTCTTTTTCCGGTGAACATCTGAATTGCATAGAAAATATGAACTGTTCATTCAACTAAACCATCTGGTTATCCAATCGCATATTGAGTGCATTTTACCAAATATAGAATCAAAACAATATAATTTTCAATTGAACGAATTCTCTACTCTGTTGGGTCAAGGATATATGTATTTATGGGAATGCAAATATTCTTTCCATTTTGATACACGTTTTGAGTTAACTGAATTACACATTTCGTTCGCCACCCACAACCGCCGGGTTTAGTTAATTCAAACCAAATTTTTTTCATTTTACCAAACCTTTTCCTCGGTGTACGTAAAAAAGTGGACAACTTTTGTCAAATATATTTTTTGATCTAACCAATATAAGTTCCCATAAAAAAAAAGTTGACCTCCATGTCACCTTAAAAAGTTCACTCGATAAAGGAGTACGTAAGCCATTTAATTCTTCATCAAAAGCGACTCGCTATGTATCAATTGGGTGCCTAAATTTAAATCGATGTATAGTTGCATTACCAGTAGATGAGAATTGCCAGTAGAAATACCCATTGTAAATTTGTTTATTAAAACAAACAAAAAGTAAATAGAAGCAATATGGAATGTATAAAAGGAAAAAAAGAGCTCAGCAGGGAGAGTCGAAATGCATGAGGGCCGGTCCGTCTGATCGCGTTTCTTCAAAGTACCAAGGATCTTCGAGATCGTGGAGATCCGGATGGATGCCTCTTCGGCCGGGTGGTACCGCTGTATATCCGGGAAGAACCGGATAACGTTGAATATCGAAGAATCTCTCAATGTCCTCGATATTGCCACCCTGCATAGGCTGATGACCGGTTCTTCGTGGTATCGGCATCGACGCCTTTATCCTCGATGGACAGGGCATCGCCATTCCGTACTCGTCCTCCTCGAACGATATATCACCTTCCTGAATTATTTGCTCTAACGGCATATCAAGATCAAAATCGTCGACTCTTTGTTGAGCGCATCTCTCGAATTCTTCCTCGATTCTTCTCTGCGCGTCTCTCTGCTCCATTTCCGCCTGTGCCCTTCTTGAAAATCTTCTTGCCGCCTCGACATCAGGATGTTCACGACCATATTCAGGTTGAAACATCTCGTGCTCGATATCGGGTATTCTCACGAGTTTTCGACCCCTCGGTGGACTCGGTATGTACTCTAATTGATCACCCAATTCGTCGATATTCAATATCATGTCATCACTTTCATCGTGAATATTGACCACATTACTACCGACATTGGCAACCGCTATTACAAATTCCCGTCTGGCATTTTGCAACGACTCGAGTTTGTCCTGTACAGCAGCGCTCTCAGCGGCATCCTGCTCGTCCAATGACTCGCTTATCACCTGGATCGATCGATTGGCAATGTCCGACGATCCGGTCCCATCAGCCCCGTCGGGTGATGCTATGCAGACGATGGTACTGCAATCGGGACGTATCGCACCGGGTTCAATTATTATCTTGTCTACAGGACCGTCGGTCATTGGAATCGCCTGAACAACCTCGGCGTTCATTGATCTCGCGAGTTCTCTGGTTTCCTCGATGATCGGCGTTGCTGTCGCGGATGGCCTGATCGATGTTCCTGGCTGATTTAACGGAACGAAAAATTCGTTCGATAAATTCACAAATAGATGCTTGATCAAAGTTTTTAGTCATCAATAAGAGTAAAAAAGAGATAACTTCTCCACTATTGTGCAAATCTTAATAAAACTTATAGAAGCTGAAAGGACCAATCAATTTTATTCAAAAGTAAAAAAATATCTTAACGCTTTGAGTAAATTCTGTTGAATTAGATATTAGATACATTTATAGTCTCTGAACTATCTGCCTACAAAAAAAATTATGATCACTCAATCCCCTGTTGAAAAGGACCGATATGAACCGATAGAATACTATAAATTCTCATAAATCTCTATCGGAACTTCGTGTGCATTTGTCCCTGTTTCTAACAGATTCTAACAGTACTATCGGTCCTTTTCAACAGGGTCATGCCTCTCTTTGGAAAGATTACAAATTTTATAGAATCTTAACTCCTTCAAGCGATTTTTGCGCAATTCAATACCAAGTATTTTCGGTAAAAAATATATTTTATCGCCTTCTCTGAGAACTATCGCTTAGACGAGTTTCAACGCGACAGCATAAAATTTGTGAATGGTAATGCGATTACCCCCTTTTTTTCTGATTATAAAATTTTTTATCAATCTTGATGCTCTAAGAGATTTTCGCGAAATTTATTCGAATATTGTTGAGCTCCAAATCGCACGATTCACGTAAGCTGGAGCGATCTATCAATTTTTTTGATGAATCGAAGATTTTACAAAAACGTAATTCGTCAAGTGAATATCATAAAATTGGCAAACGCGAGCAGCTATGCCGTCTTTCCGTTCAGGGAGATTTGAAATTTCATAAAATTTTGATTCTTCTTGTGATGCTTGAGAACCCTCGATCCCAAAATAACTTTATCTCGACAGCGGCAAACGTTAAATAGATCAAAATAATTCTCTTGATCTGGATCAAAATAAATTACCGTTGCTCTTTTCAATCTTGTACCCCCTCGTTCGGTGGTAATGTGACCCCTTGCGATCGCTGCATCGACAGCGGCGGTAGTAGGTCGATGTCCGCCTCGTTCGGTTGCAATGTGACCTCTGTCGATCGCTTCTTGCAGCGCCCTTTCGTGCCGAACCGGTGATCTGCCCCGACCTGCCGTTACGGTGCTTCTTTGACGTGTCATTCGGGCGTCACCTCCAACAGGCGCAGGAGTACGTTTTGGACGATGACTGATCGTTTCTCTTTGTCGATCAGCCTCAGCGGCTCGTTGAATTTTCTCAGCCGCCAATTTTTGTCTCATTTGCATTGCTTTGGTCATTGAGGGCCTGGCAAAGTCAATTTTTTTCGGATCCGCCGGTGGTGGACCCAATCTCGCTAGACCGGTACGTGAACGTGCGGGACACGGTTTGGGCTGTTCAGGACGTGGATCTTTTTGCACGATAGCGGCATTTTTAGCCTCTCGCATTATTTGCGTTCGTGTCGATGCCGGACGGGAAGTTCCGGGCCTTGATGCGTGGCCTGCACTGGGACGCGAAGCTCGACTCGCCATTTTTCTTTAAATTTTTGTCAAGCCGCGTCCTCCCTTACTTCGCTTTCGACAAGTAGATTTTCAATCGAAATGGAACAAGATCTCAATGTTCGAGAATCGAACGTCGGTTAATTTTTTTCGGCAATGTTTTTTGAAACTTAAATTTAGGAACTGGAAAGCCTCTTGATAACCTGGACTCTTCACAATACCTCGAACTTAAGATTCCTCGGATAATGCATGCATTTATACTTATTCGTTCAGATTGAGCTATGCTTTTAAAGCCAACGGGACGTTAATTAGGTAGAGGATCTGCTTGAATCTTCTTCAAATGGAAGATATAATATTTGAAATATCTTCAGAAGTTGCAAGGTCCAGGATCATCCGGTCATCAACTCCCCTCGCCCTTTGACCCGTGAGGCCTTCATATTTCGGTACTCTGGAATCCAATTTCACGCTTACTAACCAAACTTTAAATTCATAATTTACTTTATCGTACAATTTGACACTACAATTTTAACGTTAAACGCTTTCATCTAATAGCCTCAAGCATTTTCGTGGTACTTACGAGAATTTTGGATGTTCGATGGGAGCCGGAAACGAGTTTTTTTTATCGGACGGGTCGGTTACATCGCTTGTTTGGTGAGAAAACGTCAATGAACGTACGTCATTGAAATAAATGACGGAAGTATTTCTCAGGGTGATCTGCCAAAATGCAGATCACGTAAATCTCGTAACTTTTTGACATAACCAACATCATCAAATTTACCTGCAATATTTTCGTCGTGCAATATTCCTTTTATCGTAAATGGAATTCCCTTCGAGCAATGAATACGCAATTTGAGTGATTCCGTTTCGAGTGAACGGTTCGTTGCATGAGTTCATTTTTAAATCGGCAGGCATTGAACCAATTGTATTCTTTTGATTTCATAAAAAAGACAAATAATATTTGAAAACAATGTTTACAAAAGATTAAAATTTAACCGTGAAATCTTTTTATTTTCGTCTTCAAGCTCAAACGATGAAATTGGAGAGAGATATAATTGACTCCCCGCAAAATGTCGTCGATTCTACGGAATCCTTCTTGAATAGTGAGACCATCAAGAAAAATATATGATGTCAAACGAGTTGTTGAAGAGAGAACCGGGTCGTAAGGCAGTGAATATCAATGAGCCAACATCAAGTAAAAATGAAAAGGGAAAAAATCTGCAGGCTGCCAATTTTCTGAAAAACAATCATCCAGAATTATTCGAAGTTTTGCCCCGTCGTGGAGGGTTTCGTCGTCATTCGGGTACTCGACGAAATGAAGAACAGGGTAACACTAGGAGTGTTGCATCTCAATTGGAGGTTTATTTTCCATTTTTCTATCTTCATTACATACGAATTTCCACATTCAAGTGAAAGAATAATTCTACCAGAGAAATTTATCCGGAGAAGGGGTAATCCTTCGGCTGATTGAATTTTGGCATTTTAGGGAATTTAAAATTACACCTTCATTTTGTTCCTTGTGTTAATAATATGTGTAAATAATATTTTTACGTAATAAAATTATTCAGCGGTTTTCATGATTATTTATTGCGTTGCATTTCTGTAAAAGGTTTCACCACCGATAACGATTAAATCACGGGCACAAAATCACGCAAGTATCGAAGAAGTTTTAGAAACGGATATACGTTGCCCGGCCGCTAGAGAATCTTCTTCAAAAGATGATCGAAAAAACAATACGGTATTCAAAACTGTTAATATAAATCAAGGGTTAGCAGTATATTCAAAGTACAGGCACTTTGAGTACAAAGTAGCTAAAGTAATTTCACTGCGTGGAAGGTGAATAATTACTTCAAGCATTAGCTAAAATTAAAACAAGATACTGAAGGGATTACACCATCTTAGTGCTCGGAAAAATATTTAAAAAATTAAAGAATTTTTTCGATGCCACTATATTACATACATAAAGTATTAATTATCCTTCATAAAAACAATATACACTCAGTCAAAAAATTAAATGAACAGCAACATTTTCGAGATTTTTTAGCGATTTTCCAAAGGCTGTAACTTTGTTAATTTTGGTCGTAATAAATTTTAAAAAAAGCACCCGGGAAAAAAAAATCATATATGATCATATATAATCATATATGACTTGGTCATGCATGATCCTGAACAAAATTTGTCTCTATATGATCATATATGATCGTATATGATCGTATATGATCATATAGAGAGACAAATTTCGTTCAGGATCATGCATGACCAAGTCATATATGATTATATATGATCATTCATCAAGTCATGTTAAGGCATATATAATTATATATAACCATTTTTTCCCGGCATACACGATCATACATGGGCATATACGATCATTGATGATGTCATATTGAGGCATATATAATCATATATGATTATATATGATCATATATGATTTTTTTCCCCGGGCATTTCGAAGCTTGAATCTCCTAGTTTTGGAATCTTGAGTCAAAAAAATTTTGAGGTTATTACTCTCGACGCAGTCGAAAGTAACACAGTACAAATTTTCTCGAAATTTTTTATTTTTTCAAAACAGTCGATGGGCTCAAAAAAAAATTTTCGAGCTTAACCAATCTATGGATCGTTTAGCTGAATTCTTTGGCTTCAATTTGCTTTTTTTCACGTTTGTTCTACGACTATTTTTTTGCTGTGATATCGGTAATTGAACAAAAATTCGTCTTTTTAAAAAAATCTTCGATATCTCTGAAGCCAATGATTGTACAGCGAGTAAACGGTGAGTTTCGGAAACTTAAATCTACCCTCTATAAGTGCCTGTTACTGTCATAAACGAAAAAAAATTCCAATGCTTAATTTTGACTTGAAAAAGTCCAAAAAATAGCTTTTGTTTCTTGTTTTAGAAAATCTACCACAACATTGCAGATATTGCGAAAAATACCAATGTTTTCAGGTTTTTTTTAGCTCAATACATACCTAAAAACCATACCAATTTTCAAAACAATCGGTCGAGCCATTTTTTGTGACCGAATCACCACAAACTTTTAAAAAAATTGGAGGAACACGTTTAATGGTCCCTAATGGCCAATTAATGGTGTTAAAAATGAAAAAAAGGTTTTTCTTTTTTTTGCATCCTCTTTCCTCTTTGCATTTAATGAGCGTGAAAGCTAAAAAAATCCAAATTAATTTTTTTTTTTTTTACTTTTTCAAGTCAAAATTAAGCATCGATTTTTTTTTCGTTTATTACAGTAACAAGCACTTATAGAGGGTAGATTTAAGTTTCCGAAACTCACCGTCTACTCGCTGTACAATCATTAGTTCCAGAGATATCGAAGATTTTAAAAAAGACGAATTTATGTTCAATCGGCGATATCTCAGCGAAAAATGGTCGTCGAACAAAAATAAAAAAAGCAAATTGAAGCCAAAGAATCCAGCTAAACGATCCATGGACTGGTTAAGCTCGAAAAAAAATTTTAGAGCCCATCGTCTTTTTTGAAAAAAGCAAAAATTTCGAAGAAATTTTTACCGTGATATTTCTTTTGACTGCGTCGAGGGTAATGCTCACAATTTTTGTTTGACTTAAGATTCCAAAACTAGAAGGTTCAAGCTTCAAAATGCTTTTTTTTTAATTTTACGACCAAAATTTACAAAGTTACAGCCTTTCGAAAATCGCTGAAAAACCCACACAGCAAAATTGATCCCGGGACCATCCTGAGACAGTCCCATTCGTGTCCTGCCAAGATAGTACGTCTTATGAATGTCTATGGGTGGTACCAGTAAGATATTGTTCTACCCGGGATTAATATAGGATGTCTTGAGGATATCCTGTCGCAACCGTGATTAGACGATCCCAACGGTCCCTCTTATAGACGTCTATGGGAGGTACGAGTAAGACATTGGTCTACTCGAGATTAATATAAGATATCTCGAGGATATCCTGTTGCAACCGTGATTAGACGATCCCAAAGCACTCTCTTATAGACGTCTGTGGGAGGTACTAGTCAGTCATTGGTCTGCTCGATATTAATATGGAACGTCTTGGGGATATCCTGTCGCGACCGTGATTAGATGATCCCAACGCACTTTCTGACAGACGTCTGCGGGAGGTACTAGGAAGACATTGGTCTGCTCGATATAATATAGGACGTCTTGAGGATATCCTGTCGCGACCGTGATGAGACGATCCCAAAGCACTCTCTCATAGACGTCTCTGGGAGATCCTAGTAAGACATTGGTCTGCGCGATATTAATATAGGACGTCTTGAGGATATCCTGTCGCGACCGTGATGAGACGATCTCAAAGCACTCTCTTATGGACGTCTCTGGGAGATCCTAGTAAGATATTGGTCGGCTCGATATTAATATAGGACGTCTTGAGGATATCCTGTCGTGACCGTGATTGGACGATCCCAACGCACTCTCTTATAGACGTCTGTGGGAGGTACTAGTAAGACATTGGTCTGCTCGAGATTAATATAGGATGTCTTGAGGATATCCCGTGGTAACCATGTTTGGACGATCCCAGCCAACTCTCTTATGGACGTCTGTAGGAGGTCAGCCATCGCGCAACATTAGTTCCAACCTTGCCGCGAGATGGCGAACGCTACTCACATGCGGATAATGTGAAGAGCATGCTTATATAGGCGAGCGCGAACACGGATATCAATTCGACACCGACAGAAGTCAGACCTCGAAAGAGGCTATATTACAAATACAAGGAGTCCTTGCTGACTCCCTCTGTACCGTACACATTTTGTTAACATTTAATTAATTAATTGAAATTAATTAAAATTAAATCGAAACAAGAATTATTATCGACTACTGCATTGGCAGTCCAGGAGACGTCCCTAAGATATCCTGAAGACATCCCGGGATGGCCGTGGGACCGTCCCATTCCGGTAAACACAGCGGACACTTTAGAGCCCATGGGTATCCCATGGGATCATCTAAAAGACGTACTTGGGACGTATTATTTTGTGACTAATAATTCTGGAATATCTCGGTGACGTCTTATAGGAGTCTCGACAATATCTTACCGATATCTCCAGTCTGCTGTGTTTGCAGTCTCAGAGACGTCCCGAGGATATCCCGGGATGCCAATGGGACCATCCCATTCCGGTGAACACAGCGGACACTTTAGAGCCCATGGGTATCCCATGGGACCATCCCATTACCGTCACGGGACAATTGGTGTGATGTCCAAAAGACGTACTTGGGACGTATAATTGTTGTGTGGGAATCTCAAAAATTTCGCTGTTCCTTTAATTTTTTGACTAACAGTAGTTTAATGAATCCAATAAGAAAGACATAAAATTAAATAATTTAAAAACGGCAATGATATGCGCTCGCTAGGACCCCTTTTTCAAACTTCTCGCCGGTGGTGGATTTTGTGGTCTATGTCAAGTGTCGTCAGAAAAAAATTGTGTTTTTCTGGTGTACAAACACCATAGCTAAGGTGTAGCATCGCAAATTTTTGTTTGTAGGAATGACAGCGATTAAGGTTTTCATTTTGAGTTTAATTTGTAGTTAAACAAATTGATAAACAGTAATCGCGTCATCCGATCAAAAATATTCTACGCTCCACCAAAAATATCATAAAAAATCTACGGTATTAATTTAATAGAAATTAGTTTAGTAGATCTCGAGATAGCTCGTCCATTAGTTTATAAAAAGGAGTTTCGAGAAAACCGCAAAAACGATTTTTGCAAATTCAATCACCATAATTTACTTCAAACAGCTATAACTCCAAGAATAACAAGAATTTTGATAAGAGGAAATGCTCAAATAATTCTTAAAAGTCTAAATAATAAATGTAGACAAAAAAATGCTGGGAAATCTCAGGATGGTGTAACCTTGTAAAGTACTTCGAGTTTAAAATACTGATTCTTAAAGCTCTAGGTCCACCGAGCGAAATGATTTATTTAATTTAAATAAATGAGTCGAAATAAATAAATTTTATTCAAATATTGGCTTAACAGGCTGTTCATTAAGCCTGGATGTAAATAAATCGGAAAAATGTATTACAAATGAAATAATCTTTTGTTCTGGATGTACTTTATTGTTCTCGGACCTGTTAAGTATTTCTCGAGCCTAAAAAAATAATATCTGTCAAAAGTACCTCGTACTTGAATTAATTTGCTTAAATATGGTACAAAGTCTTTTCTCCGTAAAAAGCTCTCACTCGCGAGAATATTTGTTCGCATTAGGTACGAATTTGCAGTATAGCCATCAGTACTGTGATAATGTTGGCTTCACGGTCTTACGAGAATATCACGATGGAGCACATCATCCATACCGAGGAATATCTTCGAGGGCTCGGACAGCCTGACGGATACCCCGCAAACGTTGGTCAACTGATACAACTGTTGGCGAATTTGAAAAAAAGTGGAAAAATCATTGCGTCGGGCAGTGATAAAGAAAATTACGAAGAGAAGGACGATGAGAGAAATATAACCGAAAAAAACGATCTGACATCATGAAATTATAGCAATGTCCTCGAAATTCGGGCGGCCAAGTAATTTTGAATATGAATAAAAACATTTCACCCCAATAATAAAGATTGAACATCGTAAATAATTCTTGTGTTCTTCGCTTGCTTCATGCCAGTCAAAAAAAAAATAGGCTCTTCAAAATTAACAATTTTTTCAGTCGTCCTTCCTTGTAGAGTACAGACGTCCCTTTATAAATACGAAATTAAGAATTTTATGACTGATTGCACGGATCGATGTAATGAAATCGGGAAAAGCATCGAGAACGAACAAAGAAGTTTCCATTGCGTCGAAAAATGTCTTTGACATCCAACCTCTTATTTATTCCTTCAGAATAACAAGGCCCCGACCCACTCCTGGTTCTGTGATGACCGCGATAAGACCACCTCATTGGCTCTATCATGATCACGCATTGGGCGTCATTTGGATGCTCTTTCATGATGATAAAAGTTATATTGGTCAGTCGAAAATCACGTTCTCGTTTGACAATGTTTATGGGTCATTATCCAGTTTACCAGCCACAATTCTTTTCGATACCCAGAAATTCTCATAATTTCGATTGTCTGCACTTGTACTTTAAAAGATCTTACATGCATTCAAATAATTGAAAAAATATCTTCTCGGCAATCTCACAGGGATATCTCAATTGCAATGGTGTCTAAGATTCTTATTGGATCTCAAAAATTCGCAAGGCGAGTACGCCGGAGACGTGGATATTTGTATTCAGGCGATTCAGGACAATCTTATCGAGCAATATGCAAGAATTGGTACGGCTTTGGAAGAAACAATGGCAGAAAATTCCAAGCGAGGAACCAAACGTCATCGGGTGCCCATTGAGTCTGTTCACAGGAAGAACAAAGAAAACCAAGTCAAACCAGAAAAGTCGAGAGATGTAATAAAGCGCGAAAATGATTCGGCAAATACCACTGAGGAAGATTCAATGCATTACACCGATAACCAACAAGAGGATCTTGAAGAAGTAAGATATTTTCCACAAGAAAGACTTAAGCGGTTTGTGATTTGTTTTTATTTGTTTAAAGGGAATGGAAATTAAGGTCGAAAAAAGGAAGATTGCAGCATCGGCAATGAACGAACAAATTAATGATGAGAAATATCACGAAGTACACTGTCATACCATGAAATGTGGGATTTTGGAGCCGGAGAATGAAAATAACGACATGATTAGCTTAACTTACAACGAAATGATATCCAAAGGATCAGCACCGTGTACAGAAGAGTATCCGATCGAAGATTTATTCGATAATAGCATATTCTTCGACGAAACGAACGTGGAGACTGTAAAAAATGAAAATCTGCCTGGTACTATGATGAACGATAGAATCTTCAGTTTTTGAATCAACCCTTTTGCCAAATCAATAGACAATCATGTTTTTTAATCAGGGATAAACTCCGTCAATGCAAGTGAGATGGTGAATTTTCTAAATTTCTCGAGACAGCAGCATATCGAGCGAATAAAAAAAGAAATCGAGAGATTGTACGGTCTAGAAAGGTGCGATTAAATCTAGTATTTATAGTAAAAAATAAAGTCCGAACGAAAATATAGTTTTTTAGAGAACTACAACTAAGGATAGTCGACAAGCTTTGTTGGTATATTTGAAAAAATGTCCAGATGCAGTATTTACGATCATTAAAAAATCGACATGATTTTATTTTCCGTCAGATTCATGAATAATATCAACGCCAATGGATTTTCTGCCTATGTCACTGAAGATCTGGCGAGGCGAATGGAACATTTGAAAAATGAAGACGTTGTTAAAGAGCTTGAAGCAATAACACGATGAAACAAATTTAATAAGGTTAATGAAAATTTTTATTATCGATTCGACTGGCAGATTTCCTCTTGAAATATTTAAATACTATTATCATTATTATTCAGTTCAGTTCATATTTTGCAGCGATTAAAAGGAAATAAATTATCTTCACTAAATTCGATGAGTATGAAAATTATTTTTCTTTTAAAACCCATCTATACTTTATTGGAAACGAGTTTTTTATCGTCGTATTTCTTCGTGGCTTAACGCACCAATGTCAATAATCAATTATTAATGTTGATAATCGTTATTAAAATAATAACCATCTCCAGTGATTAATTAATCATTATTATAAATTGTTATTAGGATAACTAATTACGAGGCTAATGTTAATTACATTTTTTTAAATTTCTTCTTACACTCCCGCTCAAAAGTTTGGAAACACCAGTCAATATTTTATGCTGCACTAGAAGTTGCATAACTCCGTCAAAAAAGATAATCGCATTTTTAAAAAGATGTTTTGACGGGAAGGAATTCAGCTTTATTTTGCTTTCTTTAAAAAAAAATTTTTTACGATTTTTTTTCGATCTGGTACGCATTTTTGTACGTGACCATTTTTTGTCTTTTTTCGACCATCGCGAATTGGACGCATAACTTGAGGACTTTTTGTGTCTCTTTTATCTACGGTACATTTGAAAGAGTTAGCAGATGTTCCATTTTCGTTTTCTAAAAATTTTCGTATGATTTTTTCTCGCGAAGTTATTTCACTTTTGGCTAAAAGAGACAAATTTTGAAAGATGCAACGTAACTCAAAATCTATAGCGTTTAAGAGAAAATGTAAAATGTAAAAAAGGTAGCGTAGGTATGCACGAAATCGCCTGGAATTATCTCAGAATTTTTCTATGATTTTTTTTTTTTTTTTAACTATTTTCGCTCGAAACTCTGATGATGACGTCCCAGCGAAAAATTGTGTCTGATTGAAATTTCCGTACTTTGTGATACAATAAAAATCTGAAAAAATTCAGCAACATTTGGCATACTATAAACAACAATTATCAATAATAATATTGCCCAAAAGTAGTTAACAAATGGTTTAAACGCAAACAATTGTTTAAGCAATTTATTAAGCAACGACGAACAATGATCAATAATAATTGGTGATCATTGTTGTTTATAGCATGCCAAATGTTGCTGATTTTGTTCATATTTTTACTGTATCACGAAGTACGGAAATTTCAATCACAAATAATTTTTCGCTGGGGCGCCATCGTCAGAGTTTAGAGCAAAAATGGTAAAAAAAAATGTCATAGGAAAATTCGGGAATAATTCT
The DNA here is from genome assembly GCA_946863875.1 of Alloplasta piceator. Classification (NCBI taxonomy): domain Eukaryota; kingdom Metazoa; phylum Arthropoda; class Insecta; order Hymenoptera; family Ichneumonidae; genus Alloplasta; species Alloplasta piceator. The sequence goes on from OX333078.1 coordinate 17,723,917, forward strand.
AAGCGATTCCGTGTAAACCTAGGCTACTTTTTTCATACTTGACATTTTCTCTTAAGCCCTATAGTCTGTGAGTTACGTAGTATCTTTCAAAATTTGTATTTTTCTGCCTAAAGTGAAATAACTTTGCGAGAAAAGATCGTACGAAAATGAAAAAAAAAACAAAAATGAGTTTTTCCCGACCCTTCGAAATGTACCGTGGACAAAAAGGACAAAAAAAGTCCTTAAGGAGGCTCGATGGTGATATAGCTAGTCAAATTCGTGACGTCAAATAAATTTAATAAATCTATCGCGATATGTCCTATATGCTACATCAAAATATAAGTTATGAATTTCGATGGAATTTCCATTGATATTTTATTCATAATTTGTAATAAATATTATTATGAATGTAATGTCAATAGACATTAGTAGTCAGTACTATTAGTGCGCAGGCGCTGGGTACGCCGCTGGCGCCAAGTTATTATGATCGCCAATGCAGCTGACACTATAACCTCAATCTGCGTCGGATGTACGCCGGGAAACGTGACACAAAGTATTAATAGATTAAAAGCATTGCTATTTACAATGGCCTCAAAGAATATTCATCGTTATATAAGAGGTAAAGAAAAGGAAAATTCTGTAAGAAAAAAGTGCAAGTTGCTGGAGAAAACGTACTCGCTTCAATCGCGGAATCGAGAGCTATGTATCGTTAACGAAAGAAAATATATGGAAATTAAAAAATGTTTCAGATGTAACCCTTTTACTCGATAAATATGATAATTATATAGCAATATTTATATTACAATTGAATACGTAACTATTAAACCGCTTGCGACAAATAGATATTTTTCATCCATTTGAATTTCGCGCGCGCCGCGCCGCCGACCGCGTGTTGCGTGCACAGCAGACGACAGACATACTCGTACACACAATCACTTTCTCTATTTAAATTCTCAAAAATAACTTCGATAAGACACAATTTTCCAGATGCTATTAGAAAGCTTATGCTGTCATCTTGTAGTACGCGGTTTTTAAATAGGATCGCCCGTTTTTATCAAAAGATACCATGCCATATCCGGTGAAAATTGGCCGGACTCCCATAAGAGCAATGTTAAAAATAGCAATGTTTGAATGAACTTTTTGTCGTTATTTCCTCGATAACAGACCCTGAAGGTTCATGGGGTGGTTCGTTGTGTCTTGAATAACACCCTCTAAAAGATTCATTCATTTCTCCTGTTTTTTAATCTACCATCGAGCCTCCTTAAGTTATGCGCCCAATTCGGTATGGTCGAAAAAAGGTTAAAAAACGGTCACGTACAAAAAAGTATACTGGATCGAAAAAAAATCGTAAAAAATCTTTAAAAAAACAAAATAGACTTGAATTTCTCCCCGTCAAAATGTTTTTTTAATTAAATTCGATCATCTTTTTTTTACGGAGTTATGCAACTTCTAGTGCGGCAAAAAATATTGACTGGTGTTTCCAAACTTTTGAGCGAGAGTGTATATCGACGTATGGGACATTCGAAATATCCGTCAATTTTTTACATAATTTTTCCATGAATTCCAAAAGTGGCCTTAGGATCTTTTGTTCTCGGTTTTCCGTGTTTATATTTCACTTCCCAGATATACATTTTGCGTCATATTGTCGGTACCCAGATAGACAGCCATGATTATCACGCCGTGTATTTGATGAAGCAAATTTTCCAGTATACTGGCTACATGTTGAGATGCATGCCCATGAGTTGATTTAGTATGATGAATTTACAAATCATTTCGATCTCATCATGTCGTTTACAAATGCATCATCCGTTGCAAGATGAACTTATAAGCCGGCAAATTTACATGCTGCAATGAATATTTGTAGATGGATATGATATGAAAGCCATTCAATGATTTTTTTGGTTTATTCATTAGGTTAGCATTGAAAGTATACATGCCATGCATGCAATATGATGGCTGTATGCGTGTTTCTCAGTTATAGATTCGATGAGCGCAATATGATGGCGATATGCATGTTTCTTAGTGATACATTCGATGAGCGCAATATGTCGGCTGCAAAATCACTGCAAAATGATAGCATGTTGTGACAAGACTCCCCAGATAGACAGCCATGATTATCACGCCGTGTGTACATTTGATGAAGCAAATTTTCCAGTATATTGGCTACATGTTGTGATGCATGCCCATGAGTTCATTTAGGATGATGAATTTACAAAACATTTCGATCTCATCATGTCGTTTACAAATGCATCATCCGTTGACTACAAGATGAACTTATAAGCCGACAAATTTACATTCTGCAATGAATATTTGCAGATGGATATCATATGAAATCCATTCAATGATTTTTTTGGTGTATCCACTAGGTTAGCATTGAAAGTATACATGCCATGCATGCAATATGATGGCGTTATGCGTGTTTCTCAGTTATACATTCGATGAACGCAATATGATGGCGATATGCATGTTTGTTAGTGATACTGTTACGTCATCCCATCTTTTTACCGAGAGAAAAGAGACGCGAGGCATCGATCAGCGCGAGCCAGCAACCAGGACTCGCGTCGCCAATCGCCACCATCTCCAGGACACCATCTCACCAATATGTCAGCAATAAAAGAAAGAATTCGGCAGATCGCAGAATTATATGCGTAGTGGCGCCTGATATCACCGGGCCTGGTCGCCACTTCCTCAAAAACACCACCTCACCAATATGCCGGTAGTAAAAAAGGGAATTCGTTTGATTAAACAATTTTACTACCAGTATGTAATAGTGGCGCCAAGCTATGCTCATATCACCGGACCTGGTCGCCACCCTCTCAAAACCACCACCTCACCAATATACCAACAATAAAAAGGGAATTCAGCAGATCGGGGAATTAAATGCGTGGTGGCGCCTCATATCACCGAGGCTGGTCACCACCCTCTCGGAAACACCGTCTCACCAATGTACCAGTACTACGAAAGGAGGAACCATCAGGGAGATGTACGCACCCCGCCGCTGTGGAAAAGGGAAATCAAGTGACCCCCAAAAGATGTAATCCAGCCTACACATGGACCACAGCCGATTGTCGCCAAGCATCCCCTCCAAAATCGTAGGGGTGGACCATCGCCAAGAGGGGTACCAAAAGTGAGATAAAAAGCCGTGCTCGAAGACCAGAGGTACGAGTCGTCGTCGCAAGCTCAAATCGGTCGGAGACTCTGCTCCACCGAGCATCAGTCGGTCCGGTACCAGAAACGAGTCGTCGTCGCAAGCTCAAATCGGTCGGAGACTCTGCTCTACCGAGCATCAATCGGTCCGGTACCAGAAACGCACTCGGCGTCGCAAGTTCTAATCGGTCGGAGACTCTACTCCAGTTCGGTTAATCATCCAGTATCCAAGATACGTCTTTACAAAATCTGAGTCAACCGTCGGAAATATAGACTTTGCGTGTTGTACAAGTATATCGACTTACAGTAAACTCGAAAATATAAACTCTACGTATTGTATGAATATTACGAATAATTCAAATAAGCTTTTGTGTATCGACTTGCGAATCATTTGAATTGATTGACTTTCGCGAACAATATATAATATATTTAACTCGGCGCACCCTCGCCTGACGAGGACACACCACCGTATCGAGATCTTCACCGCCAAGAACCACAAACATCGCAGACTCAACCGCCGAGGGAAACCCCGTAGAAGAGGCTTCCTGATTAAATCAAAATACGCGACTTCTTAAAGCGACAACCGTTGAAATTAACCGCTTGATGTATACGTGTGCTTAAGGAAAAAAAATTGTAACCAGCACTAAGGAGAGCGTATATATAAACGTGAGTAAAACATATTTTATCAAAACCCGTTCGCATCTTCCTACAATAAGATCAAATACGGCTTGCGCATCCTGCCACATTCGTCATCTCCCATATCGAAGACGTGACTTCCGTCCCAGGGTAAAGGGCTTGATTGTCTTGACCCGAAAGAGAAGTCAAACCAACGTGCTACGTTCTCTCTAACTCCGATAAGCTCGAGGGGACGTAACAATACATTCGATGAGCGCAATATGACGGCTGCAAAATCACTGCAAAATGACAGCATGTTGTGACAAGCCTCGCATCTTTTGCAAGTCCAGAAAATTCATTATAAAGTTATTAATAATGTTCACCAACATCTGAGAAGTTTTGCAAATGACGGCCGCCATATTGCATTTTTAAAATTTGTTTTCATTTACTTAGAAAAAAAATTATTTTAACTAATTTTTTTTGAATGTTTTAATTTTTTCGTCTGATCATATTTCAGTTTCATATAAGCAAACAAACTTTTACAAAAGTTGCACTATATTTTTGATCATTTTTTTTTATCAAATAGAACCCCCATTTTGAATTCTACAAATTTCCCTATAGATTTGATTGAGATATTCGAATTCGCGGAACAGTAAAAAGAAAATAAGAAATTGACTTTCACGAATATCCAATTTTTTTGAAATTTTGGATGCCACATTAAATCGTTTATTTTTTTAATTCTTAATTTATTCATAACTTTCATTTTTAACTGTATACACTAGTGGAAAAAATTAAAGGATCAAAAAATTTTCCCAAATTTTTAGTGGTTTTTAACAATGCTGTATCTCAGTGAAAAATGGTCGTATCAAGGTCTTAAAAAAAGCATTATGAAGCTTGAAGTTTATAGTTTTCAGATCTTTTAGCGAAAAAAATTTCGAAGCTACAAGTGTCACGCAATTATGAGAAATACCAAGAAAAAAAAATTGGCAAATTTGCATCGCTTTTGATTTAACTGTAATTTTTGGGAAAAAATTCTTCCACCTGAAACATTATAAGGACAGGATGGCTTGTTTATTTAGCTTCGATTGATTTTTTTTGAGACCTCGCTGCGACCCTTTTTCGCTGAGATATCGAGCTTTTACGAAAAAAGACACTTTTGTGTTTGACCATTGATATCTCAGCAACCAATGATCGCACAGAAATTAGAAGGGGCGTTTCACAAACTTGAATCAATGCTCTACAAGGATAGGAAATGGTTTTTCGAAGAAAAAAAATTTTTCCATCCTTGCCATGAGTTTGAAAAAACAGAAGAAAAAGGGCTATTTGTGGTTTTTTAGAAAATCAACGGCCAAATTAAAAATATTGACAAACCCAGATAGCCAGCCATGATTATCACTCCGTGTATACATTTGATGAAGCAAATTTTCCAGTATATTGGCTACATGTTGTGATGCACGCCCATGAGTTCATATAGTATGATGAATTTACAAAACATTTCGATCTCATCATGTCGTTTACAAATGCATCATCCGTTGACTACAAGATGAACTCATAAGCCGGCAAATTTACATTCTGCAATGAATATTTGCAGATGGATATCATATGAAAGCCATTCAATGATTTTTTTGGTGTATTCACTAAGTTAGCATTGAAAGTATACATGCCATGCATGCAATATGATAGCGTTATGCGTGTTTCTCAGTTATACCAGTTATGTCACCACTGATATATCATATAAGTGAAGAAAATTCATAAGTACTCGGTAGCGTAATAGGTAGCGTGTTAGGTTGTTAGGTAGGATAGATAGGCAGGTCGCAGGTTCGAATCCCACTGAAGATAAAAGAAATTGAAATATAATGAAATTGGGTGTTTTTTTTTTTAATGTAATCGGTTCAGAAGCTATGTGAATCAAAATATATACATAATAAAAAATTTTGCAAGCAATAGAAATTTAAAAAAACCGTATGAAAATTACAATAATACCTCACATCCCGACGGTCATATGAGCTTCATATGAGCGCAACCAATTTCACCACGGTATGACGTCAATATGATCTTCGTATGAGCACCACAATTTCGTCACGCCGTGACTGCTATATGAGCCCCATATGATGTGTTATTGTCAATCATCGTAAGATGCAAATATGACTTCCAGATGAGCACTCATAAGCGACAGACAGCTGTGAGTGTTCCTATGCGTCATAGATATATGCAATATAACGCATTAGGCGCATTAGTTTTGGCTGTAATAGATTGCCGCATTTAACCACGTGCCCCATCGGGTTATTATCGGTTGGGGTGGTAAAGGTACATCCGGAGCCATTTCTCGAAAAATATGTACTCGAGATGGAGCTTTTAAAAATACTTTCTTGCCGCATGATATTAAAGTATCGACGTTCGAATGTACATCTCGAACTTGCTCGGCGATCCGATGTAAGCCATGCGCGAGACATGTGACGTGAATCATTTTCGAGAAAGACTTCTTCAACTCTTTACCAGCCCTCTTCATGTATGGCGCAGCATCACTGAGGAACAGTAGAACTTTTTGTTCATTGAAACCAAATGGCCATAGCAATTTTAGAGCTGAACGGAACAGCTCTGCAATAGTGGCATGATTAGTTTTCTCGAGCTTTTCCGATGTTAGAAGGAAATGCTTCCCAGGTTTTTCGTTTTCGAGACTGCCAATGATTACATTTGCAACAAATCTTCCGGTGACATCGGTGGTCTCGTCAATACTGATCCAAATAGAATGATCGCCAATTGCTTCGCGGATAGATGCCATAGTTTTCTCATAAACTTTTTGCACGTAGTTTTTACGTAACGTTGACTCGTCCGCAATTTTATTTTGGGTGTATTTTTCCAAGAATGTTTTAAATTCTTGGTTGCAGTATAACGGAATGTCAGCCGCAATCATAGCCGAGCACAAAGCATCGTTAAATGCTGTTGGACTTGGTGATGGGTCGAATGAACGTTTTATTGCGGCTACCTGATTGTGGTGAACCGATTTTTCGTGTCGGTTTATCTGGTACCGTGTCAGATTCGAAAGACTAACATTGCAGATCTTGCAGTAGAGATTCTCACCTCTAATATCATAGTTTTCCTTGCCATATTCCTCTTGTAATTTTGTACACATTTCCGTAGTCGTTCGCTTAACTTTTGGCATGCTCGTGCTATGTTCGTACGAAACCGAATTAACATTAACGTCGCTCCTGACACGAGCGTTTTTTGTCTTGGATTAACATTTCTTCCCTTCATTTCTGATAGTGAATCAGAGTGTGCTGTGAAAAATGCTTGGATAAATGCACTCAAAATAAAATTGAGGACGAGTCTACGTTACGTAAAAATTACATGCAAAAAGCTTATGTGTGCAATTGGCGATCATTCTATTTGGATTAGCATTGACAAGACCACTGATGCCACCGGAAGATACATTGCGAATGTAATCGTTGGCGGTCCCGATAACGGAATACCTGAGAAGCATTTCCTACTAACATTTAAATCTTCCTTTGCCGACAGATGTGAATATTTTATATACTTCGCAGAAGCAACATTTTTCTATGTCACTACAAAGCAATTTATTACAAGGTCGTCAAAGGCAAAAATTGGAAGCTTGCAAAGTAGAAAAATTATCTAAAAGGTATTTGAAAAAAGGCGACTGAGTTTCGAAAGAATGCAACATATACGTTTCGCAGTCACTTTTGTTTCTGTTGATTCAAAGTGGCAGTCTACGCCTTCTCAGCAATCCACTCGCTGCTAGTCAGACTGTCATATTGTTTTTAGAGCACCGAGATCCGGGCCCTGATTATGAGCTTCCGTCAAATATAAAATGTATCGCTGTAACATTCCATACACTCTGTATGAATAAGTCGAGAAGTGATTCAAGTACATATATGATTACACAGATTCCATAAACAATTTGTCCAAATAAATCTTCGTTTCAGGGGCACAAATCTACGATTTATTTAACTTCCCTTTTAATCTGTCTAACTGTACCGACGTTTTAATTAACAGAATTTTTATTTGACTTAATTAAAAAAACAATTTATTCGATTAATTATGAGCTTCTGTCAAATATACAATGTATCGCAGTAATATTCCATATATTCTGTATGAATAAGTCGAGAAGTGATTCAAGTACATATATGATTACACAGATTCCATAAACAATTCGTCCAAATAAATCTTCATTCTGCACAATTCATTTTATGTTTGACTTGAATCTCGAATTATTCTTATCAATATGTTCTACTATTCTTTCAAAGAAAACTCATATTACGGCAATCGAGAGAAAGATACGAAGAACACCATATAATTGCAGAACGAAAAAATATATTGTTGACTTGAATAAATTTTTTCAAAACTATATACTATTCCATCGATCAAATATTTCCTTGGCACTATTGAATGACAGATTCTATTGAATCAATGCCAAATTCAATTGTTTCAATTAAATTTTTTTTCTCAGCGTATACTTTCAATGCTAATCTAGTGAATACACCAAAAAAATCATTGAATGGCTTTCATATGATATCCATCTGCAAATATTCATTGCAGAATGTAAATTTGCCGGCTTATAAGTTCATCTTGTAGTCAACGGATGATGCATTTGTAAACGACATGATGAGATCGAAATGTTTTGTAAATTCATCATCCTAAATGAACTCATGGGCATGCATCACAACATGTAGCCAATATACTGGAAAATTTGCTTCATCGAATGTATACACGGCGTGATAATCATGGCTGTCTATCTGGGTAACGACACGAAATTATATAACAATGTCGCACTATAACAATGTCGCAAAATCGCAAATATGCAGCATGCTGTGCTGCATATTTGTAGCACGACGTAATGCAAATGTGCCGTCATTTTTGTGCTACGGCGCGCTGCATATTTGCAGCACGGCGTGACGCAAATGTGCTGTCACATTATATCCCGATGTGCTCTTCAACCTTATTCTGACGGTAGATTTGCATCATGCTGTGTTTTTTAATTTTTTTTTTTACATCTATCGTACTTCTCGCCAATGCCCTACGCGTGGCTTAATAATGTATTCTATGAGGTCGTTTACTTAAGAAATGGTTTAAAGTTGGCCTTCAAGTTATTTAATATATATCCAAATATCTGTGTAAGTAGTTTAAATAAGTCTGAGCGTCCCGAACCCGAGATATTCAAACTCAAAGTTGGCTTAATTTACACGTAAGGCAATGGACACGCATGGTGCATAGGTACGTTATTAATTCTACCGTCAACACAAAAATTACGAAGTTGATAAAAAACTGAGGGAAGCTCGAACGGAGTGTCATAAATTACGTAAACACAATCAGGATGATTTATCGTCTAGTTCCCAAAAAAAAAAAAATAACCATTGGAACCCGATGGTTTTGGTATAATAACATAAATTCTGCAAGCGGAGAAGCTCGTGAATGGGAAACGGAACGGCAGTTGGAACCATGGTCTATTATGTGTGTACAGGTGTTCTCACTTGGAGCGATTTTGTGTGATTATTTTGAGGTCCTTCTTACATCGACCACCAGATGGCAAGTGTGTCGAACTACTGATTACCGAATCGGTAATCGATCGATCGATGTAACAATTGAATTCGCCACTGGGCGAATTCGCCACTGGGCGAATTCAATTGTCACACACTTACACATCAGCAAAGGATCATACTTCAGAAATAAAACTTAACAAATAATATAAATTTTTAGTGAAAATCGAATTCATTTTCATTTGTATCGTCAAAAAGTATTCATGACATGCATTAGTCAAATATTGCTTTGTTTTTAATTATCACAATATCGTGTATTTTTTTTCTTTTGCCGATTATGTTTAATGAGACCATGATTAGACTGCTTCGCATATTGTCGCATTCTTAAAGTAACATATAATAATAAATACAATAAGACAATATTTTTTATTTAGGTTGTGATCCGGGTGAGAGTGCTGGAACTGGTAATGGAAGTGGAGCATTCCATCCAAGGTCTGATAACAATCCTTTGGGTGGTGAATGAGCAAAGTGGGTCAAATTTGAAGATGATATATCTATATTATCATTTCCATCATCATCAACATGCAATCCCAGCAAAGAATTTGAATCGCAGTCATTGGTATTTTTTGCTGATAACAAGAGAGCAGTCGAAGTGCTTTCAAATAGATTTGATGCTGGTTCAGTTCCGTCGACAGTCTTTCCATATGGCATAGATCCCGCCCAGATAGACACATGTAGCTCATATTGGCATAATGATGCAATCATCTATGACGCATAGAACAACACACAGCCGTGTGTCGCTTATGAGTGCTCATATGATGATTGACAGTGGAACATCATAAGGGGCTCATATGGCAGTCACGGCGTGCCGAAATTGTGGTGCTCATATGAAGATCATATTGACGTCATACCGTGGTGAAATTGATTCGCTCATACGAAGCTCATATGACCGTCGGGATGTGAGGTATTATTGTAAACATTGTAATTTTCATACGTTTTTTTTAAATTTCTATTGCTTGCAAAATTTTTTATCATGTCCATGTCATGGCCCAGTTACTGACCCTTCTAGCGCAGGAGCGTCGGATTTTGACTATTTATTCATGTGTGATATAGCCAAACCGGAAACTAATGGTTTCAACGTGTGCATTAAAGCCCCCCAAAGGAGATTCACCGGTTATAAAAGTGAAATAATCAAGATTTATTAATAAAATCATTGTTTTAATAATGCTTCTTTGCTGCCCGGGTTACTGACCCTGTACATAAGCCCCATCTTCGTTTGTGAACCCTATGTGTACCGATTTCGATTCACTGGTCTATTTTTATTTTTAATATCTCATTAAGAAAGGTTCCTCTCTCCAATAATGAAAAGTGAAAAATTCTCTCCAATTAGCCGGTAATTGGATTATTATTCGACAAAAACTGTATTTATGGCAATCAAAATGGTGCCGTTAAGGTCACTATCTGGGACAGGGTCAGTAACTGGGCCATTTACCTTAGCTTCTGAACCGATTACATTCGAATTTTTTTTTTAAAACACCCAATTTTATTATCTCAATTTCTTCTGTCTCCAGTGGGATTCGAGCTTGCGACCTGCCTAACAACCGAACACGCTACCTATTACGCTACCGAGTACTAATGAATTTTCTTCACTTATATGATATCCAGATAAACAAATGTAGTTCATATTGGCATCATATTGCATACATCTATGACGCATAGGAACACTCACAGCTGTGTGTCGCTTATGAGTGCTCACCTGGAAGTCATATTTGCATCATATGATGATTGACAATAACACATCATATGGGGCTCATATAGCAGTCACGGCGTGACGAAATTGTGGTGCTCATATGAAGATCATATTGACGTCATACCGTGGTGAAATTATTGTAATTTTCATACGGTTTTTTTTAAATTTCTATTGCTTGCAAAATTTTTTAATATGTATATTTTTTCATTTACATACCCAGATAGACAAATGTAGCTCATATTGGCATCATATTGCATACATCTATGATGCATAGGAACACTCACAGCTGTGTGTTGCTTATGAGTGCTCATCTGGAAGTCATATTTGCATCATAAGATGATTGACAATAACACATCATATGGGGCTCATATGGCGGTCACGGCGTGACAAAATTGTGGTGCTTATATGAACATCATATTGACGTCATACCGTGGTGAAATTGGTTGCGCTCATATGAAGCTCATATGACCGTCGGGATGTGAGGTATTATTGTAATTTTCATACGGTTTTTTTTAAATTTCTATTGCTTGCAAAATTTTTTATTATGTATATTTTTTCATTTACATAGCTTCTGAACCGATTACATTAAAAAAAAATGTTTAAAACACCCAATTTCATTATATTTCAATTTCTTTTGTCTCCAATGGGATTCGAACCTGCGACCTGTCTATCTATCCTACCTAACAACCTAACACGCTACCTATTACGCTACCGAGTACTTATGAATTTTCTTCACTTATATGATATATCAGTGGTGACATGCCAGGGAAAACGAGTCACATTTCAATATTATATATATACAGTTAAAAATGAAAGTAATTAATAAATTAAGAATTAAAAAAATAGACGATTCAATATGGCATCCAAAATTTCAAAAAATGGGATATTCGTGAAAGTCAATTTCTTAGTTTTTTTTACAGTTTCGCGAATTCGAATATCTCAATCGAATCTATAGGGAAATTTGTAGAATTCAAAATGAGGGTTCTATTTGATTTAAAAAATGATGAAAACTAGTGCAACTTTGGTAAAAGTTTGTTTGCTTATATGAAACTGAAATATAAAACAAAAAAATTAAAACATTAAAAAAAAATTAGTTAAAATAATTTTTTTTCTAAGTAAATGAAAACAATATTTAAAAATTCAATATGGCGGCCGTGATTTGCAAAAATTCTTAGATGTTGGTGAACATTATTAATAACTTTACTATGAATTTTTTGGACTTACAAAAGATGCGAGGCTTGCCACAACATGCTGTCATTTTGCAGTGATTTTGCAGCCGTCATATTGCGCTTATCGAATGTATCACTAAGAAACATGCATACCGCCGTCATATTGCGCTCATCGAATGTATAACTGAGAAACACGCATACCGCCATCATATTGCATGCATGGCATGTATACTTCCAATGCTAACCTAGTGAATACACCAAAAAAATAATTGAATGGCTTTCATATGATATCCGTCTGCAAATATTCATTGCCGAATGTAAATTTGCCGGCTTATGAGTTCATCTTGTAGTCAACGGATGATACATTTGTAAACGACATGATGAGATCGAAACGTTTTGTAAATTCATCATACTAAATGAACTCATGGGCATGCATCACAACATGTAGCCATTTTACTGGAAAACTTGCTGCATCAAATGTATACAGGGCGTGATAATCATGGCTGTCTATCTGGGACGTTAGAATGCAGCAAAATAATAGCACGCTGTGCCGTATCCCTGAAAGAAAAATGACGGCACTGGAACGGCACGGTGGCTACTTGCGCACGACGCGTGTTGCCACCGTGTCTTCACGAATGTCCGTATGTGACGCCACGATGGTGGTACAACGCGCAGGCTAGCTGGTGGCGACACTGGAGCTGCACAGTACTTGCACGGTAAACAGTATTTTTCGGAGCTGCATGGCGAGTTGTCTTGGTGTCGTTACAGTGCCATTACGATTTGAGGATCCGCCGTGTCACGTTAGTGCCGCAAGTAAGCAGCCCGGCGTGCTGTCTCCGTGTCGCCACCGTGTTACCATGGCACGGTGTACCGAAACGTGACGCCACCGGGCTGTCCTGTATATTGTAGTTCAGCTAGCCACCGCAACGTGACACACACCCCTCGCTATTCTTCTTACATGCGATGAAGCAACGCCACAGGCATTTACAACAAATAGTATAGAGATCAAAATTTTTACAATAGCTTGATACAATATAATACAATGTGACGTCACATTTGCGTCACGACGTGCTGCAAAAATGATGCAAATAAGCAGCACAACGAGACGCAAATGTACCGTCAAAAGAACGTTTAAGAGTACAGCGTACTGCAAAAATGCTGTAAATGTGCAGCACGCCGTGGCACGAAAATGACGGCACATTTGCAGCATTATTGCAATATTATTCCATAATATCATGTCGTTATAATGCAGCTTAATGCGACGGTACAAAGCTGCCCACTGACCTCACAGCTTGCTCTCGCGTGACGTACTGTTGCCGACAATATGACGCATAATGTCTATTTGGGTATTTTTGACGGAGTTTCGAGTTGTTCGGCACTTTAAAAACTGACTTATCCGTTATTCGCGAACGATAAAATGAAATAACACGAGATTTCACCATCGCTTTTTATAAAATATTTCACTAATTTCTTATTGATGTACCCCAGATAGCCATTTTCAAGCTGACAGTAGAATGATCAGACACCAGCTGACTTGTCCAAAGCAACAGCTGATGAAACGTGCCCCACCAATAATCGGTGACAAGATTATACCAATATCGGTGAATAGATTATGTGAATTATGTTTTGAAAATTAATAGAATAAATTAACTAATATAAATAAATATAAAACAAATTGAAATTTGCACATTGCTTCCTCATCTTTATCCATAGTTCACAAAGCTTCCTTTAACACACAGTGTGGCGATCAAATTTGGCTTCCTCATAAAGGAAGCTTTGTTAACTATTTCAAAATATTATTAATCAATGTTCAAATTTGATCGATTTTCGCCAAATTTGATAGCGAATAACATTGATAGCTATACTGGCTCTTCACAAAATTTCATTGCAATATCTAAAAAATTTCAAAAGTCATAGCGTTTATGCGACTTTTATAAAAATTAAAAATTTGATAAAAATTTAATCATTCGATCGATTTTCGCCAAATTTAATATCGAACATCTCCGATAGTTATATTAGCTCTGTGTAAAGTTTCAATGCAATGTATTAAAAATTACGCTATTTTCAACAAATTAAAAATTCCATAAAATTTTAATCCCTCGATGGATTTTTGCCAAATTTAATAGCGAACAACCTCGATAGCTATATTAGCTCTGTGCAAAGTTTCAGTGCAACACCTTAAAAATTGCACAAGTTAGAGCGTTTATGCTATTTTTCAAAAAATTCCAAATTTCTTAAAATTTTAATCCCTCGCTGGATTTCCGCCAAATTCAGTACCAAACAACCTTAATAACTATAGTAATTCTGTACAAAGGTTTAGTGCAATATCTTGAAAATTACAGAGGTTAGAGCGTTTACGCTATTCTTGCAAAAACGAAAAAAGTCGATAAAATCTAAGCACCCGCTATAATTGAAACAAAATTTTATTCATAATGAAGAGCAATTCGTGCTCGGCAATTGTGCCAAATTTTAGCTTGATATCTCGAAGCGTTTTTGAGTTATTAATTATTTATATCTGAAACTCAGGACCCACACACACATACACACACACACACACACGCAGGCACGCACGCACGCACGCGTATACGTCGCGCCTTGCGGAGACATAACAGCTACTGTATTATTATCCTTATCAGCTACAATATATTTGGTTGGTTCGAAGTTTGTGCTAAGCGTATTTTCTTTGGCGCTTTTGATTAGTACTTTGTCGCCTGGACAAATGTTCGATGGTTTAACGCGAAATCTGCGGTCAAAATACTGTTTTCCTCGATTCTTTAACCACGCATCTCGATTGCGTATCTCCTCGTCTAAGTTCTTATCTATGTCTATCTCTGGCAATTTAGACTTCAGTTTCCTGCCGAACAACAGCTCAGTCGGAGACGCGCCTGTCGTAGAATGCGGAGTTGATCGGTACGTCAATAAATAATCGTACAATTCTTCTCTGCAGTTTCTATTTTCTGAATGCGCTATTTTTAGTCGCTTCAGTATACTACGATTTTGCCGCTTAACTTCGCCGTTTGCTCGTGGCCAAAACGGAGCCGAATGCGCAATCTTAAAACTGTTAACTTCCGCCCATTCATGCAGCTTCGGGTTCGCAAATTGCAGCCCATTGTCGCATACAACGATGTTTGGAAATCCGTGTCTGGCAAACATTTCACACAATCTATCGATTATAACATCTGTTGTCGTACTTCGCAAAATCTCTATTTCGTAGTATCTACTGTTATAATCTACTACTACAAATAGATTGTCTCCTGACGCTAATGGACCAAGTAAACCCATAGCCAGAGATTCTCACGGTTTGTCTGGCACAGGATAACGCATTAACGGTGTAGGTTCGGCGGTTTTTGTACCAGCTGACACGCTTTGCATCCTCTAACTACGTTCTCGGCGGCTTTATCAACCCCATCCCACCAAACCTTACTGCGCAATCTATTTTTCATAGCAACAATCCCTGGATGCCCCTCGTGGGCAATCACCGAGGTACGTTCTTGTAAGCTCTTTGGCATTACTAAACGTGTTCCTCTAAGGAGTGTGTGTCCAACTGTGCATAGCTCATCTTTAATGATGCGAATTTTCGAACTTTACAGTGTCAACCAATTTCCCGTCTGCAAAGTTTTTCTTATTTCCGTTAACAGTGAATCCTTTGCCGACTCCGTGTCGATCTCTGCCATGGACATCGCTCGGGGTATAGCTTCTGAAGCAACCCAATGGACGTATAATTCGTCTTCGCTTTCGCTAACTTCTCTGCTCATTTTTCGATTTACGAGTAAGCGGGACAACGGATCCGCAAGATTAGATTCTCCTTTCTCGTACACGACTCTATAGTCATATGATTGGAGCCTTAATACCCATCGTTCTATTCGTGCGCAAGGTTTCGATTTAGGTGCGAAAATACATTCTAACGCTTTGTGATCTGTTATCAGGTTGAATTTGATTCCGTACAGCCAGTTGTGGAACCTTTCGCAAGACCATACTAACGCCAACGCTTCTTTTTCTTCCTGAGACTATCCGCGCTCACAATCCTTCAAGCTACGACTCGCATAACTTATCCCTCGCCATTTTTCGTCTTGATTTTGTGTAACGACACAACCTACAGCTACTGGGCTCGCATCGGCTATGACTCTAGTATCAGCATCTGGATCAAAGATTCCCAATGACTCTGCGCTTGCCAGTTTATCTTTCAGTTCAGTAAATGCCTCGTCTCGCTCCTTTCAAGAACTAAAAATCTTTTCTTTGCGCGTTAATTGCCTCAAAGGCTCGCTGATTGTAGCAAGGTTGGGAATAAAAGCTGCACAAAAGCTTACAAGTCCCACGAAGTTCTCCCTCGAGCGGAAGTTTTTTTGAAACGCAACGTATACCTTGCTTTTTGCACCATTGCCACGTATCATGACTTATAATATTGCACGTTGATCCTGAGCCGACTACGATGTCCATTGGAACTCCACCTACTTCAGCGGAAACTGTCTTCTCGATCACGCTGTTGATTTGAACCCACGCCGTCAATGCAAACGCATAGCCCTCCAGGTTGTCGCCCTCGCCATCGACCATCTTGACTCGATCCGACATCTATTTGTTTTGTTTGTTCAGCTTCTTTTGCCGCTCTTCTTCATTTTCAGACGACTTTTTCGTTTTGCAGACACTCGCAAAGTGACTTTTCTTCTTGCACGCCGTACATTCTTTATCCCTGGATGGAGAAGATTCGCCACTTGCCATGTGACCCAGACGACCGCAACGGAAGCATTTGAAACTTTTCTTCTGATCTCCAGCCTTCCCAGCCGGCTTGGTAGAGATCTTCGCGACCGTTTCCCCTTCCATTGACTTTGCTTGTATCGCCGACGCCTCGAGCACTTGCGCGATGTCTAACACGTCTGCCAACATCACCTCTCCTCTTTCCAACGAACGTTTTCGCAGCTCCGACGATTTGCACCCAAAAACAATGTTATCTCGAACTTTTTCGTTCTCTTTGTGGAATGCATAATATTTAGCCTGCTGCCATAACCCAGGTGGGATTGGCCGGAGCTTGACGTATGGCACAGCATTAGCCCAATGCAGTGTGCCAATGCTGGTTTGTAACCTCGGGCCAGATCTGGCCAACCTTCGAAGCCAACGTCGGGCCGATGCTAAAACTGAGCGTCGGGCCAACAATCGTATAATAATGCTGGCCCAGTGCTGTGCCAGGCCCGATTAATAGTCTCATCCCATACGATACACTCGATACGTTCGAGAGGTTATGTTCGTATGTGGATGTCAATTAATTGACATCGTGCAAAATGTTTAGACCACGTTCACGTAATTTACGAGTACTGGTACTCTGGTGTAGTGGCTAGCGTGCTCGCCTCTAAACCAGAGCATCGGGAGGTCCTGGGTTCGATTCCCTGTGCCGTAGTTTCGTCGAGAAATAAAAATATGGGCGTGACAAGCTCCAGATATATATATGTGGCATACACAAGTACTCGTACAGGTGTGAGTCACATGTATATAGCTGTAGTCCATGTTTACAATTTCCCGACGAAACGTGACGTAGCTCCGGCATCGGAAAGCGAACTCAGGACCGGCTATAGTGACACAGGTTTTCCGCAGTTTCCCTGTGTCTATGGAAATTAATTTCCATAGCAAATGCGCTATAGAGGGGGAAGTCGGATGCGGCCGCATGGGGATCTGGTTACTGATCCGGACCAGATCCTCAGGGGGGACTGGCTACTGACCCGGGCCGACCCTGTAATAGGCGAAAGCCTCGAGACGGGGGGAAATGCACAATAAAAAAAAAACACCGTTTCTTAAAGAATCGTGAGTCGTAAATAACTATCGAGGAAGTTATGAAACAACCGGCGAAACAAGCAAGAAAAAAATGACCACGATTTGGTGGGTTCTGTTCTAAAGTGCGAATTTTCCAACCCTGAAAATTCTCAAATCATTGTCAAAGATGACAACCGTGATATCGAGGATGAAATAGGTTCATTATTTGACTTTATTTTAGAAATATATATGTTAAAGAATAAATAAATGTTTCTATCATCGTTTTTTTTTCATAACCTGGTCAGAGTTTGATATTTCTACCTTAATAAGGAGAGTCCAAAGGTTAACACAAGCCTCAAAATACTCTACGTAGAGGCTGAAACTCAACAGAAAGGCTGTCCAGGGTCTTCAAAAACTCTACAAATAGGCTGTTCAAGGTCTTTAAAAACTCTACGGAGAGGCTGGAATTCAACAAAGAAGCTGTCCAGGGCCTTCAGAAACTCTACGGAGAGGCTGTTCAAGGCCTTTAAAAACTCTTCATAGAGGCTGAAACTCAACAGAGAGACTGTCCGAGGCCTTTAGAAACTCTGCGGAGAGACTATCCGAGGCCTTCAGAAACTCTACAAAGAGGCTGCCCGAGGCCTTTAGAAACTCAACAGAAAGGCTGTCCGATGCCTTCAGAAACTCTATGAAGAGGCTGTCCAAGGCCTTCAGAAACTCTACGCAGAGGCTGAATTTTAACAGAGAGGCTGTCCAAGGCCTTCAGAAACTCTACGAAGAAGCTATTCGCGGCCTTTAGAAACTCTACGTAGAGGCTGAAACTAAACTGAGAGGCCGTCCGAGGCCTTCAGAAACTCTACGGAGAAGCTATCCGAGGCCTCTGGAAACTACGAAGAGGCTGTTAAAGAATAAATAAATGTTTCTGTCATCGTTTTTTTCACAACCTGGTCCGAGTTTGAGATTTATATTCCTTAATAAGGGGAGTCTAAAGGTTAACATAAGCCTTAAAAATTTTTAACACATTTCCCGAAATGAAATGAAAAAATTTTATTGAAATGAAAGAAAAAATTATGGGGCTACCTATAAACATTAATGACGCAGACGACCCCACTCTTCTTTTTATATTCCCGCAAGCTATCTCCGAGAAAAACGTATTGAAATTTTTTTGAGGTCATGTCGACGTTTAAACGTTGGGCCACCCTTGGATGCCAGCATAGGGCCGACATTACATGTCATCGCTGGGCCATGATTTAATGCCAGCGCTGGGCCACGATTCAATACCCGCATTGGGCCGACATTGTATGCCAGAGTTGGGCCGAGGTTAACAATACAGTACCGGCAATATACTAGCACGATACTGGGAGTCGGACTTGGACCAGTCCTGTACGGCTGGCATTCAGTACTGGCACATTGTCGGGCCATTCGTTAAATCCCACCTGGGAATCTGGTCGCATATTGTGCCGTCGGTTCTCCGTCTTTTTGCGACATATTGCGAAACACGTGCCTTTCGAAGGGCTTATTGATTTTGGGCTTGAAAACTGCCGTTAATGCGTCTTTTGTTTTTTTATACGCATCTTCAGTCGCGCTGACTGTGTCCGCGTCAGGTATCGCGTAAAACACATCCTGAAGATCTAGTCCACCATACTGGAGAAGTATTACTTTTTTCCTTTTCTTGTCCGTGATTTCTTTGCTATCTACGAACAATTCGGAACTCCCCAGCCATCTTTTCCAACGGGGATACACACCGCTCTCGTTCGGGTTAAACGTGAAGATTCCCGCGTCCTTGTTCATGACGTCACTTTTTTTCCTCCCGAAAATCAGTCACGCGTCTTGCAGGGGCTTATCCTCGTCGCCAATGTAGGTTTATTACGAATTAAATCGGACTCTCAGTATTGAAACAATAGTCTTTATTCAGCACGTTTTTCTTATCCTCCTACTCAGTTTACGCCATTTTGTCTTTCTCTCGCCTAGGGACTCCGCAGTCCAGAGCACCAACGTGAGGACTATCTTAAACACTACAACATCGTTCCAGTGTCGGCTTGTTCCGGTGTCGCTTCGAATCGTGACTGTCCACTCTGTGTACCGTTTTACTCATGGTCAAGCATTAGTGTCTATTTGTCGCGATCGATGTCGTGTCTGATTGAACGGGTGTACGCTCGCGCTCGTGTTACGCCAGTTCAGAGTTGATAGAAATTATTGCGCTGTGTAGCGTTGACTCCGGTGTAAAGTTGTGTGGTGTACATTTAATAGACTAGCTCTTTATCAGTAGCCCACCATTGCCTCACGTTTCGTCCACAGCTACCATAAAACAGGGGCGCTTCTAGCGGCCACTTCAGTTCAGAATTTTCGTCATCAAGCGACCCCCTCGATCTGGCGGAGTTTTCAGACCTGTATGTAAGATCATCATCTGGGCGACGAAGAGTGAGTCTCAGAGAAGTGCACTGTTAACGACGCTGCCGATACACATCGAGGATTCGAGAAAATTCGGGAACACGCGAGAATTCATTGCGCTTGCGCGAGATAAAAGACGACGAGATCGCGTGATAACAGTGGAGTCTGCGTTGAGAAGCGAGGCGATGTGGTCGCGTGTGTGAGAGAGGTTTGCGAATAAGTTTCAAGAGTTGTGTCGCGCAACATTGCTGACGATAAAGATTTAAAATAAATGAAGTCAGATATCGAATCGAGTTGCGCGGGTTCGCCCAAAATTGTTCATCACGTTTAACTATTATAAAAAAAATAAAGTTCAGATCGTCCCTATTTGTCATGAACGGCAAGTGCGACTCGCTTGGTACCGGTCATGCACATGTTCCCTCCTTGCCGTATAGCCACCCGCAAGCTAGTCATTCTGGATAGAATCTTTAAACAGAAAAGAGCAAATCGTTGACACTTCAAAAGAGGAATTCTTTGAAAAAGATTTGGAAGAGTATTTTGAAAAAGTGATATACTGGAGATGAGAGATGTGCGTGGAAATTGCAGAAGTGAGTGAGAAAAAAAAGCAAGAACACTCGCGCGAAATTGAATTACGCAAGTGCGCAAAAAGTCAAGACACTAAAAAGAGACAAAAGATTAGGCGAGTCCAACATTCATGCCTACGGAGGTGGAATTGAATGAATTTCATCAAAGAATAATGAGTCATCAATCGCAGTCTGCAATGGAGATTTCGGGGAACGGTGAAAATGGCGAACCGTTGGAATGAGAGGTCAAACGGCTACAACGAGAGGTCGAGTGCTTGCGCGCATGCTATGAACCGGAGAGAGAGACGAAAATTGGTATCCACGTGTTGAGATAACGAACGCGGGAGATGATCGACGTCAAGATGATGAGATCGAACAAGACGATCAAAGCGACGATCCAGAGTCCATGCTACAACGATTATTGTTACAAACGGTGATAAACGCACAGCCGCGATCCGAAGTACCGTTATACAACGTAGTTCCCGGATTCAGCAAAAATATCGAGGAATTTTCGGGAACGGGTACAGATCCGAGACCGTATGATAGGCTAGATAACCTTGAGAGCATGCGGAAGACTCATAAGTGGCCAGAAAAATATACGCTTGAAGTGATACGTATGCACCCAACCAGTGGCGCATGGGATTGGTACAAAGCTCGAACCGTGACATAGGATCTTCGAGTGAATTTAAAGCAGCATTTCGGAGTGCGTTCGTAATAGCGGAACGTACGTCCGATAAATCGCAACGGATGGTAAATCGAGTACAATCAAAAGATGAAGAGATTAATGATTATTTTCACGCGAAGGTAATATTATGCATGGAGCTAAGCATCACATGATGTAATGTCTTTTAATAGACTGTCAGAGCTAGAATACGTGCGGGCCACGATGGAAATCGATCGAAAGGAAAAAACCCGAGAACAACGAGTGTGCAGAACATAAGCGGAGACTAATGTAGATGCACTCGACGTAGGTCAAGTGCGAGTGCGAGTACAAGTGGTCATAAAATATCAACAAACAAGAGTGCGATAAAATCTAAAGAAAAACGGGCAATGAGAAGTGAAAATTCGGAGCCAAAGTGTTATAATTGCGGTAATTATGGACATATCGCGCGCGATTTCCCGAGTCGAGACGTGAGTTAATGCGTCGACGATTTAAAAAAAACAGGATATACACAAAAATATTGTACCGAAGTCGTTGAAGCGACAGTTACGAAAATGAGCGTAGGACTCGAAAAGTCAAGGATACAATAGAATACTTCGTCAAGGACGTTAAGATATCTGGAAGGAAAATGACCGCGTTGATATATACCGGCACACAGTGGGGCCAAATCCCAAAAAGCTGGCCAAAAGTCGAAAAATAAAGTTTAAGTTTTGGTAATTTTTAGTCGTGGGTTAGGTGGGGGAAGAGTTCGAAGGTCAAATTCTTGGCATTAGCGGGCCCTAGCCCTTATACCTGCTTTTGTACGGCAGTTGAAAGGGAGCCCTCGAGCGAGCTCGACGCGTCGTGCAGTAAATGACCATTTCAACGCTGTATTGAACAGGACGCCAAAACTTTATAATATATCTGATTCGAATTTTTTCGAATGGAATCAACAGCTGAAAGTGAGTAGAAAATCATTGTGTAACTGAAAATTGATAATAAGAGTTTATGCAATAAGAGTTTATGCAATAAGAGTTTATTATAATAATAAATTCTAAAAACGTAGAGAAAAATTGATAAGTTCCACAGTGTTCCATGAGCTGACCTGTCACATATTGTAGATGGATGTATTATTGAATGGAAAACATCGAAAATGGCTGCGCTTAGCTGCGCGCGTGTCATTGCTACGAGTTTTTGCAATATAAAACATAGTTTTCTGAATTTCGTACATTAACGACGCGGAATGTCTTTCTTGAATTGAATCTTTTTCTTGAATTTTATTGCGGTCTTCATTGTACACTGAAATACATTGGCACCCATCCAAGCAGCGTGTCGCAGTCGGTCGAGTTGAAGAGCGCTATATCTATATATGAGGGATTCTCTGTCAACTCAGCAACTTTTTTTCGACCATCTCAGATGTGCCCCATAATTGGTTATATTAAAGTGCTACTAATTTGTGAATTTCTTCACATTTTTAAATTAAAAATTTTACAAATCGCCGTTTTCTTTCCAAATGAATATATCTCGGAAATTTGAAGTAATTGAAAAAAAATGTCTGCACATAAAAGTTGTAGTTTTGTGTTAGCATTCGAGCGGAATATTTGAAATAGTTTTTACGTTCCGGTAACGCTGATTTTTTACCAAAAAATAGAATGATTATTTTTTCATTAAAAAAAAGCGACTTTTTTTTTACTGAACAAATTAGTCTTCCAGTATATCTGACGATATCGCGAAAAGATCACTGGAGTGACACGGATCGAGGTTCTAGGGTAAAAAAATGAAACCACACAAATTAGTTTTTTTTTCTACCGAAACCTGTGGCTGAGTTGACAGAGAATCCCTCATATGCCTCTTAGTTATATGGTTAAGCCCCAGAGGGGAGAGAATATCAGAGAATTTAATGTATTGAGTTCTATGAACCGTAATTCTTTTTTATGCATATTTTATTTTTATTTTCAAATAATATTATAAAATAAATAATAGAAACGAGGTTGAATATGGAATTATCCGTCTATATAGATATTATATTTTTCAATTTTAGAATTAGTCGCTGATGAACGTGGAGGATGTGGCTTAACAAGGAAGGAATTTTTTTCTATCACGAAAGGTCACCTGAGTGGAGAAGTGCCTGAATTGTATGCAATAATCGAAAATTTTGTGTCCACAAAATTGCAACGCCCCTTCGCTCTATCAGACAATGCAAAAACTGCCCTCCGCAAGTTGTTGCACCTTTTGCATAAAAAGTGGCAGCACGCATCAAGACATGAAGAGAGATTTCTGCAACAATATTCTGAGTGGTTGAGCGTGTTTGTTTCTTTTGGAGAATCAAAAAAATCTTCGGAAAAATCTGCAAATTTGGGTCGGCCTTCTTCAGAATTTGTAGAGTCTAGTGACCGGACAAAACGAAGGAGGACTGAAGAATTACGCACAAGAAATACTACGGACGAATTAACGTATGCCACTCAAATGAGCCTTCGATCATCCGGGAAATCAGATGCTGCCAAAATTGTCCGTGATGGGGAGCCCATCTCGAGCTAAGAAGTATAAGGAGTCCATAGATACCATTCGAGAAACGACTTTATCTGCAGATGCTGCTTTGTCGCTCATAGTTGAACTAAAATTATCGAAATGGCAATATCAGCAGCTTCGGAATAGAAGCAAAGAGCAGAGCTGTGATTTATTTCCGCTGTATAAATTGCCATATAAAGCCAAGCTCAAATGTTATCCCCTAAGTCAGATATTTCTGTTAATGAATGTAGTGCTGAGGTTAAATTGCAAGATTTGCTGCATCACACAGCTGATAGAATATTATTAACACAGATGGATGTTGTCAAAAGTTTGTCGGCTGAAAATGTTTGCAGCTTGATTTTAATTTGTAAGTGGGGCTGCGATGGCACTTCCGGCCAAAGTACGTACAAACAAAAGTTCACCAATGATGATGGAAGCAAGTCCGATGCTAATATTTTTTTCACATCAATCGTTCCACTGCAGCTTGTATCTGAGCCCGTCATCTCCTCGTTTTTGTAGACCAATCAGGATCCAATTTTTTAACGAGAGTTCTGAAGCCATGAAATCGATTTCCTAAAATTCCAAGATTATGCCTTACAGACAGCTCGGAACTTTGTGCAATTATATCCGTGGTTCGACATGTCAACTTCGGTACACAAGATATTGATTCATGGTGCAGAAGTGATAAACTCAGCAATATTGCTGATAGGGCAGATGTCTGAAGACGCCCAAGAGTCTACTAAAAGTACATTAAAAAGTTTCGTGAAGATTTTGCAAGAAAGTGTTCCTGAGCCAAAACAATGGAGGACATTTTTTTACGGTTATTATTAATATCCGATCCCTTTATTTCGAGTTTGCGCGGATTACCTCGAAAAAATACAAAGTCGTTCCTTCCAGAAGCACTTTCATTGTTAGTTGCGCCACGTATACCAGCAAGTACAGGAAGTTCCAGCGATTTAATGGAGAAATCAACTGATTGGGCATCATCTGATTCTTCAGATGACGATCTCTGAACTTTTAATCGACTGATTGTATGTTTATGCTATTTATTATACATCACATATGGATATATTTTGTACATTCTCTATAAAAGTGATTTATGTCAAATAGGCCGTTTTGTTTTTATTTCAAATTTTAACTTCGGATTCATAATCAACGCCTCCGAAAACCCCCGAGTACTGACTATCGGCCGAATTTATAACGCTTTCGACTATTTTCCAGTTTTTTGGGACTTTAAATCCGCCATTTTGTTTTTATTTAAAATTTTGACTGCGGATTCATAATCAGCGACCCCGAAACCCTCCGAGTACTGACTTTCAGCTGAATTTATGACGCTTTCGACTTTTTGCGAGCTTTTTGAGACTTCAAATCCGCCATTTTGTTATTATTTTAAATTTTGACTTCAGATTCATAGTCAGCGACCACAAAAACCCCCGAGTACTGACTTTCAGCCGAATTTATAACGCTTTCGACTTTTTGCCAGCTTTCTGGGTCTTTAAATCCGCCATTTTATTTTTATTTCCAATTTTGACTTCGGATTCATAGTCAGTGACCCCGAAAACCCCTGAGTGCTGACTTTCAGCCGAATTTATAACGCTTCCGACTTTTCGCCAGCTTTTTGGGACTTCAAATCTGCCATTTTGTTTTTATTTCCAATTTTGACTTCGGATTCGTAATCAGCGACCCTAAAAACCCCCGAGTACTGACTTTCAGCCAAATTTGTAACGTTTTCGACTTTTGGCCAGCTTTTTGGGATTTGGCCCTACTGTGCGGCAGTTCAGTTTGTACGTTAAGATTATCGCGAGGGCTAAAAGAACAATTCGAGATAATCCCTGCTCCGTCGCAGATCAAAGCGTTTGGGCCCACGTATTGTCGAGGTCCATCACCGGGCGTAATACGAGCTGATTTAAGCATCGATAACGTACTTGTGCTGAATGTGTTAGTCCGTATGGTGGAAGATGACACGCAGATATTCGATGCCATAATGGGACGTTTGTCCATAGTGCAGCCATATATGAAGTCTCTAGAATACGGAAACGAATGTAAATTCGAACGAAACGACCAGAATTACCTAGCTACAAACGAGCGGACTATTTCATCCGCGAGTTAAGGAGCGACGAAAAACATGGATATGAGAATACCTCCAGCAACCATACAATGTATCGAAATATCAAGCGCGATATATTAACATGAAGTGCCGTTGATAAATATGAGTATGAACGAGCGAAAACTATACGAGAGTCAGCGCTTGATTAAAGGAGAAATATAAACGAAACCGATAATCGAACAACCGTTTTCAAGAGAACCGTTGTCGAGAGATAAACTTAAATATCGGGAAAGATCAACCGTAAGAAGATTATCGTGATTGTGTTGCAACAAACATCTGCAAACTTGGAAAGGCAAGAAACATGACAATGGATATAAAAGAAAAACCTGGTAGCAGACCCGTTCCTGCGAAACCGTATCGAGCAAGCGATAAGGAACGAGATGAGATTCGAAAAATAATTCAAGAATGGCGAGATGCAGGTATAGTTCAGGATACACAGTCACCTTATGCGAGTCCTGTACTTCTAGTCAAGAAAAAAAACGGAACGCCCCGTTTGGTAGCCGATTCTTGACGTTTGAATGCACAGACGGGAAGCATGCATCCCCTTCCAAACTTGGACAATCTCTCATGAAAATTAAAGGGAGCATTCCTGATTATCTTGGTTTTGGCTAAGGGGTCACTATAAATTCCCCACACGGAAAATGCGAAGGCCAAGACCGCGGTAAAAATGAGACGGTCGAAGTCACAAGAATGGTTTTCACTCTGATAAAGGACCTGATGCCCGCATGAAAAAAGATCTATGTAAATATGTGATAGATCTACGTAGGACGTCTATGTCAAGCTAATCTACTGGGACGATTATGGACTTCAATGTGGACAAAAAAAATTTGAAAAAAAAACTTAAACTTGTGTTCATAGATCCAGGTAGATGTGCATAGACTACTCGAATGACCAAAGTCAACATCGTCCACATTGTTATGTCAAATTCAGAGTATGTGAATATTAATGATCTTTGACGTATGGTGTGTTGAATCTGACTGAGACTCTCTAGTCTTGAAATGTACCACTCCTGGAATCAGTCTCGAACACAGCTGCCCCTGTTTTTGAGTCTAACCTTCCGGAAAATTACTCGGGCAATGGGCTTGGAATCATTGTTTAATTTTCAAATAAAATGTGATGAAGGTTGGTTCTCTAAATTCGGAGAATTTCGCTAGTTTTGTCATACAAGGGAAGAGTTGATTGGGGAAAATCAATTGGTTGGAGTTTGTACCAAAGACCGCGAATTTTAAGGATTTCGCTAACATTTATTCTGGGTTTTCCTGTTTTTTTTGTTGACTCTTGCTCTGAATTTACCAATTCCGCTTTAAAACTTGAAATTTGAGACTCTGCTAGGGCTTTCAACCTCCAAGGCCAAGGGTTCGTTAAAATAGCGTGGAGTTTATTTATTTGATACCTTCTTCCACCCCGTCTTCTTTTCCTCTTCCTGAGTTTCCGTTTTGTAGGTTTCGGTTTTTTCTTTCTGGGTCTTGGGATGCGACCTTCTTTTTGGAGGGTTCTGGAATGGTGATATTTTCCATGGGCTTTGGTTCAGGTTAGGAAAGATTTCTGAACAGGGTGTCAGATGCGAATACTTGGTATAAGTGCTTCAAAAGCGGTCAATTCTTTCTTCCACAAGTGATTGGAGGAAATATAAATTGGGTGGGGATGGATGGAAAAAGAATGTTCATAGGATTTTGCTTTTTTTAGAAGAACGGACGTCGAGAGGGCTGGAAGAAGTTTACTTTACTCCTACAGTTGTCTTAACGTTTGCTTTTACAATTCAACTTCAAGAGTCTCAAATTATCAAATGATAAATTACCACTTCCTCCTTAATTAATCAACTGGTTTATAAAATTTTCCTCAAATGGGGGTAGGTTTTCCTAAAAAAAATTCCTGAATCGGAATTTGGTCTTAATAAAATTCCTTTGTGTGAATCATTGTTTTATTTTTAATAAAATCTTTCAATGCCCACCTTTTCAATTCAGCTAAAATTCCTTAAAAATGGAATAAATAACAAATAAGAAATAATAATGCGAATCTTGTTGGCGATCTGTCGGATTTTTAGTTTTCGAATTAATTTTTGTGTTTGTTTCAATAAGGGAAATTCTTCACTGTACTTTTTTCCTGAAATACTAAAGGAAAAGGAAGAACTGATCATGATTTGACAAAAATAATTGGGAATTTGGAATCATTAAAAGTAAGAGTTAGGGTTCCTCTCTTTGGTTACGCTCAGCGAAACGATCATCTCATGGATGTACTGATTTTAGTTACTCCGGCCCGAAATGATGAAATTGCTGACCCCAGGTTTGATTATTCATTTAGTTCATGCATAAGGGTAATAAATTTTCATTAAATAGAAATTCACTTACTTTAGTGATGATGGTGGAGAAAGGAATAAGTCAGCAACACGAAAAAACCCAGTGGAGATGTGGAGTCGACGACAAACGACGTTTGGCCGGAAAGGTGTAGAAATTAATAAGATGTGGTTTGATAGAAACGTAGAGTGACAGCGATTCGCTTTACAAATGACAGATTGAAAGAAACTGAGTGCGTGAGCCGTTTTTTC
Organism: Alloplasta piceator; assembly: GCA_946863875.1. Classification (NCBI taxonomy): domain Eukaryota; kingdom Metazoa; phylum Arthropoda; class Insecta; order Hymenoptera; family Ichneumonidae; genus Alloplasta; species Alloplasta piceator. The sequence goes on from OX333078.1 coordinate 17,752,562, forward strand.
CCCGGGTTTATATATCCAGTGATCTAGGCGGACCCCGATTGATTGAAGTGGGGATAGGGCAGCAGACCCCAGGGGGTGAGCTCTTTCTTGCGTAATAAATCCTTCCGTTTTTATGGAGAGAGTCCCCACTTTCTTTTATGGAAGGTTGTGGATAGCGTGCGCGGTCTATGCAGATCAGCCCGTATACTTCTTATACGCATACATGCGTACACATATACATCCGTCTAAAATCCTTATTCGGAGACATTCACGTAATACATAAGGATATATATGTATATGTACAGATTTATATTCCTTTTTCGTTTTAAACGATGATTTTGGCTGTATGTATAGAATTAGTTGAATTCAACTTATTTCACAAATGTCGTTACAACGGTTCTTTCACAAAAGTTAACTATAATGTATCCATTACTATTTCATTCACTTCTTTTTTTGTTCCCAATTCTACTTTTAATTTGTGGGGTTGATAATCCTTAACCTGGCAGTGTACTACTGGTAGTTAGAAATTTTGATCTATTATTATTAATTTTACATTATATTTGCAGTTGGTTGCTATGTTGCTCTCCTTGTCGCTAGCATTTGGGCTTGGTGTTCAAGCGAAGAGAGACGACGCAAGGAACTCTGGGACGACAGAAGACCCTGCTGGAGCGGGTATATATGAGGCAACTCTGCCACGGACTAGCACTCGAGCTGGAGCAGTGACCAGCCACGGCTGAGCTCTACCTCGTGTCCCCCTTGAGATTAACACCTCGCCACCTGGCTCTACCTTACCTTCAGCATATGTGAGACCTGCATCGCTGGTGCTCACTAATGTCTGACCTCCATCACATTCTATCTCTCTACCAGCATAAGTGAGACCCGCAACGCTGGTGCTCGCTAATATCTGATCGCCATCAAATTCTATCTCTCCTTCAGCATAAGTGAGACCCGCAACGCTGCTGCTCGCTAATGTCTGATATCCATCAACTTTTCCATAAAAGATTGTTATTTTTCAATTATATTTGTTTTTTCTGAGAAGAATCGTCAGAATTCTCTGTATCTAATTATTAAGAGACGATTAATAAATTCGGTTTGTTAAAAAAACCGTCGAAAAAGATTCTTCATTTCAACCAAACACACCTGCCCCGATCTCCAAGGTGCGAATTCACGCGTGGCCGAGCTTTTTGACTTTAAGACAAAAAGCGTACCGTTACAATATATATATATATATATATATATATATATATATATATATATATATATATATATTGTTACGTCCGGGGTATTTTCGCTTGTTACCTATTTTTCGACCATTTTTTTTTTTTTTGCAAAGGTAAATATTTAATAAGCAAATAACTTTCATTGGTGCTCGAGCAAGCTAATTATCAAAATATTTTGTGACGGCTTATCAGAGTGCGAACGAGTACCCGTTGACGATCTCACGGTAGTCAGTTGCAGCTTTTCTGCTGACCAGACAGATCTCACGGTAGCTCGAAAGACGTTGCACAGACAAGAGATGTGCAACGCCCGGCGTAAGAACACCTCGCTCGCGCCTTGATATCCGACTGAGTCCTTAGGACTACTTTTATGAGAAATTCATAGTCAGTTGTCTTGCGAGGTGCGACCGGAGCGGTCGCACCAGTAAAAATTAATTTATCGAGTTGTCTTTAGGAGAGCGACCAGAGTGGTCGCTCCCATTAAAAATTAATTAAACAGTTGTCTTTGGCGGTGCGACCTGAGCGGTCGCACCCGCAAAATTATTAAGTTTTGTCTTCACAAGGGCGACCGGTACGGCCGACCCCCAGCAAAATCGTTAACAACAATTCAACTCCGTGGCCCGACCCGCCAGGTCGACCACGTAAAACAAGTTTCAACCTACGAACAAATTCAAATCCAGGACAATTTATTAAGTAACCTCGACCAGCGTAGTCGAGTCCAGTTCAGTTACAAGTTTGTTGGTTCGCAAACCAAACGATCGGTCCACACGTGCGTGTAGAATGGACCTCTGTCCTCGCGTCGATCACGTTCAATTACACCTCTGATCCGACCACACAGGTACGTCCTGTCTATCTTCGACACGTTTTGTTACGCGGCATCGTTAGTGCGTGCCCAAGTTCGATCGAGTCGTTTTAGGAGTGCGCGAGTAATTTCCGAATTCGCGACAACTTAGTGCGAGGCGTATCGCAATTAAGCACGCCTCCATCGCGAACTGTAAACTAAAAAGTTAACGAACTGTGCAAAATTCAACGAAAAGAATTCGAACATTGTAAAACCAAATTGTGAACTTTAATACTCCGTAAAAACCCATCGACTTAATCAGTCGATGGCATTTTTAATAAATTTAGTTTGTTGAGTTTAAGCGGTGTACCTCAGCGAATTATTCACTTTACCTAAACAACCCGCTACGCCCATGGCAACGCCCGTTTGCCAAATAAAAATTAAAATAAAAATTCAAATAACACCGTACCGATCTCACTCGACGCTCCAATCCCTAACGGGCACATTCCCGTTTAAACAATCGGAGCAACAAACAACAACAATTCTACTCTTGTTGCGTCACGGTAAGTGGTTGCGGTGCGCTAATCGCAACGAATAAACATTTACGAGGAAAAATGGACAAAGGTCGAATTTCCGAGAAAAACCCTTTGACAAAATTCAAACCCGGGACGTAACAATATATATATATATATATATATATATATATATATATATATATATATATATTATAAAACAAAATTCCCTTTCAGTGCATGAAAAAATAATTAAATCTCGCTCTTATTTTTTCTTATTCCTAGTTATCTATCTAAGAGATGCATATGTATTTCTAATTCGTTGCTGATGTTCGGGTTATTGATTTGAAAAATCTTAAAGGTTCTTCTTTCCGTTTTTAACTCCCATTATGAATTTCCTCAAAAAGAAAAAGTCAATCATTTGGCTCGATAGATCTTTCCGGTTTTTTGCTAATTAGTTCCGTATTACAAGTATTATGGAAACGAATGAATGGTATGTAGTGTCCTCCTGTCCGTTATTGACATCTAAGAGAAGACTGGTGGGGAGTCTGTCCCCCTTTCCACTTGGAAATCCGTTCACTCTAGCGTTCTCAATGTCCGAGTAGTGGTAAGAAATGTTTACTTCCAGAGGTTCTTCCTCCTTTTTATCGGATGGTAATTTATGGATTTGGGATCCATAGTGAGGGTCGATAATTGATGTAGCAGACGGTATGTCGGCAAGAAAGGCGATGTTTATGATTTTATTCCATGAGTTGTATTTATTGTGTATATATTTTATATAGAAATCTTCATAGCCTATTTTCCTTCCCTTACTGCCCGATTTTATCATTAGTCGACCCATTTTTCTTTCTTCTCTCTCTTTTTATTTTGGAGTATCGTATTGACCTCTCTCCTTCTTACAAAAACGAACGAGGGGATCCCCTGCAAAATTGAATTACCTTAGAACTGTTCTTGTTTTTAGTAACTCGTTCATAATTATTTGTTCAAATTAGACGTTACGTTAGGACGTAACAACATACATCGCGATAGATCTACGATAACCACTTGGTATTCGCTCTGTGCAAGGGGTAGGCAGCACCGCTGGTGGCAGTTATGAGAATTTTTTACACGTTCGTGACGCCGGTCATTGCCTTGGTTTATATGGAAAGTTGTCAAATAAAATAGCGAAAGTTAAATAAGACAACAAAGTCGCCATAATTTCGAAAATTAATATGCATCTTACATTAATATATATATGTGTCATTCCGTACCATTTCGACCTGGGTCTGACCCTTGACCGCTCGGATTTGGCTCGCGATTGTTCTCACTTTGAAAGGCATTCAGTTTTTTTCTTAGATTTTTCAGATTCAATTTAAAATCTCTACAATTTTTAAAATGATTTTATTGATCGACACAATTTAAAAATCTGAAGAAATTCTGAAAAATCGTGTGCCAGATATCAAAATTTTTAAGCTTAGAGCCGGAGTGGGGAGATTTTTCCCTCTTACTATTTTCAAGCTTTTTCCGAAAAAAACGTTAAAAAAATAGAAGCTGGAGTTATTTTACAGTGAATGTTTGCTAAAACATTTTAATATGTCATATCGGATTTTTGAAAAATTTTTCTCATTTTACGCAAAAGATTTTTTTAAAAATTTATTTTGCTTATAAATGGTGCCAAAAAATCTGAATTTTTTTTTCAAATTTCCGGCATGACATATGAAAATGTTTCACTAACCATCCATTGTAAAATGACTCCTGCTTCTAATTTTTTTAGCATTTTTTTCGGATAAAGCTTGAAAATAGTAATCTCCCTACTCCGGCTCTAAGTATTAGCCAATAAAATTAGAAGCAGGAGTGATTTTACTATGGATGGTTGCTGAAGCATTTTCATATGCCATATCGGATTTTTTAAAAAAATTTCAGATTTTCCGGAACCATTTGTTATAGCAAAATTAAGAAAAAAAATCTCTTGCAAAAAATCTAAAAAAAATTTCAAAAATCCGATATGACATATGAAAATGTTTCAGCAACCATTCGGCATTCACAGTGAAATAACTCCCACTTCTATTTTTGTGTACGTTTTGTTCGGAGAAAGCTCGAAAATTGTAAGTAGGAAAAATCTTCCTACTCCGGCTATGAGCTTAACAATTTCGATGTGTGATACACGATTTTTCAGAATTTTTTCAGATTTTTTAATTGTGTCGATCAATAAAATCGTTAAAAAAATTGTAGAAGATTCAAATTGAAGTGAAAAAATCTAAAAAAAACTGGATGCCATTCAAAGTGAAAACAATCAAATGAAAAATCGCGAGCCAAATCCTAGAGGTCAAGGGTCAGACACAGGTCGAAATGGTATCGAATGACCAGAGATAGGCATTAATGATTAATTCATTAATATTATTTGCTTTTATCGTAATTACATTCGTCTGATTCGTCAATCCTTAATTGAGATTCCATAAATTCTGGTTACATTATTAATTGTCAATCAGGATTGATGATTATGCATTAACTGATTAATTGTTAATTCAGATAACAATGGACCCGATTACTGAAATAATCAGTAATTGTGTACAGACAGAAATGCATTATACCATTAAGGATGTAGTCTGGAGGTTTTGCACTCTTCATAAGACTATTTCAGAATTTTTTTTTACTAGTAAATAAAACTCTATCATTTCAATTTTTTTATATGTTGTTATTTATGTCTTTGACGTCACAAAAAAAAAAGTTTGAAGTTTGTTTTTAAATATTTGAATAGTGCTTCATTTGGCCAAAGTGGACACAAAAAAAAGCATGTGACCAGCCCGGGCGATAGCGTCGGTCCAGGTAATCTGAAACCAAAAACTAAAAAAAGATTATTGTTCTGTAAGCTTGTCGTTATCGCAGGTAGCAGACTCAGACATTTAAACAAAAAAAAAACAATTACGGGCTTATGAAAAAAAAATCGCGATTTTTTTCTTCGAAATTTGGAGTACAGGATAGGAAATTTTTGATGAAAATTGACAATTCTGCTACCTGCGATAGCCACTGATGTATATAATAACATTTCCAAATTTCAGCCCAATCGGTTCAGAAGATTTTGTTTTGCCTGGGCGGATCGGAAAAATGTAGTCCACTTTGGCCAAATGAAGCACCATTTAAATATTCAAAAACAAACTTTAAAAAATTTTTTTGTGACGTCAAAGATATGAATAACAACATATAGAAAAATTGAAATGATTGTTTTATTTTCTAGTAGAAAAAAAATTCCTGAAATAGTCTTATAAATGGTGCAAAACCTCCAGACTACATCCTTAATTGGTTATAGCAAACTATTCAGTTGATGCAGTAATCGTCAATCGACTTGAGTAACCATTTTTGTGGTTACCGCAACTATATTATTGGTTGCCAAATACCCAACCAATAAAGAGTTGGTTGTTGGAACCACGAGAATGGTTGCCCGAATCAACTAGTTGCTTGAAGAATATGGTACAAACCATATGATTGCCACAACCAACTCGTTTTTTCCGTACAGCATAGAAACTTTTATTGACACGTGTGTGTATGGAATTTCAAAAGTATGACTCTTTCCATCTACACGGCAGTGTAACGAGGTTGGGATATCAGTGTTCAACGTCGACTATTAAGTAACCGCTAATTTATATTTCATATATTACCGTCAACCATACAACAGTATCGATTATCTCGTACACTATTCCTGTGTAAAACTATGCCTTCAATTAAATGAGGATCATTGCTTTCTGTCGCTAATATGCAAAATGATTCGGAATTTGATGCGTAATAGAAAGTATAACCATGCAAGTAATGAGAATGCGATGCTTTTAATAGTTTCTAGCACTTCATGCATGCTAAGGAGACGAATTGTTGCGATTGCCATACAGAGATGATCGGCGTGATTACGAAATAGTACATTACGATATGAGTGCGTTGAAACTTTTTCTGACGAGTGTGAGTTTGCAGCATGAGCCGAAGGCGAATGCTGCAATCACACGAGTCAGAAAAATGTTTCTCGCACGAGTTTCGTACAAAATTTTATTGCACGAGTGCGGAGAGTGCCATTTTACGCACGGAGTGCAATAAATATGGTTTATTTTACAATGTTTTTTCGTATTAGGTTAACCATAAATTATAGACGTTGCGTCAGGGAAATATATTTTATAATTGAAATATGGTTGACGTCGCCATACATTTTTCTCAGTGATTAATCATCAATCAGAAGTAGCCGATTTTTTATTATTTTGGCCATCTGTAAACGGGTTTAAAAATTATTCATTACTAAATCAACGGTAATTGAGAAAGCATGATTGTTGGTTATTCCCATTATAATCCTCAATCGAAGTCAAGTTCGTTCAAATTACTATATTAATTGTTAATCGAAATTTGGAACTTTTTGAGTATTCAATTAATGGTTTGGAAATTTTTTTCCCACGAGTTAACGTGGACATTTCCAACATTACCATGTTGTCATTCGACAGAGGTAGATTATTATGCTAGCCATGCATTGGATTGCGTGGGTGTGGGTAATTTTTCAAATTTGCTATGCAAAATGGAAAATACCATACCATCTCAGCAAACACAGTTCCGAAATAGTTACGAAAATGTTACGTAACGTGTGTTACATTGGACAAAACATTTATGTCACCAACTCCGTGAATGAAGCAGAGTTTGTTCTCAAATATGTCATCCTATAAACAAGTCACAGATACGGAACATCTACGAGAAATAGCCATAACAACACATCACATAGCCATAACAAACTCAGATAATAGATGTAACAAACTTAGATCATAGTTGTAACAAACTCAGCTCATTGATGTAACTCCTACGAAACGAAACGTAACCCTGGTAACGCATAATACTCGTAACAATGATGTCAATGTGATTTCGTGGTTACAGGTAATTTACGTATATACATATTTTATGAACAAATAACAAGAAATTTATGTATTTCCAACCTACATATTAGGTTGGAGTTTTATTTTTATTTTAACATTTGAAAAGTACATTTTAATTATAATTTATAATTTTTGTAGAATACCTACAAATATGATGTATCGTCCACCATTTGAGGTACCAAATGAACAATTTTTTGGGACTAGTTAGAACCCTCAAGGTGCACCGGTGTCCTGGAAAGCCTAGTTTTGAGTTTTCATACTCTCTACGTTAATAAACTGCTGGCGACGTCTCATTTCCTTTGTAAACTTTTTCCCACGGGATGAGCGTGGCACATTTTGATTAAAGTCAATTTGTGACCAGGACAATGCCTGGAAAGTTCAAAATAGGCTAACAATTTCAAAGCAGGCCTGCAACTCTGAAATAAAGAGCAGAAAACATGTGTTATGCTCATCTCATGGGAAAATGAGTTACGAAGGAAATGAGACGTCGTAGAACAAAATCTGTCTATCAATTCTTTCTGAATCATGCGCAGAGTATAAAAACTCAAAGCTAGGTTTTTACACAGAGTGTAAAAACTCAAAACTGGGTTCATACACTCTGTGCATGATGCCGAAAGAATTGCTAGATAGATTTTGTTCTACGGCGTCTCATTTCCTTCGTAACACTTTTTCCTATGGGATGAGCGCCGCACATTTTGATTAAAGTCAAAATTGTGACCGGGACAATGTCTGGAAAGTTCAAAATAGGCTAACAATTTCAAAGCAGGCCTGCAACTCTGAAATAAAGAGCAAAAAACATATGTCGTGCTCATCTCATTGGAAAACGAGTTACGAAGGAAATGAGACGTCGTAGAACAAAATCTGTCTATCAATTCTTTCTGAATCATGCGCAGAGTGTAAAAACTCAAAGCTAGGTTTTTACACAGAGTGTAAAAACTCAAAACTGGGTTCCTATACTCTGCGCATGATTCCAAAAGAATTGCTAGATAGATTTTGTTCTACGACGTCTCATTTCCTTTGTAACACTTTTTCCTATGGGATGAGCGTGGCACATTTTGATTAAAGTCAAAATTGTGACCAGGACAATGCCTGGAAAGTTCAAAATAGGCTAACAATTTCAAAGCAGGCCTGCAACTCTGAAATAAAGAGCAAAAAGAATGTGCCGTGCTCATCCCATGGGGAAATGAGTTACGAAGGAAATGTGACGTCGTAGAACAAAATCTGTCTATCAATTCTTTCTGAATCAGCCGCAGAGTGTAAAAACTCAAAGCTAGGTTTTTACACAGAGTGTAAAAACTCAGAACTGGGTTCTTACACTCTGCGCATGATTCAGAAAGAATTGCTAGATAGATTTTGTTCTACGACGTCTCATTTCCTTCGTAACACTTTTTATTATGGGATGAGCGCGGCGAATTTTGATTAAAGTCAAAATTGTGACCAGGACAATGCCTGGAAAATTGAAAATAGGCTATAAATTTCAAAACAGGCCTGCAACACAGAAAGAAAGGGCAAAGAGAAATTAAGCGAACGTGCAACGCGAATAAGGTTATAAACCGAGTAAGGGAAATTCCTGGGTTTTTTTCCATCACGGCAAATACGCATATAACTTATTTTTTCTTTTAAATAAAGGGATCACATTAAACTTACCTCTTGCAATGTATGCTGTATTATTCTGGTTTATTCTGTATTTTACGCTGGATTATTCGATATCACCTCCTTGTACTTGACACTCACATATTGTTTACGTTCCTTAATCGACATAACCTTAAAATGATTGAAGACATTTCTCGTAATATATGTTACGTATATGTTGCGGATTTGTTACAAGAAATGACTTGTGACATTTATGTCACACATTATACATATTTGCTACATAGCCTATACTACGAGATTGTAATATCACCAATGTTCTATAATTGTTACAGCAATGTTCTATAATTGTTACGGATTTGTTACAAGAAATGACTTGTGACATTTACATTAGACATATTTGCTATGTAGCCTATACTACGAGATTATAATATCACCAATGTTCTATAATTGTTACAGCAATGTTCTATAACTGTTACGGATTAATTTAAACATTTATGTCACAGTGCGACATATTTGCTACGTAGCCTATACTACGAGATTACAATATCACCAATGTTCTATAATTGTTACAGCATCAACTCGTAACAGTTTGACAAGTTTACAGTACATGTAAATATCTCGTATAAGAGTGACGAGATCTTGACGTATCAATGTTACGTATTTGTGATGTCTAGTTTTTCGTAAATCCTACATCTTTCATTGACATCCTTACTACATATCGTCAGGACGTATTAAATCCCAGCAAACACACTTGGATAATTTACGATACACTGACGTATAATTGAAATGTAATAAATACGTCATATAATGTTCATCACAAATTCGAAACTTTTTCATAATGACGTAAGCGAGATGTATATAATACGTTATGACAGTATGTAGCAAGGACGTCAATGAAAGATGAAGGAATTACGAAAAACTGTAGACATCACAAATATGTAATATTGATACGTTAAGATCTCGTCACTGTTATGACATATTTACGTATACTGTGAACCTGTAAAATTGTTACGAGTCGATGCTGTAACAATTATAGAACATTGGTGATATTATAATCTCGTAGTATAGGCTACGTAACAAATACGTATAATGTGTTACATAAATGTTACAAGACATTTCTTGTAACAAATCCGTAACAATTACAGAACATTGCTGTAGCAATTATAGAACATTGGTGATATTATAATCTCGTACTACAGACTAGGTAGCAAATACGTATGATGTGTTACATAAATGTTACAAGACATTTCTCGTAACAAATCCGTAACAATTATAGAACATTGCTGTAACAATTATAGAACATTGGTGATATTATAATCTCGTAGTATGGGCTACGTAGCAAATACGTATAATGTGTTACATAAATGTTACAAGACATTTCTTGTAACAAATTCGTAACAGTCACTGAACATTGGTGATATTATAATCTTCGTAGTATAGGCTACGTACCAAATACGTTATTGAAGTAGTTCGTCGCGGGTCCGCCCTAACGTCTAGTTGCCAATCGGTGACGAGCAGCAAAACGAACGTTCGAGAAGCGTACCTGCTTCTCGCTTCCCCCACCTCTGACAAGCCAGTCAGTCTAAGAGCACACCGTGTACAAGTTGGTCACGAAAATCTATCGAAGTGTGCGAAATACGGGAGAGAACGAAAAAAGGGCTGTTCGCGAATAGAATCTCGGTCGCGTGTCGAACTATCATTTATACTAGTTATTATTCTTAACGAGTGAAAGTAGAGATCGAACGTTGTATTAATAAAACAGTGGAACTAGTCCCGAAAAACGTGTACAATTGAATCTATACCCCGCTCGTATAAGCGCTCTTACCTCTCCTCACTCTAAAGATCTCGTCGACTCTCTACGTAAATTGATTTACTCTAATAGGTTATGGGCCCAGTCACGTCGACTGGAAAAATTACGTAGAGCCGAGGCAGTCGCTCAAGCGAGATCTCGTAAGAGGAGTGAGAGTGACGAGGCGAGAAGCGTCCGCCGGGCGAAAAACGTGCGTGCCGGTGAAAACGAGCGGTCATCTTGGCATCGAGGCTCGAGCGCGTGTTCGCGTGTGAAGCGCGACGAAAAAGTTATCTGCGATGGCCGAGGCGATCTCGACAAAGTCAGTGGAGAAATTCGACGGAAGTGACTACCAGGGATGGAAGTTTCAAATGCGGCAATTATTTGTCGCCCATCGCATCTGGGGTATCGTCGACGGGTCGAGAACGAAACCGGCAGCCGGCGCGCCAGATCACGACGCGTGGGAAGTCGACAATGCGCGCGCAATGTTTCTGTTGTCGTCGACGCTCGACCCAGTTCAAAGGAGACCGTTGCTCATATATGAGACCGCGTGTGAAATGTGGAGAAAGTTGGCGGCCCTGCACGAACAAAAATCGGCGTCGAACAAGCTGCTATTGCAAACGAGGCTGCATCAGTATCAGATGTCGGCGAACGACTCCATCATGCAGCACATTACGACGATAAATAATATGGCAGCTCAGATTCTCGATGTAGGAGTAACTGTGCCGGAATCGATGATCGTCGCGAAAATCCTCGGAAGTCTCACACCAAAATACGCGAACTTCTAGACAGTATGGGATAATGTACCGGAAGAGATGCAGACTCGGGAGGTTCTGGAAGAAAGACTGCTTCGAGAAGAAGCGCGTATGTCAGCGAATGACAGTGTGGAGAGTGCGTTTGTGGCGACGAATAAATCGAAAGAAAAAAATAACAAAGTGAGTTCGCGAAACGAAAAACCGAAAAAGAAAACCGAAAAAGATAAATCGAAAATCCGATGTTATAAGTGCCAAGGTCTCGGACATTTCGCGCGCGAGTGCAAAAATAATAAAAAGCGCGAAAGTGACCGTGCCGAGGAGAATGCGCGTGATTGTGCGTATGTGGTCGAGACTGCGCAGCGCGAAATTTCAAGTGTCGACAAAAACGAAATCGATGACGTACCGGGTGACGTGAAACGCGCGGTGCTGGCGGCCGATAAACGCGACAGCTGGCTGACCGACAGCGGAGCCTCGCGGCATATTACCTTCCGACGAGAGTGGCTAATAAATTTTCGCGAGTTACCCGACGGTAACACGGTATCTCTCGGCAACGGGAAAGAGTGTCGCGTGGTGGGGGTCGGTGCGGTCGAGATCGAGCAGTACGCGCGAGGTGAGTGGGGACCGGCGCGAATTGAAAACGTCTTGTATGTCCCAGAGATGACAAAGAATTTATTCTCGGTTCGCCAGTGCGCGAAAAAAGGCTTCGGTGTTCTTTTTCTCGGCGATCTGGTAGAATTCGGAAAGAAAAATCTCGTGATGGGATACGGTGTGGCACAAGGCGACGACATATATCGAATGATATTTAAAACGAAGTGCGCAAATAACGTCGACGAAGCAAATGTCGGCCAAGCAGATTCTCGAGTGTGGCACGAAAGGCTAGGTCATGTGAATGGTCGTGCGATGCGAAAACTCGTGAAAGACAAATTGGTACGAGGAATCGACTGTCCCGAAAGTCCCGAAGAGTTCTGTGGTTCGTCTCAAGAAGGAAAATCGCATCGGAAAAATTTTCGGAAAGAACGAGTGCGAGCAAATACGGTGCCAGGCGAGGTGATGCACACCGACCTATTAATCTTCAAGGACGATGCGACGAGTTTCCGACACATATACTTCCTGAAGCACAAGAGTGACGTGTTGGAAAAATTCAAAAAATTCGACAAGTTGGTCGAGAACAAGTTCGGGAGAGTGATGAGAGTCCTTCGGTCGGACAACGGGCTCGAGTTTAAAAATCGTGTGATGGAAGATTATACGGACTCCCGAGGGATTCAGCGAGAATTCACAGCTCCGTATACGCCTCAACAAAATGGCAAAGTCAAGAGGGACAATCGCACTCTGATCGAGAGCGCGAGGACAATGCTGTTGGCGAAGAGACTTCCAAAGTTCCTGTGGGCGGAAGCGTGCAGCACAGCGGCTTACCTGATGAACCGAGCCGGCGCATCAAGTGTGAAAAACCAAGCAACGCCGTACGAGATGTGGTTTGGTGTGAAGCCGGATCTGAAGCATCTCAGGATCTTTGGATCGGAAGCATACGTGAACGTGCCGAAGCAGCTCCTGACGAAACTCGATGCACGTGCGAAGAAGATGATTCTCGTGGGATACGAGAGCAGCTCATCCAATTATCGTGTCTTTGATCCAGTGTCGAAGAAAATTACAGTGTCACGAGACGTGACATTTCGAGAGACGATCGGACCGGCGGTGCCGACGGCGAGCGACGAATCGGGAGATTTTCTCTTGCCAAAAATGGAGGGAGAAATTCCAGTTCCGGCGGAAGCAGAGTCGGAAGAAGAATCGGATGAAGAGAACGACGACGACGAAGTCTTCGAACAGGCCGAAGAAATTCCAGCTCAACTTCAAGAAGAGGGTCCACCGGGAGCGCGTCGCGACGAGAGTCGAAATCTTCGAGATCGAACGCAAATAAGAAGACCGTCAAGATATGAGTCGAATATCGTGGAGTATAACGTCCCAGAGACGTACAAGGAGGCACTCGAAAGTCGACAAGCGAGTAAGTGGCGAGAAGCCATCAACTCGGAACTACGCTCGCATCGAGAAAACGACACCTGGTCTCCTGTGAAGAGAGAAGCGCACATGAAGACCGTGGACTCGAAATGGGTCTTCAAGATCAAGAATGAGGACGGCCAGGCTCGTCATTTCAAGGCTCGGCTGTGCGCACGAGGTTTCATGCAGAAGAAGGGAGTCGACTTCTTCGAAACGTTTTCTCCTGTCGTGCGACACGACTCGTTGAGAGTTCTACTGGCGATCGTCGCGTCGAAAGATCTCGAACTGGCACAGTTCGACGTTCAAACAGCATTTTTGTACGGTAAGCTCGAGGAGGAAATTTTTATGGAGCCGCCCGAGGGTTTGATCATCGAAAAAGGATCATCAAAGGATACGGTATGCCGTTTGAATAAATCTCTATACGGTTTGAATTAATCTCCACGCTGTTGGAATAAAGAGTTTAGCTCGTTTCTGAAACAATTCCAATTTCGAGAAGCCAGCGCGGACAAGTGCATATTCGTGGGAAAAATCGAAAATAATATCGTTTATCTGGCGCTGTTTGTTGACGATGGGCTGGTTGCAGCCGGAAACAGCGAGGCAATCAACACGGTTCTCGAACATCTGAAAAAGGCATTCAAGATCACCGTTGGAGACGCGAGCTCGTTCGTGGGAATGCAGATAGAACGAGACCGAGCGAAAAAGTCCGTGTTCATTCACCAAAGTTCGTACGCTAGAAAAGTTCTCGAGAGATTTGAGATGATCGATGCGAAGTCGATGAGTGTGCCAAGCGATCCGAGCTCGACACTGCAACCGCTACCGGAGGAAGAAGAAGCCGAGGGTGTACCCTACAGAGAAGCAGTTGGGTCTCTAATGTTCTTGTCGATAGTGTCGAGGCCTGACATCTCGTATGCTGTCAATCTCGTCAGCAAGTTCCTGAATCGACATGGCAAAGAACATTGGCGCGCTGTGAAGCGAATCATATCGTACGTTGCAGGAACTCTCGAGCACGGGATCGAATATCAAGGCGGCAGAAGTCATCCAGTCCTGGAGGGCTACTCGGACGCCGACTTCGCAGGAGACGTCGAGACGAGAAGATCGACAACCGGGTACATATTCGAGTTGGCCGGAGGTCCCGTGACATGGTCGAGTCAGCGACAAAAAATGGTGACACTTAGTACCACGGAGGCAGAGTACGTGGCAGCGTCCATTACATCTCGAGAAGCTGTGTGGCTAAGGAAACTTCTTTCCGAGGTCGAGTGTCCATGCGAGGAGGCCACGACGATTTACGTGGACAATCAGAGTTACATTCGACTTGTGAAAAACCCGGAGTTCCACAAGAGGACGAAACATATCGATGTTCGATATCATTTCGTCAGAGAGAAAGTTCAAGCAGGTGAACTAAAAATCGAGTATCGACGAACGGAAGAGCAGAAGGCTGAAATCCTCACCAAAGCATTGCCACGAGAAAGATTCTGCAGGCTGTGAGAAGATATCGGAATCAAGGAGCGTGGACCACGCTAGAACGGCGGAAGTATTGAAGTAGTTCGTCGCGGGTCCGCCCTAACGTCTAGTTGCCAATCGGTGAAATACGGGGGAGAACGAAAAAAGGGCTGTTCGCGAATAGAATCTCGGTCGCGTGTCGAACTATCATTTATACTAGTTATTATTCTTAACGAGTGAAAGTAGAGATCGAACGTTGTATTAATAAAACAGTGGAACTAGTCCCGAAAAACGTGTACAATTGAATCGATACCCCGCTCGTATAAGCGCTCTTACCTCTCCTCACTCCAAAGATCTCGTCGACTCTCTACGTAAATTGATTTACTCTAAGATACGTTTTATGTGTTACATAAATGTTACATGTCCTTAATACATACATATATACATACACTACCAGAAATGTCTTGAATCAATTTGAGGTTATATCGATTAAGAAACGTAAACGATATATGAGTGTAATTATGTGAGCGCAATTTCGTGGGTATTTGTCGTAACAGAAACCCCAGTAAAAACTGTCTTCGAGCGACGAGTTTCATGAACTCGACTCTAAACCTGCTGGAATAAATCTCTACCCAGTGAACACGTTATGTTGCCGCAATGTAACATGGAAGTTACATGTAATGTTACAATGTTATCCCTATGTAACGTTGCTGTTATATAACATGCAAGTAACAATGTTACGTAACATTTGTTACATGTAGGTTACATAACTGCAATATAACTTTGTTACATTACAGCAATGTAACATATGTTATATTGCGGCAATATAAATTTGTTACATTACAGTAACGTAGCAAATGTTATATTGCGGCAATATAACATGGAAGTTACATGTAATGTTACAATGTTATTCCTATGTAACGTTGCTGTTATATAACGTGCAAGTAACATGTTATGTAACATTTGTTACATGTAGGTTACATAACTGCTATATAACCTTGTTACATTACAGTAATGTAACATATGTTCTATTGCGGCAATATACCATAGAAGTTACACACTGTAAACATTTTTACTACGAGGGGTCAGGGGTCGCGAAATCAAGTTATGAGGGATGGCGTAAGTTATGAGGGGTCAGGTATTCTGGAATGAAGTTTTGAGAGTTCACATGACACTAGGGGTCGGAGGCCCCCAAATTAAGTTATGAGAGGTCACTTAACTTATGAGAGGTCACAGCTCTTTCAAACATGTTTTGAGGGCTTACATAATTTATGAGAGGTTAGAAGCTCTGAAATTAAGTTATGAAGTGTAACGTAAGTTATGAGGGTTCAGGTATTCTGGAATAAAGTTTACATAACTTATGAGGGATCAGGGGATTGGAATTCGCAAATAAAAAAACGAACTTTCATGGTTTATTGCTCATTCAAATGCATATACTATTATTATTATTATTATTATCATTATTATTATTTTACTACCATTATTATACTACTATTATTTGTTCAGCACTCCAGCATTCATATATTATACAAGTAGAGAGAATTCATAAGTAGTCGGTAGCGTAATCGGTAGCGTGTTAGGTAGATAGGTAGGATGGTAGGTAGGGTCGAGGGTTCGATTCCCAGTCTCTGAGAAAAGTTAGATCAGACAATTCGTGCAGATTTTTTTTTTCTATGAATCTCTTTCGGGCCGGTAAACTATGCATATTAAATTATTTTGCGAGAGCTATATATTTTTTATAACATGTTTAACAACAATTAATTCTAGTTACAGTAACGTAACACAATTACATAACTGTTACGTAACTGTTACATAACTGTTACATAACTGTTACATAACTGTTACATAACTGTTACATAACTGTTACGTAACTGTTACATAACTGTTACGTAACTGTTACATAACGTTACATAACTGTTATGTAACAATGTTACATTGCTGAGTAGGAAATTGTAACTTACATGTAACTTACATGTAACGTCCATGTAATGTTACATGTTACAAACGGTAACATTGCCGTTACATTGCTGCAACATTACTGTGTCCACTGGGCTACTATGATTTTTGATGCTATTTTGGCATAACAGCCCCCCCCCCCTCCCATCGCATCCTCGCCATCGGTGTGGACTGGCCCCTTAATATGGATCATTCGTCAATAATTCATCAACTTCAAATCGCTCATAAAGAATTTTTTTAATAAGTAAAAATGTATTTTAATGACCCATGTACCTTAAATGTAATATAAATATCACGGGCTCTTAAGAAGATGATAGCGTAGTAGGTAGCGTGTCAGCGTTAGATCGTTAGAAAGGTTCAGTATTTAGGCAGGTATCAATCCCCCACAATCGGCAAATGAACGTTCTCGGATCCGCGCAGAGTTGAGGAGCATTTGTCAGAAAAAAGATATAGCTAATAAGTTAAATTTGAAAAAATATAATTTATTTTAAAAAAATTTTCTTCTATTTTTGGATATAACCATGAAACTCGGGAGTCGGGAGTTCAAACCCAGGTGGCGACGTCTTTTTTTTTGTTTTTTTTTTTATTCCCTAATATTATATAATGTTCAAAAATATTAAAAGATTAATAAAAAGAACTCAATTTTATCGAAATTATGAAGAAATTATATATTGCAAATGAAATTAAAATTGAATGTTTCGTTACGTAACAGTTACATCAATGATCTTTCCCCCGCGCCTTTCCGCTCTCGTGAGATCGAGAGAGATGGAGCTAAAACTTTAACACGTATTTCTCGAAAACGACTGAATGGAATGAAAAAAGAATAGTGAGGCCACCTGTACAAATTAATTACGCAGGCCACCTCACTCTTCTGCTTTCATTCTATCAAGTAATTCATTCCAGAAAAATGTGTTGAAAAAATTTTGAGGTTATGTTGACCTTTATGGCTATAAGATGAGTTTGTTACATCAATGTGCCGAGTGTGTTACATCTATATGAGCTGAGTGTGTTACATCTTTGTGCTGAGTTTGTTACATAACAGTTACATCTATGTGTTGAGTATTTGCCATAAATATTATTCGGAAATTTTCCGTAACGATAACGTTCCAATGGGACGACAAATTTCTGAACAACCCTAGTAACTTGTCCAACCCCTCATTCTAACCGGTTATCTAACCGGAAATCTAACCAGTTTGAATTTGTGAAAATTCTACCGTCTTTCTAACCGGACTTCTAACCGCTACGCTTAATTTTACCCAAGTTAGAATGGTGGTTAGAAACGCGGGTAGAATTTCAAATTCCATCTGCTACCAAAATCCAACCATGCCTAACCCACTTTCTAACCGCTCTTTCTAACTACTACGCATAACTTACTCAAGTTAGAATAGGGGTTAGAAAAGAGCTTAGAAATTCAAATTGCAATAAGCAGTCAAAACCTAATCCCCTCTTACCGGCTCTCTAACGACCACGCGTAACCACCAGACGGTTAGAAATTCGAAATAAAATCTGAGCAGTGATTTTACGTACCTGGAACGGTGGTCGCCAATTGAAGATGCATGTACCTGTAATTGGCATATTGATGTGGATATTACTGAGTTGATGGTGCGATACACAGTATCGTAAAATCGTAATTTTATGTATTATATTTTTTTTTTGTTGCGCAACATTCACGCACTACCAATGTTCACGCAATACAATATTTTTTTTTTACCACAATATGTTTTATTATCAAATCTAGCGAATATAATACCGAAAATTGAGTCTTGGTGTGATCATTTTTCCGCGGTTTCTTCATATACGGTCTATGATTATAAAAAATTTTCATGTTTTTTTTTTTAAGTTGAATTAAGATTAATATAATATTAAGATTAAGATATATGACACCACTGTGATGAGCGTTGCTTTTATAATCTCAAGCTGGCAGGACACTGGGTACACTGCAGGCGAATAAACATTTTAAGACGAGTCCTGAACGCGCACTGACGCGGACCACGATCGTTCGAGCGCCACGAAAGTAGTTTATTTTGTCGTCCAATAACTTCGCGAAGACATTCCACAACGACGCATAAAATATATTTATTTGTTAATAATATATATCTGTTAACAGAAACGTGCTTTCTTATTAAAGGACATTCGCGATACGCCATCTTGCCTCGTCTTGGCTAGTCTCCCGTAGTGGCGTCTCCGGGAGTCTAGCCCTTTTCCATCCATTCATGGAAATAGGCTAGACTCCCGGGGACGCCGCTACGGGAGACTAGCCCAGCCCACAGCGCCCTGAAGAACGAAGGCAAGATGGCGAATCGCGAATGTCCTTTAATAAGAAAGCACGTTTCTGTTAACAGATATATATTATTAACAAATAAATATCAAGAGTCGCGGCAGCGACTCGACGCCAAGTATTAGAAAAACTGAGAGTCTCAGTCGAGATTGCCGCGCACTCTTATATACGCGAATATGCCTCGGCCCACGCCCTTTTTACATTTCAATTCGATATTACTAAAAAACACGACAACTTTTTCAACATTTACGAACTATGGTCATCTTAACAAAAAATTAGCTTTCCATTGATACCATTTTTATTTTTTTCCGCCCACGTGATACTGAGATATCATAATATTGGGCGAATTATTCCGAATATTTATCATCGCGAAAATGTTCAAGTCACGTCTCTATAGATATAGAGCCCGTGTATAAGCGGTGTAATACGATTTTATAGAGAGGGCTTGTATTATGTGTTAGTGGGAATATGAGTGTGTGCGGTAGACACAGCGCGCGCCGCTCTCTTTCGCCTTACTATGCATACGCGCTCTTATGTGCATTATTAAGATATACATTAGTGTGGTCGTTATTTCAGGTCTGAATTTATATTAGGGTGGTCATTCACGATTCAAATTTTCTTTATTATTTACATATATGTATCTTTAAAATGTATATTAGAGTGGTCTTAATTTCAGGTCTCCATTAATATTTGGGTGGTCCTCCGAGATTCAATGCTTTAAATGTTTATATACATATTTATTAAGATATACATTAGGTCGGTCATTAATTCAGGACTGAATTTATATTGGAATGGTCATTCAAGATTCGAATTTTCTTAATTACTTATATATATGTATTTATAAGATGTATATTAGAGCGGTCGTTATTTCAGGTCTCAGTTAATATTAGGGTGATCCTTCGAGATTTAATTTCTCTAAATATAGCATTATCTACATATATGCAGCATATCTATGTATATATAGCATTATACATAGCTAATACGTCAAAATGAAACTTAAATTTTAAGCTAACCCAAAACTTGACTCATATTTTAAGTTAAATCAAAATCTAACTTAAATTTTAGGCTAAACCAAAATCTAACTTACATTTTAAGCGAAACCAAAATCCAACTTAAATTTTAGGCTTAACCAAAATCTAACTTAAATTTCAAGCTAAACCAAAATCCAACTTAAATTTTAGGCTAAATCAAAATCTAACTTAAATTTTGAGCTAAACCAAAGATCAACTTAAATTTTAGGCTAAATAAAAAATGAACTTGAATTTTAAGCTCAACAAAAATCTAACTTAAATTTTCGGTTAAACCGAAATCTATCTTTAATTTTAAGCTAAACCAAAATCTAACTTAAATTTGAGGCTAAATCAAAATCGAACTTAAATTTGAAGCTAAACCAAAATCTAACTTTAATTTTAGATTAAACCGAAACCCAACTTTAATTTGACGCTAAACCAAAATCTAACTTAAATTTAAGGCTAAATCAAAATCTAACTTAAATTTTAAGCTAAATCAAAATCTAACTTAAATTGTAGGCCAAATCGGAATCTGACTCAAATTTTAAGCTAAACCAAAATCTAACTTAAATTTTAGGTTAAACCGAAATCCAACTTTCATTTGACGCTAAACCAAAATCTTACTTAAATTTTAGGCTAAACCAAAATCCATCTTGAATTTCAAGCTAAACAAAAATCTAACTTAAATTTTAGGCTCAACCAAAATCTAACTTAAATTTTAGGCTAAACAGAAATCTATCTTAAATTTGAAGCTAAACCAAAATCTAACTTAAATTTGAGGCTAAATCAAAATCGAACTTAAATTTTAAGCTAAACCAAAATCTAACTTTAATTTTAGGTTAAACCGAAATCCAACTTTAATTTGACGCTAAATCAAAATCTGACTTTAATTTGAGGCCAAACCAAAATCTGACTTAAATTTTATGCTTTATATTCATAGATCTACTATATATCAACAGTCGCGGCAGCGACTCGACGCCAAGTATTAAAAAAACTGAGTCTCAGTCGAGATTGCTGCGCACTCTTATATACGCGAATATGCCTCGGCCCACACGGAAAAAAAGGAACAGTTAAAAATACAGGGGTTACCCAGTTCGCATTGGACTCGAGGAATTGCACAGCGATATTTACTAAAATAAACTGCTCAAAATGCAGTGAGCTCAAAGTGAATTATTACAGTTTCCGCACTGTCCTCTTTGGACTGGAGCCACCCCACAGTTTCTTTTACTGGAACGCATAATCCAAAATACAGTGTAGTTCGAAGCAAATTATACAGTTTAACACTGAAATATAAACTTGATGAAATCCGTAAGTTTACAGTGTTAATGTGTATTATATACTATGAATGTGTTTATTGTATTGACAGTGCCCACGTAAGTGTTTCAATGGTGAAATCCTCTGTCGAAGAAAGTCGGCAGCAACTGATATAGTTTCAGTTTTCAATCGTTGCTTTTTACCGTGTGGACTAAGTGAACCCTCTAGTTTTGTGAACCCTCCAGTGAACCCACCGAATGAGGCATCGCCGAATTGAGCACATTGTCGATAGTTGCCATGTTCAAGATCGTTCAAAGACCTTGATCGATTGACCTCCGATTGACAATGTCAAGCGTGAAATGAAGCCTAGTTGAAATGATAAATCAAGTGAGGATAGTAAAACTCGAGAAGTTATTTGCATGTTCGATTTTGACAAGGATGCTGCTGAATATAACTACGATGGTATTTTTTAAAAATAATTTTTGATAATTCATTGAATCACACATGCACAAAAATACGCAGAAATGAAAAAAGATAAGCCCAATACACACATGACACGTTTGATCATACGCACATACACATCAAAAGCAAAAACTGTACAGATTAATACATTTAAGTACATTAGGTTAAATTAGATTGAACAAAAACAACCTTTTTCTTTCCGTCTCCGATGAACCACTCACTACTAACTGCCACAGCGCTTGACGACACGGTGGCACGCACGAGACAAGCCCTTTGTTACCACCATTACGATCACACTTAATAAAATTCACAGCGTCACACTGTCATTTTGACTGTCTGAATCCAGTGGCGCGAAAATAAAAAGATATATATAAATATACAAAATGCACGTGCACGCTAGAAATTATTGCGCCACACTGTAAAATTTGATGATTCACTCTGTATTCAATACAGTGTACACTGTGTATCTTGCAGTTTGTATACAGGAACAAATTCAGTGATTTCATGTAAATTCTACAGTCAAATTTCTTTACTGGGCACACTAGTTTATCCACAACTCCAGCCTGTAAAGAAGCCATTGTACACTGTAAAAACTTCAGTGTGCACAGATAATGTCATGAACTGTCGAAAGAAGAGTGAATTTACAGCGTCACTCTGTAAAATTTAATGAATCACCCTATGTTCAATATAGTTACGTGCAGAAAAAAAATCAGTGATCTTATGTAAATTCTACAGTAAAAATTTTTTACTGGTGACACTGAATTATTCACATACCAAATTGTAATTAAGCCAGTGTACACTGTCAAAATCTCAGTGTGTCACAGGAAAAGTCATCATTTTGGTAGGAGAGGATCTACATTACTGTGTTCTACTGTAAAATTAAATATGTCACCCTATTTTATATCCAGTTTATGCTGTGATTTCCGCTGTTTCTTACCTCCCGAGTCCAATGCGAACTGGGCCCCCCTGTAATATTAACTGTTCCTTTTTTTCCGTGCACGCCCTTTTTACATTTCAATTCAATATTACTAAAAAACACGACAACCTTTTTCAACATTTACGAACTATGGTCATCTTAAAAAAAAATTAGATTTCCATTGATACCATTTTTATTCTTTTCCGCCCACGTGATACTGAGATATCATAATATTGGGCGAATTATTCCGAATACTTATCATCGCGAAAATGTTCAAGTCACGTCACTATAGATATAGAGCGCGTGTATAAGCGGTGTAATACGACTTTTACAGAGAGGCCTTGCATTAGTGTGGGAAAATATGAGTGTGTGCGAGAACGCGGCGTTCTCCCACACCGCCAACCGTAGTCTCGGGCTTATACACAGGTTTGCATGTATATTCTATCTCTATATATAAAACAGAGTGTATGTGTGTATGTGCCAGTGTGTCGAGTATTTTTTTATATATACGATGTACGTTAGGGTGGTCGTTATTTCAGGTATCAACTTACATTTGGGTGGTAAGTCGAGATTTGATGCTTTAAATATTTATATACATATTTATTGAGATATACATTAGGGTGGTCGTTATTTCAGGTCTCAATTAATGTTAGGGTGGTCCTTCGAGATTTAATTTCTTTAAATATAGCATTATCTACATATATGCAGCATATCTATGTATATATAGAATTATATATAGGATTTTCTATATATATACATCAACTATGTACATATATATATATGCTTATCTATATGTATAACATATCTATGAATATATAGCATTATACATAGCTAATAAGTCAAAATGAAACTTAAATTTTAGGCTAAATCAAAATCTAACTTGAATTTTAAGCGAAACCAAAATCTAACTTTAATTTTAGGTTTAACTGAAATCAAACTTTAATTTGACGCTAAACCGAAATCTAACTTAAATTTTAGGCTAAACCAAAATCTAACTTGAATTTTCAGCTAAACAGAAATCTAACTTAAATTTTAGACTAAATCAAAATCGAACTCAAATTTTAAGCTAAACCGAAATCTAACTTTAATTTGAGGTTAAACCGAAATCCAACTTTAATTTGACTCTAAATCAAATAACGTTCTGGCACAATTATGAAAATGATTTTTTTCTGCGTTTTACTATTCCATATAATGTCCCCAAATTTAAAATTCATCGAAGAGGTACTTCATATTTAAAAAAAACCCATTTTTCAATTTAATTAAAAATTTTTTTTTTAAATATGAAGTACCTCTCCGATCAATTTGAAATTTGGAGACATTATATGGGATAGTAAAACACAATAAAAAAATTGTTTTCATAATTGTGCCAAAACGTTATCCTGGAGAAAAAAAAAATAATTACCGAAAAAATTACACGCGATATTTTTAATTGAAATAAAAAAAATTCACCTCGCGTTTTTTCATTAAACGGAAGCTTTTTAAGGGGCGTTGCAAAAAAATTAATTTTTAACGACGGATATATATTAGGATGAATCGAAAAAATCAAAAACTGTTGGCTACCCTAAACAATCGAAGATATCGTTGAAATAAAGGTCTCTGTGCAACGGTTCGATTTTTTGAATTTTTTTAGAGGGCGCGCGGGACGTTCAAAAACGCCATTTTTAAAGTTCAATTTACTATATCACTGATAAACGAAAACAGATTATTCAAAATATTCTGAAATTTTTTTTATATAAGGTGTTCAGATATGTACTCTTTTAAACCGTTATTTACTGAACATTAACAAATGTTTCATATATTCGAAAAAAAATCTCTGAAAATCCATATTATAACTATTTTTCAATCAATTATACCATTACAGATTGATTTTTTTCTTCTAACACGTTTTTGTATTTCCACTATATTTTTTCTTGTAAAACTTGGTATCAGTATTGCTTACAATGCGAAAATGGCTAAAAAATAAATATTTATTTTGGAAATTTTCATATTTAAAAAAATTTATCTTTCATAAATATTCTTATTGTAAGCAATAGAGATAATTAGTCTTACAAGAAAAACGATGGAAGAAATAGAAAGACATTTTAGGAGACAAAAATCAATATTTAATGATATAATAAATTGAAAAATAGTGAGCATGTTGATTTTCAAAGATTTTTTTCCGAATATATGAACCATTTGTTAATGTTCAGTAGATATGGGTTTGAAAGAGTACATATCTGGGGACCTCATGTAAAAAATTCAGAATTTTTTGAATGATCTGTTTTCGTTTATCAGTGATATAGATATTTGACGTGAAACCAGCTGGTCAAAAAAATCGATGTCTCCGATCATACTCTCGATATTTTCCTGTTTTCTCTACCATGATATAAAACATTGTTGTTAAATCGCTAGCCCAAAATAAAATGATTTGTACGAGTTATGATTTTTTGAAAATTGGGTACTTTGAACGACTCGAAAAACTACTTTTTTGCTTTTGTGTATAAATCCACCGGATTTTGTAAATCGAGAATTTCACTTCGAGAAATCGAAACTATATTCAAAACTCTCAAAAATTACCAAAAATTAACCTCATTCGTCGCATTTATGACGCCACAATCGTAAAACAACGTTTTTTCGAAATCAAGAATAACTGAAAAACCTTATTTTTAACAATCTGGAAAAATCATATTAAATTTTTACGACAAAAAATCTATATTTCTGTGGAGTTTGATCTAGTTCTGAACAATAGATTTGATAAATGGGTTCCATGCACATGGGTGTATAATGGGTGTATACACAACAAGCCATGCATTTCCATTTTTTGTTCTTCTGTATATTGGACGATTTCAACACCAATTTATATAAAATTCATGTAAATAAATTGAATCAGGAAAGATACTTCGAAAGAACTTCCAAAAAGAAGTGAAATCAATCACAAAATACTTCTGAGAAGTAAAAAAAGGACGCCAAGTATTAAATCCCAAAAATTCGAATTTAAAAAAAATCCCAAAAATTCAAAATTTGGAGGAAATCCTAAAAATTTGAAATCTGGAATTAAAAAAAAAAAACAAATCACACAAGCCAAGTCAAAAATTTGGCGTACGTAAATTATTAAAGACCAAGCCAAACTAGAAAACTTGGCGTGCAGGGTTAAGAACCAATACGCTCGGCGAGGGCAAACGGAGTCCAGTCGCCCTTACCGTTTACCGAAGGAGTAAATGAACGAGAAAATAAAAAAGAAAACAATTCATCAAGTTCACTAGTAAGCAACCACGAGAGAAAACACAAGAGGTTACGGCCGAGTAAGCTAGTGAGTAACTATGAGAAAAGTTCACTGAGAAAAATCTTGTACAAGGTTTATATTTTATGGAACGGACAATTATATGATCATTATTTCTGGAATAGTTTATAATCTTTTATTGAACTTTTGTTATGTCCGAATTCGATAAATCATAGTAGCATCACTGCACATAATGGTTGCAATAATCATAAATATCGTTGCTACTTCTTTGTCATAAATTTTCTTGGTGTAATATATGTAACGTTATTATATTTTCATAACGATTTCTTTTTTTTTCCTCTCTTAACGGCCAATCGTTTAAATATCGAATACTCATCTCAACTATTGAACGTCGATGACATCCGCGACGTACGCAAAAGTGCGACCAGGCCTGGATTTGCGATGATTTTCGTGGATGCACGTGATGATTGAGCGAGTGTATTAGAATATTCAAGATTCTAATTGACCATATAAAGAGCGATGCTCTAATTACGGTTAAATTCAAAAATCGCATAACGATCATTGTACATAATGCGTCAGTAATCATGAGCAAACTACAGTAGACGATCAGATAACTTAACTCGACGGGACCGGAAACGTTCGCATAACTTAACTTTCCCCTTATTCTCCCACTCACGTGTCTAAGTGCATGCGCACTGCGCACGTTGGCAATACGCATGCTCATAGATGTTTCGCGGTCGGTCGAAGGTTTAAATTGGGGAGAAACGGTCATAGGGGGAGTTAAGATATACAAATGTGTTCCCATGGTAATGAGTTAAGTTATGCGAGCGGTCAAGTTATCTGATCGTCTACTGTACTTGACAGTAAAATAACTGATCATAATCTGTGTTAACACTATATGAGTAGGTATAATAATTTTCTACTTTATCTCGTGGAAATCCTATGGCACCTCCCGGGCTTATTTTTCTTAATCCTGCACGCCAAGTTTTCTAGTTTGGCTTGGTCTTTAATAATTTACGTACGCCAAATTTTTGACTTGGCTTGTGTGATTTGTTTTTTTTTTTTTATTCCAGATTTCAAATTTTTAGGATTTCCTCCAAATTTTGAATTTTTGGGATTTTTTTTTAAATTCGAATTTTTGGGATTTAATACTTGGCGTCCTTTTTTTTCTTTTATGCGTCGTTGTGGAATGTTTTCGCGAAGTTATTGGACGACAAAATAAACTACTTTCGTGGCGCTCGAACGATCGTGGTGCGCGTCAGTGCGCGTTCAGGACTCGTCTTAAAATATTTATTCGCCTGCAGTGTAGTATCTTGCCAGCTTGAGATTATAAAAGCAACGCTCATCACAGTGGTGTCATATATCTTAATCTTGATATTATATTAATCTTAATTTAACTTTAAAAAAAACATGAAAAATATTTATAATCGTAGACCGTATATGAAGAAACCGCGGAAAAATGATCATACCAAGACTCAATTTTCGGTATTATATTCGCTAGATTTGATAATAAAACATATTGTGGTAAAAAAAAAATATTGTATTGCGTGAATGTTACGCAACAAAAAAAAAATAATGCATAAAATTACGATTTTACGATACTGTGTATCGCACCATCGACTTTGTAATATCCACATCAAAATGCCAATTACAGGTACACGCATCTTTAATTGGCGACCACCGTTCCAGGTACGTAAAATCACTGCTCAGCTTTTATTTTGAATTTCTAACCACTTGGTGGTTACGCGTGGTGGTTAGAAAGCCGGTAAGAGGGGGTTAGGTTTTGACAGCTTGTTGCAATTTGAATTTCTAACCTCTTTTGTAACCCCTATTCTAACTTGAGTAAATTATATGCGTAGTAGTTAGAAAGAGTGGTTAGAAAGTGGGTTAGGCATGGTTGGATTTTGGTAGCAGATGGAATTTGAAATTCTAACCGCATTTCCAACCACTATTCTAACTTCGGTAAAATTACGCGTAGCGGTTAGAAATCCGGTTAGAAAGACGGTAGAATTTTCACAAATTCTAACGGCAAGCAATTCTAACCGTTAGAATGGCGGTTAGACAAGTCAGTAGGGAAGCGCTGCTCCATTTACGGTGCTTGTGACATAAATGTTACATCCAATATAACGTCTGTTACAGAACATTTTCGTAACTATTCTGAAACTGTGTTTGCTGGGATACATCTCGTTTACGTGCGTTATGAAAAAGTTACGAATTTGTGATGAACAGTATATGACGTAGTTATTACATTTCAATTATACGTAAATGTTTCGTAAATCATCCAAGTGTGTTTGCTGGGATACCATATCATACCATGAAAGGTAATTTTTATGCAGCCGAGACATCGTTTTCCGTCCACGGAGAATTTTTTTACTGTTTCACGTAAAAACCTCTCACACGCAATACCGCGCATGGAGTCCATGATGTGCATTAATCGTATAATTTCTTATTTAATTAATCGTTAACAGAATAATCTAAGAATTATTGATGTCGATTACTGAATAAATACGTGGTCGACATTTTTTTCACTTCAATTAATGATTGATTGAAATAATTTGTATTCATGGATCTTGATTAATAAATGGTGGAATAATTGAAAACTTTCCAATGAAGATTACTCATTGCTAAAATAATCCAATTTTTAAAATTCTCAAATTGATAATTGACAAAGTGGTCGCTAAATTTCCATATTCAATTACCTATTCACGAAATAATTAAGAAAAGTATAAATATGATTACCAGTTGCTAGAATAATTGGTTAATCGGCCTTTTTGATTAATGATTGATTGAGTAATCAATAATCGTTGAATGATTATTAATCATTAACCGAAAAATTGGGCTTCATAAAGACGAATTACAGACTACTCAAGTAATTATCAACGAATTATTGAGATAATTAAATCTATAATTAATCACGAAATTCTTGCCGGAAATTATGAATTGATCACGTAATTAAATAATCATAATTTCAAATTATAACTTTGCTGATCCCTGCGAGTGACATATATATATGGGTTAAAACGCCAATTATGGACGTCGGATCCGGCATCACCCGCTCAGATCTTTTCGCATTTTTTTAGCTGAAAGTGCTCATTGAAAAACACAATCCCAATTTTTTTTCAGATTTTTCCCCCTCTAACTTTCGCAGTTATTACATGGGGTATTCCGTCTAGTTTTACAATTTTTGTTTAATTCATTTTAGCTTGCCAGCTTCCACCACAATTAAAAAAATTTCAAAAAATAGGTTTTTTGCGTAAAAAAGTCTCAGCTTTAAAAAAAAAATTGTTTTCTTGTTAATGCGCTTAGAAAGCTCTTAAAATTGAGCTTAAAGCCTAAAAAGCTGTTTATCGGCCGTTGCCCAAATTTTCAATTTTTTTTCGAATTTTTTTTCGACAAGCTGAGACAAGTTTACATAGAATATGTATTTTTCAAGGTGGGTTCTCCATAAACATACGAGGAATTAATGATCCAACAAAAATTGATTTATTTTTTTGCGATCTTTCACCGCAATAATATTTTTTTGAAAAAATAAGTTTTGTGAGTAAAAAATCTCAACTTTCCAAACAAAATATTGCTTTTCCGCTAATGCTTGTGAAAAGCTCTGGAAATTTAGTTTTTAATCTAAAAAGCTGTTTTTTAGGCATTGCCCAGATTGTGAAATTTTGTTCCATGTTTTTTTCGAAAAGCTGAGTAAATTTTATATAAAATATGTAATTTTCAAACTGGAATCTCGGTAAACATATGAGAAATTAATTATTGAACAAAAATAAACACGAACACCAGGGCCTGGGAACGCTTATGGAGAAAAGTTTGCCAGCGTTACTGGCACCGCGAGGGCCACAACGGCGTTTTGGAGAACTATCATAAAGGATTGCAGAGCATCACCTAGCATTACCCGGCATTTTGACGCCATTCGCGGTCTTACGCACATCATCACGAGTGGGATAAGTTCCCCAAAACGCCGCTGTGGCACTTGCGACGCGGCTGCAACACTTGCGACGCCGCTGCGGCACTCGCGACACCGCTGCGGCACTCGCGACGCCACTGGCGCTGGCAAAATTTTCAAAATGGCCGTTTCCAGGCCCTGACGCGAGCTAAATTCGCTACGGTAATAAAAATACACTTGTATTGACTGGTATACAATATTAAATTAAAGTCCCAGTAAACACAGTTCGGTGGCGGCAATGTAACGGCGATGTAACTGAGTGTAACCGAATGTAACAAGTAATGTTGACTAGATGTTACATGTGAGTTCTACGTTAGTTCTGATTTCTCACTCATAAGTACTACAGGTTATGTAACGTTGAATGCAACCGTTATATTGCAGTTGTGTTGCTGTCCGTAACATAGTCCTGTACCAGCAATGTAACGGCAATGTAACCGGATCTAACACAAGTAAGTAGATAGACCATGACAGTTCTGGATACGAAATCGCTACTGCGCATGCGTAGAAGAAGGGGCGGAGCTTGCGCATGCGCGGAAAAAGGGGCGGGGCTTGCGCAGGAGCAGGGGTGGGGGTAATACGGTCAGCTCTCGAATGTTCTCGAATGTTCTAGAAGGTTCTAGGAGGGGGGTGGGGGTATGATGACATCATCATTCAGGAATTTCAAGGACGTCCTGTTTACTATGAAATTTTCCATGGCGGTGGGGGAGGGGTGGGGAGCTGCGCAGTTCGCAGAATTACGTCATGGCATATGGTGGTGGGGGGAGGAAGGGGGTATGAATTTCAAGGATTTTTTGTTTACCACGAGATTTTCTGTAGGGGGTGGGGGAACTGCGCAGTTCGCTGAATTAAGTCATGGCATAGGGCGCGGGGGGAGGGAGGAGGTAGGAATTTCAAGGACTTTTTGCTCACCACCAGATATCTGGTGGGGGTAGGGGAGCTGCGCTGTTCGTGGAATTATTGCGCATGCAGCTTCTGGCTGGGGAAGAGGTAGGAATTTCAAGGACTTTCTGTTTTGCGCATGCGCAGCAAAAAAGGCTGGAGCAATATAGACCAGGTGTGGGTAATAAAGGTCAGCTCTCGAATTCTCTAGAAGGGGGTGGGAAAGTTGCGGCATCATTGAATTGCGCAGAAAAAAATGTTTCAAGGCATACGGGGGTGGAGGAGGGAGGGGAGGTAGGAATTTCAAGGACTTTCTGTTTACCACGAGATATTCTATGGGAGGTGGGGGAGCTGCGCAGTTCGCAGATATTGTGCATGAGGCTTCTAGCTGGGGCGGAAGGGTAGGAATTTCAAGGACTTTTTGTTTACTCACGAGATTTTCTATGGAGGAGCTGCGCAGTTTGCAGAATTACGTCGTTGCGCATCGGTTTGAAATCTTCCAGAAGGTTCTCGGGGCTTCCATGGCAAGGGGAAGGGGGAAATTTGACGCCAAATGGCAGCTTGAATAATTTTCGCATAAAAACAGACTGCACCCACCATTTCCACTCAATGTATCTTCAACGTTCAAGCATCGCTAAACGCTTAGCAATAAAAAAGACATTACGATGGAAATCATTTTGGATGTGCAAGGTTTCAAAAAGCCTGTAAATGAATTTGTTTTCAAGGAGCTAGCAGCGATTAGATTTGCCCGTAATGAAAAAAATGCCCACAGGCAATGTGTCTACTGTTTGAATCTTCTTTTGAAGAATGGAATATTTTACCCGCTGAATATATGTTCGGTCGCGATCACGATGCGTCTCGAATTATCACGCGAGATAACTACGGTCGTAAATCCTAGTTTAAAAAAAATGGAAATATTTTATGGCACCTTGAAGAATCGCGAACGTCCCACACCTCAAATTAATGTGATGTGGGTATTTCTTTTAATGAAAATAAAAACTCGCGAATAAACTAAAAATTCACATTTATTCAGTTATAATTACAATGTTAATATTCGTAGCACTAAACTCGTGATTGTCTGTATTTGATGTAGATATTGTTGTTGAATGAATTTAAATATTCGACGGCGTTGACACGCGAATATTTTACAAGTTTTGAATTGCGGTATTGACGAGCAAATAATTGATGAAATGATAATTGAGATTCGGCGTTATTGAAGCACAAATAATTTATGATTAACATTCGACGAGATTGTCGCGCAAATATTTTACGATTGATATTCGACGAGATTGTCGCAGAAATATTTTACAAGAATTTCAAGATTTGTGATGATTCGCGAGAAGTGTAGAGATTTGACGTGCTCCTCGTTGACTTTGAGAAGCGACGCGAAAACTAAATCTAAGAATGCGATTGGTTAGGATAAATTAAAGGTGGGAAAAAACGGTACGAATTTTCTGATTGGTGAAGAAAAATGGAAAGGAGGTAAAATTTCCTAAATGGGAATATTTCCTTTGGGAAAATATAATAATTATTTTTTCACCCCGACGCGGACATCTGGCGAGGTATGCTAAGAAATTGACCGCTGAGAGCGAGCGAGAAAAGGGTCGAGAAGTGCAATAAAAAGGCTCAACTCGTCGTCTCGCAAAATCGAGGTAAAAAGAAATACTCAAGAATTATAACATGGAAAAGGACAGAATGATATTTCGACTGCACAGAAGATTAAAATAATAAAATGTTTGAAATGTGCAAATCGTTTGGAAACACATGAGAAAAGAAGCATTAAAAATGGTGAAAGGTTTATACTTGGGAAAAGACCGATTGGGAAATTTTCACGATACAATGCAGCAGATGTGCTGTAGGAATGAGTGTAGAAAATAATAATCCGCGCTGAGATTGTTTCGGACTGAAAATAAAATATTCACGGGGGTAAAATAACTAAAGATGAACGCGTTCCGTTTCGCGACGGAACAATATAAGAGCGAGAACTTGTGGTGTAAACGAAATTATAATGATATTCCATGGAATAGCGGCGATATACCGTATGGTGAACTGCAAGAAATGCTCGATTTCATAGTGAAAGATGCAGAATGTGTTTTCGTGAAAGGGCTCGAAAAAAGCGTTGGATTGAGGGAATTATAAGGAATTCTATACCAATCAAAAACTTGGAGGATTTAGGATGCCCTGCATTACGAGAATTGGAGGTATCAGAATGTCGGTACAACCATAAGTATCATCAAGGCGTATCTAATTACTATTGCGCCTTTGAAAATGTGCTACGTTTGCAACGATGGTATTTGAAAAACTGAATAAAAACTCAATCTCGATCAAACAAACAAACCAAAATTATTTTTGAAAATGACAACGCCCCGATGAGAACATTCAGGAAAATGGTGGGGGTAGTTCCTATAAAACAGACTTGATGCGCAATTTTTCATTCAGTCTAACTCCGACAACGAGGCAGAATATCACGTAATCAAAAAAAAAGCTCATCATGGATGGATTAATGCCTGACGAAGTGAAACGTTTGTGTTGTCTTCCACCATATTGTTACGACTACGACGATGTCGTAGTGAAGCATTTCGGAGATGACCCACCAAATACAGCCTACGATTTCTTCCGAGATATACTCGATTTTCAAAAGAATTTGGAAAAAGTCCGACGTGAACGAGGATCAAATGAAGAATCGAAACCTTCCCGTGTAAAAAAAATTGGTCTATGTGTACGAGAGATAGATCTACGAAGGGACGTCTATGTAAGTCCACCAACTGGGACGATTATGGACTTGAATGTAGACTGGACGATTGCGAAAAAAGTCTAGCTGCAAGCCACGCAGATCTAGATAGATTATGATAGACCATCAGATAGATTTCTAAAAAAATTGAATTCGCTGACTATACAGGTCTACGTAGAACTATCGAGATCAACATAGGCCACTTTGTAGATATTCCAACATAGTCAATTTAACTGGGTAGTGATCTCCATCGACCTAGATGGACCTGCGAGTAGATAACGTTGAAAATGATATCTTGCTATCTACAGATCCACGTAGATCTATTAAGATCTATGCAGACAACTTGGTAGATATTCCATCATCTTATATTTGTATGATGCCAAGAGCTATATAGACCTGGATAGATCTATATAGATCACTGAGTAGAAGCGTTAGCCAAAATTGATCTTGTCTATCTAGATCTTCATAGATCTACGTGGACGTAGTGTACATCGATCTGTCAAGATGTATTTCATAGACCCGTCGTTGGAAACCTATAGAAAAATCCAAACACTTGTCATCGTAATTTTTAACTTCTTATGAGATCTCTTATGGGGTTATCAGTTTCAATTACTGTAAGTACTATTTTTTTTCTGCCAAGGACAACGTGGCCCGACTTACGGTGGTATACAGATTCTGTATACCCTGTGCGCTGCAGCCCTAAAAAAAATGTCTACGATAATTGAAATTAAGAAGTCCCCAATAACCATGACCAGTGGGTGAACACTCTCGCCTTATTTTGAAGCTACAATCTCAGTTACCGTCTATCAATGTAGTTAGCGCTGCTGTCGCGAGAGAGA
The DNA here is from genome assembly GCA_946863875.1 of Alloplasta piceator. NCBI lineage: Eukaryota > Metazoa > Arthropoda > Insecta > Hymenoptera > Ichneumonidae > Alloplasta > Alloplasta piceator. The sequence continues at coordinate 17,786,985 of OX333078.1, forward strand.
TAGATGATTGCCCCTTCCATGGTTAGCGCATGCGCACAACACGAATCAGTCAAGAAGCACGTGAGGGGAAACGAGCCGAAGCGTAATGGCGCCGGCGGGTCAGCGCCGGCTATATCGCTCTCGGGTTTCCGTGTGTCTCCGTGCATTGCGGGTACATCTTGGTGCAAGTGAGACAGCTATACTCGCTCTCTCGCTTCCATCCACTCACACCTGTAGTGCATTCACACCCCTTATTTTCACAGGCGTTTCACAGAGCGACTTGTCGCAAGTTAATTAAAAGGAGCATTTTTCATATTTTACCTACCTGAGAAAAATCCTTTTAAACTTTATATTCTTGTTATTGAAATTTCATATTCTTTTGTGTATTAAATTTCAATAATAAGTGTACGAAATCGAAATTAATAGACATCGATTGGAAAACTAATAATTTCAACTGAAATCTAATGTTTAAAGTATATTGAAATAACAGGAGCAAACGTTGAAAAACGAAATTTATATTGGAATATTACTGGACTCATGTATTTTAGACTTTAAAAAAAAAACCGGCTGTTTTTTTTTCTCAAAGAACATTGAAATATCGTCAGAGTATCGTTAAACAAAGACCCCGTTAAAATATGAGCCCTTAATGTTAATATTTGAAGGCGATATAAATTTTATTCATCGACGATGAATGTCTAATTTTATTGACCATTAATAAAAAAAATACGGGTATATATATCACAAATACATGCTGAAAGTTCGTAATAAATTTTATATATTATAAATCAATAAATAATTTCGATTTTTTATAAATTTTTTGATTCTTTTAAAAATGAGTTATAACCATGAAAAGTTTTTTATCTTTAATTCTTTAAGTAATTAATGATTATGTTAAATAATATATAACTTGTAATTACTCTATTAAACTCAGTTCAGAAACAATTTTTCCCATGTTATTTAAATGGAAATGAAAGATTGAAAATCGCCACCTTTAAATATTAATATTAAGGGTAGACTGACAGCGTCAAAATGCCGATTTTTGAGCACCAATATAAATGTTCATGGCATTTGTGGAAATTTCACAGATAGTCTCCAATTTGATGTATCGAATGTAGCAACTTTTGACTCTAGTTACAGCCCTTAAGGTGCAGCGGTTCTCTCATAAATCAATTTTTGATTTTCACACGCTGTGCGCAGTTCTGACCAAACCGCTTGAAGGATCTTATCCTACGATGTCTCATTTTCTTTGTAAAACTTTTGCGGAACGCTTGAGCGCGGCACATTTTTTTTTAGATCCTTATTTTGGAGTTACAGGCCACTTTTTGAATCGTTGACCCATTTTTGGTTTGGTCACAAAACAATATTGATTATAATAACAATGTGCCGCGCTCAAGCGGTCCGTAAAAGTGTTACAAAGAAAATGAGACGTCGTAGGATAAAATCCATGAAGCGGTTTGGTCAGGATTGCGCGCAGAGTTTTTAAAGATCCAGGTTTCCATAAACAGCCTCCGAAGTTGAAGGTGTGGAAAAACGTTTCCTCAGTCCTTCGCTCCACCGATTACTGCATCTGCATAATAAACAATATTTTACATGGTTATTGCATGCAGAACATTTTTTTTTTAATACGCTTTTCACGGTTTATTAATATTTATTTGTGTAATTATTTTTCATATTTACGAATATTTGCACACCAAAAATGCTATAAAATTATTATAATATAACCTCTAATCCGTTGACAGTTTGGAGGTTATTTTGTACATATAAGGCACGGAATTGAATTCACTTACTGGAAAAAGTGTAAATAAATATGAAAATCAAGTCGATTATTTAGTAAAGACGACGAATACCATTGTCGTTACAAATATCTGAATATAATAAACATATGAACTGACGTATCACTAACCACTGTGAAACTGCTCGTGCCGTTTGTCGAGATCGAAAAAGCACTTTCACGTCATTTCTCGATCGGTTTAGATATTTTATATTGCTTTTGAACAAATAAATAAACACTCGATAAAAATAAGTGAATACAATAAAAAAATGATAAACCACGCGCGAACGTTTGTTTTCTGTTACACTTTCTGATCACGTGCGACAATTTTTTTGATTGGCCCGTAGTCACTTCTTTCAAGCGTTTTGAATGGTCCGCAGAGTTCTAAGCGCGCAATCGCGCGATATTCAAATTTCGATTCAACAGTAGAATAATTATTTTTTACCAACTCTACAGGAATCTGAATGAATAATTAATTTTATATATGGAGCATTCTAAGTGAAATCGAGGAGTCATTTCCCTCAGGTAATCAGATCCTCTTTCGTATTGATTCCACTTCAAAAACAGCTTAATTTTTTTACAGAATTATTTCATCACTCCTTCAAATGGCGCGACGATCGTTTGTGTGTTAAAAAGGAATAACTGGAAAATCACCATTTTTTAAATTCTGCAATTTTTTCCACAGATTCTGAGTTACGAATAAGTAATATCTATCATGATTAGAAAGTGGGATGCGGCTGCCTCATATTTTTTAAAATGATTTTTTTATTTTGAACTTCAAAAATAAAATAAAAAAATTAATTCCTAATATTCCTTATAGAAGTAAAAAATAAAATAAAACATCTCTTGAAAAATTTTGATATTTTGCATATTTTTTAAAATAAATGAGAATATTTTTTTTCAATAAAAGATTTTTCTCACTTACTTTGGAAAATATGCGAAATATCGAAATTTTCCAAGACACGTTTTATTTTTATCTATTTTTTTTCATTTTTATAAAGAATATTAGAATTTTTTTTTTATTGGTTTTTCCACCGACCTGGGGTCCTTCCCCTATAGCGGCTTTTCTCTCAACCCCTCCCGTTGTGCGGCTGCAGCCGACTTATCCCTACTGTATCGCATTTGCCGAGGACGGAGGGAAACTGCAGAAAACCTCTCGTCGAAACAGCCGGTAACTTATACTTAATTTCCCCCGATAGCAGTGCGAGCACGCTCAAGCACGACTATCGTGGGTCGGTTAGGCAGTTACCTCCCCACTTGTGACCGAGTGAGTCGGCCACTGCACGGTTAAGTGGTTTCATCAACCGAGCGATGAGAACCGCCTCGGGACGCCCCATCAGAACCATGCAGCAGCCACCCACCCCTTGCAATTGGGTGCTGGGACCGATTTTTATTTAAGGTCCAAATCCACCGGAAGAGCACCAGAAACACTTGAAAAAACCTTTTCAGCGGTGTCACCTCGGGGATCGAACCCGGGTCCGCGAGTTACGAGACCCGCGCTCTAACCCCTCGGCCAGTGCTCTCCTTGAATTTTTTATTTTTATTTTAGAAACAAACAAAAATTATAAAAAAAATATCAGGCAGCCGAATCTCACTTTCTAATCATGATATAGATTACTTAGTTATGATCCAGAATCTGTAGAAAAAAATGCAGAATTTTGAAAATGGATTTCTCAATTTTCAAAATTCTTTGTTTACCGATTCGCTTGGAACTTTGCAATTTTTCAACATTCGGGTCTATGACTTGGTAAATAAGTGCAAAAGAGTTTGTAAAACATAAAAAAAAATACGATTTTTTCCGATTTCACGCTGACAGGACCCCCTTAAGGGCTGATATTAATAGGGATGTTCAGGAATAATCTGAAAATGTGTCAATGTTGAAAAAAAAGTTGGTTTTTCTGGAACAGTATAATCTATACAGGGTTGCAAATAATGCATTGAAAAAATAATTGAATTAGCACTGGGATGAAATTTTTTTTTAATTTCCTAATTCTAAAAACTTGGATTAAATATGGTTTTTTAATTTGTAATCCCGCCATGAGGATTACAAATTGAGGATTAAAAAATAACAATAAAAAAATTATTTCAATAACAAGAATATAAAATTTAAAGGGATTTTTCACAGGTAGGTAAAATATGAAAAATGCTCTTTTTAATTAACTTGCGACAAGTCGCTCTGTGAAACGCCTGTGAAAATAAGAGGTTTGAATGCGCTACAGGTGTGAGTGGATGAAAGCGAGAGAGCAGGCAAGAGCGAGTATAGCTGTCTCACTTGCACCAGATGTACCCAAAATGCACGGAGACACACGGAGACCCGAGAGCGATATAGCCGGCGTTGACCCGCCGGCGCGACGACGCTTCGGCTCGTTTCCCCTCACGTGCTTCTCGACTGAACCGGTGTTGTGCGCATGCGCCATTAGAGAGAGACGGTAATCACCTATCTCTCTCGTGACATCAGCGCCAACTACATTGATAGACGGTAACTGCCATTATGGATCGCACGTTTAACATGGGAGTGTTCACCCACTGACCATGACTAAGATCATCATCACTCCGTCGTTCTTAGTGTCAATCCTCGTATATATTATAAATATTTCGAACGCATACATACCTCGTGTCTCGATTTATCAGCGTGCTTATCTTCTTTTCGTTGACCTTATGGAAGAAAATCATTTATTCTATTTATTCAGAAAAATATTTTCAGGAAACAAATGGACAAGCACATCGAGAAGTATACAGGTGAGTGAATGTGATCAATTAGTATTACATTAACTTAAATTTAGAAATTAACTAGTCAATAATTACTGTCATGCGAGCGCAAAGTTTCGATATTCTCGAAATTCTATTTTTCTTGTATCGTATAGTTGATTAAAATAAAATTCTTTGGACAGAAATTTTTTTTGTCTGACTAACACTTTCTAAACTTCTAGATATAAAAAAAAAACATTTCCGAGTTGTACTAATATATTGCTAATTATAAAAAATATCGATGCGAGTTGCAAAAACGTAGCTGGAAACGTAGCGTAGTCATGGAAAGCCGCATATGCAACCCTCAACTAATTTTGGGTTCGACAAAGAAATTCTTGTTTACGACAAATTAAATTGTATATGAGGCGATCCATGTCACTTCCGCCAATAAAAAAAAAATTCCACAAATAATTTTGAAAAACTGAGTAACTTCATCGAAAAATATTCACCGAGTGTCGAAATTTTTTAAAAAATTGACGTTTTTTCGGGTTGATTACCATTTTTTAACATTTTTCCATTCCAATGGGTGTATATACCACTCCATTGTGCTGCTGCCTTATCGAACTCCTTTGACGTATCTGGAGTAAAGTTTTGGCACTATCGTCCAACATCCATCATCTCTGGAAATTTCCTAGCCACTTTCAAGTCCCTTCCATTCTCTCATTCGCTAGCGAGCGTACTTCCTAGCTTTTGTTATCATTTATCCGTCAACAATTTTCTATTGAATTGAACTCTATGAGACATGACTTGGAACGGACAGATGCGGCTTTACTTGTAGTTTGTTGGTATTCTTTTAGTCTGTAAGTTGGTAAGAAGAAGGGCTTCCAGCTTACAACTACTTATTTTTCTTATGATGTATCATTATTCTTGTCCATAATTTTATATCTTTTTAATCCATTGTTATATCTATAGATTACATATGCTGTTAATATATAGCTTAAAATATTAGCCCAACAGTGTAACTAGAACATAAAATATTAATCATTCAATCAATAATGCTGTAAAGCAATAAACAAAAAAATGCACATTGAGAAAATTTATAAACTGAAAAAATGACGCCTGATCGAATTCCGTACAATGAAAACCACATAATTCTAAATTTTTATTTCCTAATTTTTTTTCCACGTACTTTCTTAACTATTGTTAAAGAAATGGTAAAACGAAAGGAACATTAAAAGAATAGTAAAATGAAATAAGTAACGCTTGAACGAAGTCAGTTCGTAACGAAAAACACAGTAGATATGAATTCTTAATTATATTTTGTTTTATGAATGGAATTAAGGAGATGCAATACAGTCAGAAAAAATTACTAACTACGCTATCACAGAATAATAAAAATTATTTATTAAAATTAATAAAAAATTCCACGATACTTCGGCGCAAACTGCTGTCCAGACCCGTGCTGCGTCATTTTTATCGCAACGTCTCTCTCGTGATACGCTCGAGCTTGTTTCGGTTTCCGCTTATACGATCGTTTGTTTTCTTCTTTAATTCTCTGAAGACGATCTTTCACGTGTTTTCTGGATTCCTCACGCTCCTTCTGAAATGCCGTCACGAACTATTTCTCTACCAACTCGCGCAATGATTCGTCGTCTCGAAAATGCGATTTTGTCCGAAACGTCACTAGGAACGGTATTGTCTTAATGCTCCGATGGAACGCCGTATTCAAGTATAGTACGATGCTTAAGTGTTTACCACTTGGTCCACTTCGGCACGGTCAACTTCGTACGATTCGCCCTTTTCACTTAACTGTTGGCCCTCGTAAAGCCCATCGTCGTAAGAGTACGCTCCATTTTCTCTTGCTTACAATATTCTTTGAACTCCTTTGCCGTGAAAGCCGACTACGATCTGAGACTGTATAGCGCGGATTTCCAAAAATTTCCGTCTGCTTTTTCAGTCTGTCGATCACTTTGGCTGCCCTAAATGATTTGGTCGCATGAAGCAACATAAACTTCATGAGTCCGTAATTACCACGAATATATGTTTGTTGCTCTTCTTTGTCAACGCCAGAGGTTCAAAATGATCTATGTGCAACGTATCGAGTAGTGTCATTCCCTTCGTAATAGCGTTCAGGTAACCTTGTTTTCTCTCTGTCATTATGCAGTTGACACAGCTGCGCACGACTCTTCGGATCTTCGGACGCAGATTTAGTATCCAGTAACCTTTAGTCAGTATCACGTTGGTCGTAGTGATGAAAAAATGTCCTATCTCTTATGCTCAGCTTAGCTAATTATATCTTTGTTTAACGATCGATGAACCATCAGACAGATATCGTTATCCGTTTCTCTGGAGAGCAGTCCGTCACCAATCACGTATCCCTGTCTTGATCAGTTATCCACATCGTCGATTATTATGCAAATATCGTCGTTGTCGCTTTGCATTTTTCTCAATCACGCTGTTAGTCCATCCCCGCGCTCATCGATCAGAAGACATGCCTGGAGCGGATTTCTGCTCAGCACATCCATGCGGCCCATGCTCCTTGCCAATCGTGCAATTATAATTTTTCAGTATGCAACTTCGGTTCAGCGTCGATCTTGTACAGATTCCTTACTGGTTTCGTACTTAGCGCTATTTTGAAATTTGTGAACGCATCGTTTTCTTTGTCGTCAAATCGAAATTCGACTTCCGCTCCCAGGAGATTCGTCAATGGTCTTGCAATCAACGAATATCACGGTATAAATTTACGAAAATAAGCCGATCGTCCTAACAAGGATGGTCTTACTTTACCGTGTCCTACAACGCGACCTAAAAATCAGACTTCGCGCTTCAGAAAAATATATTTTGATCACTTGAAGATCAATCTGGCTTCTCTCGCAATTTTAAAAACGCACCCAAGATTTTTGATTCCGCTTTTTTCGTCTTTGGATAGAAGGATAAGATCGTCCATGTACATCAAAACAACGAGCTCGTTGATGAATTCACGGACAAGACCAATTAGATTCTATTGTAAGATCGCCAGAGAATTACAAAGACCAGAAGGAACTCTGCAAAGTAGTGCCCTTCTCGCACGAAAGACGAAGTCTATTTTTTTACTCGCTTTGTCCACTTCTATGTAAAAAAACCGTTTTGCGAAACTAATGTTATAAAAACTTTCGCGTCTTGCAACAAGTTGAGTCGATCTTCTATCAACGGTAAAGGAAAGAGGTCCGTGACAATCTGTTCGTTAGTCATTCGGTAAACTATACACATTTGAGTAATCTTTCTTTTTTACAATCACGACACGGTTACGAAAATCACACAGAGATCAGCGGATAATTCCTCCATCCATTCATTCTTGGATATGCGCATTGATCTCTCGCTTCTATACTTCGCTAACTGTCGTGGTTTTTGATAGATCGGTTCTTCGTCCTTTAACATTTTGAAGCATACATTTTCCCTGACATAAGATCCATTTCAAATTTCGGTTCCAGGGGTTTTTTGGGTGGCTGATTACGAATCCGAGCTCGAAATCCAGAAATGAAAAATGATCATTCTGAGCGTTTTGATCCACCATATTGGATCCACCATTTTGAATTTCTAGATTTTAAGCTCAGATTTGTATTCAGCGACGTCATAAGCCCCCAATACCGAATTTAATCATCAAGCTACTTTGAGCGGTTTGGTCCGCCATTTTGGATCCGCCATATTCAATTTCTGAACTTTGAGTTCGGATTCGTAATCAGTGACTACAAAAGCCTCCGAGTACAGAATTTCAGCCAAATCAAGTAACTTTTTGCAATTGGGTCCGCCACATTGGATCCGCTATTTTGAATTTTTTTAATTTTGTATTCGGATTCGTAATCAGCAACCTCAAAAACCTCCAAGTACCAAATTTCAAGTAAATTGAATGTAAGGAAAAGTGCATGCTTCGATGAATAAATAGATTTGATTATAACCAAAAAATAGTCGAACTTTGGGCCTCGATATAAAATCAGCCATTTTGAGTTTCGAAATTTTGACACCAGATTCGAATTCAGCGATCGAAAATACCCCTAAGTATGAAGTTTTAAATACATCGGTTAGTAATTGATGCATTTTTTCTGAATTTAAAGAGGTGTATCACTGGTGATACACCGTGCTACAAAGGGTTAATAAGATCGTCATCTTTTTCCCCACTTTGCGACATTTCTTCGGTTCATCCGCGTTCACCAGCTTCTGAATTTTCTCACGATTTCTCGGCTCGGAAACCTCGGATACATAGATTTCATCGTTCTTGTTCTCTTGTACTGCCTCGATTCTCAAAATCTCGGGCACACGTTCACAGTCATCCTCTCTTGGTAACGGCATAATCTCACGCACGCCTCGTTCTTGAATAAGTTTAACAGTGCCCAAAAAATCAGTACCAATTAACAACGCATGGCTCAACAAATGGTTCGCAACAACCTACAAGCATATAGGATTTACATTCCTGTCCACTTACCCTTTCAGCTCACAGAAACCCATCGATTTATTCCTCACATTACCAATACCTTAGAACGGCATTTTATTTTTTACAATATCGGGTTGTCCAAACTTTACATAGCGATCGGCACGTACAATCGAAGTATCGCACGCCGCTTCGTTAATTCCGTCGGCGTCATGCCCACTCACATTTATGCACTTCGGAATTTTCTTGCCGCTCATCTCACACATCCACACACATGCACGTACATCGTTATTGCGTTAAACGATTATTCTCATCGCAACACCATCAATCGATTCGTTAAAATTGTGTCTCCGTTGTTCGTCAACTGTTCGTGATCATCTGCGGATCATCCTGTCATTTCCATCGCTTTTTGAAATTTTAGTTTCTACAATTTTTTGACGGCAGTATGGAAGAACGTGCTATCTCAAATTGTGATAGAATTAAAATACGTTTTTGTTATTCTTTCGACACCCAGAAAATCGTATTGTACAGGGTGAACACCCAGTATAATAAGATAAATACCTTTCCTGCACATTGGAGATGTCTTAACATATTTTTTTACAAAATATTGCAGCTGTAGGTTATAAGAATTCAATATAAATAGCATCTGTTGATATTAAAAAAAAAGTTGTTTATTGAAAATTTTCTTTTTTTTCTCTATTATTAAGCTAAATCACTTTTGAAAATTAAATAACCTAATAGAAAAAGTGCCCTGTATACTGAAGTACCCAAAATTCCAGTGCCGTATCGATGAAAATATGTCCACTGATCGAGATAACACGTTCTTCTATCACAAATTGAGACAGCCCGTTCTTCTCCCCTAGTTTGAGATAGTATGTTCTTCTAGCACAATTTGAGATAGCACGTTCTTCAAGCACAATTTGAGATAGCACGTCCTTCTATCACAATTTGAGATATAGCACGTTCTTCTATCACAATTTGAGATAGCACGTTCTTCCATACTGCCGTCCAAATATTCGTCTAACAAGGAACGTCACTTAGGTGTCTCCCTCCCATTTTGTTAAAACTCATGTATGTTGTAAAGCATTCGAAACTAATAATAAGAGACACGTATTTTTTTTATCTGCGGAAAAATAGTTTTGAAGGTTGAAACTCGCCCTTAAAGTTAAGCACCCTCCGAGTGACTTTTGCAGTTTCATATAATTCCAATCAAGACACACACAGCAAAATTGATCCCGGGACCATCCTGAGACAGTCCCATTCATGTCCTGCCAAGATAGTACGTCTTATAAATGTCTATGGGAGGTACCAGTAAGATATTGTTCTACCCGGGATTAATATAGGATGTCTTGAGGATATCCTGACGCAACCGTGATTAGACGATCCCAACGGTCCCTCTTATAGACGTCTATGGGAGGTACGAGTAAGACATTGGTCTACTCGAGATTAATATAAGATATCTCGAGGATATCCTGTTGCAACCGTGATTAGACGATCCCAAAGCACTCTCTTATAGACGTCTGTGGGAGGTACTAGTCAGTCATTGGTCTGCTCGATATTAATATGGAACGTCTTGGGGATATCCTGTCACGACCGTGATTAGATGATCCCAACGCACTTTCTTATAGACGTCTGCGGGAGGTACTAGGAAGACATTGGTCTGCTCAATATAATATAGGACGTCTTGAGGATATCCTGTCGCGACCGTGATGAGACGATCCCAAAGCACTCTCTTATAGACGTCTCTGGGAGATCCTAGTAAGACATTGGTCTGCGCGATATTAATATAGGACGTCTTGAGGATATCCTGTCGCGACTGTGATGAGACGATCCCAAAGCACTCTCTTATGGACGTCTCTGGGAGTTCCTAGTAAGATATTGGTCTGCTCGATATTAATATAGGACGTCTTGAGGATATCCTGTCGCGACCGTGATTGGACGATCCCAACGCACTCTCTTATAAACTTCTATGGGAGATATTAGTAATACATTGGTCTTCCCGAGATTAATATAGGATGTCTGGAGGATATCCTGTCGTGACCGTGATAAGACGATCCTAACGCACTCTCTTATAGACGTCTGTGGGAGGTACTAGTAAGACATTGGTCTGCTCGAGATTAATATAGCATGTCTTGAGGATATCCCGTGGTAACCATGTTTGGACGATCCCAGCCAACTCTCTTAGGGATGTCTGTAGGAGGTCAGCCATCGCGCAGCATTAGTTCCAACCTTGCCGTGAGATGGCGAACGCTACTCACATGCGGATAATGTGAAGAGCATGCTTATATAGGCGAGAGCGAACACGGATATCAATTCGACACCGACAGAAGTCAGACCTCGAAAGAGGCTATATTACAAATACAAGGAGTCCTTGCTGACTCCCTCTGTACCGTACACATTTTGTTAACATTTAATTAATTAATTGAAATTAATTAAAATAAAATCGAAACAAGAATTATTATCGACTACTGCATTGGCAGTCCAGGAGACGTCCCGAAGATATCCTGAAGACATCCCGGGATGGCCGTGGGACCGTCCTATTCCGGTAAACACAGCGGACACTTTAGAACCCATGGGTATCCCATGGGATCATCCAAAAGACGTACTTGGGACGTATTATTTTGTGACTAATAATTCTGGAATATCTCGGTGACGTCTTATAGGAGTCTCGACAATATCTTACCGATATCTCCAGTCTGCTGTGTTTGCAGTCTCAGAGACGTCCCCAGGATATCCCGGGATGCCAATAGGACCATCCTATTCCGGTAAACATAGCGGACACTTTAGAGCCCATGGGTATCCCATGGGACCATCCCATTACCGTCACGGGACAATTGGTGTGATGTCCAAAAGACGTACTTGGGACGTATTATTGTTGTGTGGGGATATTCGAATGAAACCAAGTCGAGAAGAATGCTTATGCCGAATAATGAAAAATCCGGCTTTTTCAGTTCCGACGGGATGAATAGGGGTCAATTTATGGGGGTTGAAATTTAAAAATATCGTGTAATTCGAAAACTTTTTCAGGTTTTTACATTTTTCGAAAAAAACCCTTTTGGCGGTGACTACTTCTGTATAATACTGTTTCCGGTGTACCTCTCCGACTTCGTTCATTTTAGGATATGTTATTTATTTGGGTTGCAGTTGGATTGGGTTGGGTTGAGTTTCTTTATTCTTCATCGATATCTAAGAGACAATTTTTTTCATGGGCGGAAAAATAGTTCTAAGGAGTGAAACTCACCCTCAAAGTTGAGCACCCTCCGAGTGACTTGCGGTTTCGCTTCATTTCAATCAAGATATTTGAATAAAACTAATTTGAGAAGAATGCTTATAGCGAATAATAGAAAATGCGCTTCTTACAGTTCCGGGGGGTGGATAGGGGCAATTTATAGGGGTTGAAAGTCAAAAAATTCGTGTGCGTCAAGAACTTTTTTTCATCTTGATGAAACCAATTGCATTCGGAACAGCTTAAAAAATAGAAGATAACGGTTTTTTGAGTTTTGCGAAAACAAATTTTTTGGGGGTACTACCCCAGTATCCGTTTCCATTTCCGGGTTCCTCTCCGACTTCGTTCATTTGTGAACATGTAATTTTTTATTAAAATCAGAGAGACACATATTTTTTTATCAGTGGCTAAACAGTTTTAAGGCCAAACTCACCTTCAAAGTGACTTCTGCAGTTCCGGACATTTTCATTCAGGATATTCCAATGAAACAAATGATGACTCCAATCATATGATAAATGAGACTGACCATGGCTTAAAAAACTAATATCGTACATAAATCAGATTATTACATATGTTTTATTATCTTATATTGTTAGTTATAGTAGGCCGAATATTAGAAATACTATTTTCTTTTATTGTAATTCAGGAATTGATACAGGATCGGAAATTCCGATATCGTAGACCAAATATTGAAATCAAAGGAGTAATTGAAATAATTTGTGTACAGTCTCTGGAATAGAGATGATTGGATAAACTTTTTTCTAGAATAGAGCAATCCGAAATAATTGACAGAAAGCTTTTTCAACTACCACTACAAACTGAAAAAAAATATAAAAATTTATACGAGAATGCTATTATTATAATGTAATATTATAATATTATCAATGCGAAAAAAATTGATGTTTTTTTTGTCTCTTAATTACGCTACATCGGCGGAAAGGGTTCGAATGGAATTTTGAATACAAGTAAAGTATATCCTGGATTAACACAAGGATACTTATTATAACGCTATACAGCTCTTGAGGGATACAATACAAAATCAACTTAATATAATTCCCAACATCGATTTTAGCTCTCAACGGATACACTGGACTCCCGATATGAGTAAAGCGCCGGGTCTCTCTACTTTTAGAGAGAGGTATATGTGTAGATATAGTGCTTTAAATTCGATACGTTTGGAACAGAGCCGTATGAAAAATTTTACCGGGCTCCGAATGATACGATGTAAACACCACACATAAAATGCACTAGATAAATGTAAATAACCCACACACGCTCTTGAGTTTTACTTGGAGCCCCGCTGCGAGATTTGTTACTATTATCGGGAGTTCTCATATCGAGAGTCCAGTGTATTTACATTTCAGTTTCGTTCACATAGATTCTTATAGGTACTAAGATGATGAAATGAAGACATTTTTGTTATTTTTCAGCAATTCAGCAATTCTGCAATCATTTTCTTTTTTTCTTTAGTTTTACGCAAAGCATATTAACTTTTGGTAACAACAATCGAACCAATATTATGAGTGCAAAAGTATTTATAATGTCCCTGCGGCCACGTGGCCACGCCGTGTATCTCACATGGTTAAATTGATGTTGGCTGTTCAAGAGTACTGAATACTCGAAACTTATAGGTACCAGCAAAAAATAAATAATGATACTATGTCATCTAAGGATATATAGTGCAATAGTTCTCGCCCGTTTACGGTGTGAATGAGATCCTTTTGGCAATTTCACTAATATACTCATTGGAGGACTAGAATGCTCCCGACGTCAAGGAAGAGCTAAACACCACAGCTTACAATGTCTCCTTCCTTTCTTATGCTTATTGATATTAATTTGTTTTGCCAATCTGTTTCTTTATTCAATGCTCTCTGAATCTAATTCAGGAGTCCACTCTGAAAAATAACAGTAGCTGAATTACTGTAGAATGCCTCATACATGAGAAACAATAGAAATCTATCAATAACTGCGCTCATTTACGGTTCTGAGTTAAGATACTTGCCACTTCATCGTATATTAACCGCATGTAAGTAAGATCTATCCGAGATGAAATATTGCTGTTTTAATTCATGTATGCGCATGTATTTACAAGATAATTGAAAAGGTGTAGAAAAAAAGAATCTTTAAAAGATTCTTTGAAAGAATGAGGGTTCTTCAAAACCTTTCGAAAAACTGAAAACTGACCAATTCGAGTCAATTTTCGGAAAAGAAGAAATTTGAGAAAATAGAAAAACTTTATTTAGGAAAATAATGTTAAATCAAAAATGAAGATGACCCTCATGGCCAAGGTCCGTTTAAACACGGCGTTGAATCTTTGAAAAATTCAATCAAAGAATCTTGGAAAGATTGAGTGGAAAAATCTTGGAAGGACTTATGTAAAGAATCTTGTAAAAGCTAATGCAAGATTCCAAGCTGATCAAGATCCCAAGATTCATTTACAGAATCCTGGAAAGAACAAAATTATTTCCAAAATTCTCCCGACCGATTAGCTTATATACCAGATTCTTTATTGATTTTGTCAGATTTTTCTACGATTTTTTCAATTAATCTTTCCAAGATTCTTTGAATGAATTTTTCCAAGATTCTTTAAATGAGTTTTTCCAAGATTCTTTGATTGAATCTTTTCAAGATTCTTTGAATTAATTTTACCAAGATTTAACGCCATGTTAAAACGGACTTGGGCCATGAGGGTCATCTTTATTTGAAATTTTTTGTCTTTTTCCTAAGTAAGGTTTTTCGCTTTTCACAAATTTATTCTTTTTAAAAAGTTGACTCGAATTGGTCAGTTTTTAGTTTTTCGTAAGGTTTTTGAAGAAACCTCATTCTTTCAAAAAATCTTTGAGAGGATCTTAAAAAGATTCTTCGAAAAAATATTTGGAAGAACCTTGCTCCGGGTCCTATCCGTGATTCTTTTCAAGATTCTTTTCGAGATACTTTCAAAGATTCTTTAAAAGATTCGTTTCTTCTACGCGGATAAGCATTCTATCGTAAGCGTCGCGCAACAAAAGATCGGTAGAAGTGATTTGAATACTCCTCACTTGATATCATGCTGAGTCATTACTTCGATTAGTAAAAATTTAACTTTCTGAAATTCGATGAGTCTATAGATGAGTTTGTAAGGAAATTGAGCATTCTAAACGATGGAATATAGATAATACATTGGCCGCTGAAAAATATTTATTTTATAACTTTGATTAAAACAACTTCGTATGACATTTCGAAAATATTATTCTCGTTATTATCATAATTATTCTTGGAAAAATTGTGAATCATCATATATTTTGGTAATTTTTAGTCCTTACTTGCGTAATGAACTGTTTTCATGCTTTCCGCGCCGACAATAGCATTATGTAAAAATTTATACCAGGATTTGAGGACGTAAGGACGGATTTAAGAATTTAAGGATTTAGGGACGTAATATTGGCTAAGATATTATATTTTGCGGTGTTGGTGAGAATCAGGCTTCTCCTTCACAGGTCTTGAGAAAAACTGTCCAGAACTCATTGAAAGTTATATGGCTCTACAAGGAAAGCTTTGATGTTAAATTGGTTCGAAGATAAATGATATTCATTTAGTAACAAAAGAGGCTAATGATAAGGAAGTGTCAAAATTGTAATACAGTGAGTGAATATGATTCTAAACGCAATTGTCATGTATAATTTGGGTATAAATGTTAGCCTCGATGATTGGTTCCGCGCCCCAACCGGTGTTCTGAACTTTGTCCTTGCAGTATTCAAGAGCTATTTTCTCTTGTACAGTCATTTGAACTACCTCCGAGTTTAATGCATTGTTGATTACCATCAATAAAAAATCAGCATTTGTGATATTCAAAGATGACAAGGGAATGTTCAGTTTCTGTAACAAATGCTCCTGACCTAGCCAATTTGACAACGTAATGTAAAATATCGTTGCATTGCAATTAATTGGGGGTGGTAGAGCTGTGGTTAAATGAGACCGGCTGACTATCCAGTAATTCACCCAGGACTTCGATGTGTTATTATAACAATTATTTCCGGAACTAATAATAGTCCCGGTTGAAGAACTTGAATTGAGGCCTCTTATAATACCTCGTTGATTAGATAACTGGTTGTATTTCTCAATCACCCCGTTGATGTAATCTTCGGATAATTTCATCGATAACGGAACTTGCTGAACGGCTTCCAAGTATTTCTGTACGAGCATATACAATTCAGAGTCTTCCTGAATTTCTTTCTGTACCGATAGTTGGTACAATACAGAGATAAGCAAAGACAGTTTATCTGGATATTCCGAGAAATTCAAACAATTATCAAGATACGAACAGACCTCTTCGGTCCTGAATATTGATGTAACACGCTCGAACTTTTTCTCGCAGGAGGCATTAGCGGGGAGTCGTGCCAAGAGATTAGAGAAAGGTTCTTTTTCGTTTACAGGTTGCTGCAGAATAACCGGATTCACAAGCGGTACTATATTGCTACAATTATCGATCACCCCTTCGTCCGGATAATTTGTAATATAATATTCCGCCGAATCTACTGGATTGGTCTTCACCAAAATTACTTTAGTTTCCAGTTTTTTATTGTCCGCTATCAAGGGTAGAAAAATGTATGCAGAGATAAACCGAAGAGCTTCCCTGTAAATTGTGGCATTGTGCTCAATCGGCAAGTGATTCTTCGCCATGTGATCTTGGGAGTTGGTCAATAATGCATCGATTTGGGATAATTTCGTAGGAAAACGTGATTGCCAGTCTTTACCCAGAACCTGCTCATAATATCTATCACCCATTATCTTTTTTATGTCTTGTATTACCGTACCATCCATTTCATATTCACAGTGGTTTTCCTCCTCTCCCATTTCAGACGGACGTTGTTGCAAACAAACGACAGAGGGTAGGATCACGTGTGTCGAAGAGTCAGGGTTCGATGTGGAAACTGGTTCAGAAGATATATGAAATTCGCCTGAATTTAATTTGATTACCTTTATTGGATTTTGTGGATTCATCCAGTGGGGTAATACGAAATCTGTTAAATTCCTCGATACTTTGTCGGTTGGGCTCGAATTTGTTTCAGTATTTGTGATCACCTCGGTTTCCACTGGGTATGTTGGTCTTTGCATATCTTCGTTACTGAATGGTTGATCTGTTGTTGATCCAATGTCTTGTCCATTAATTGAATGATTGTATCGCAGGATCACCTCATTGATGTAATCATTGGATAATTTCATTGATAACGGAACTTGCTGAACTGCTTCCAAGTATTTCTGTACGAGTATATATAATTCGAAGTCTTCCTGAATCTCTTTTTTTACCGATAGCTGGTACAATACCGAAATAAGCAAAGATAGTTTATCTGGATATTCCGAGAAATTCGGACAATTATCAAGATAAGAGCAGACATCTTCGGTCCTGAATATTGATGTAATACGCTTGAACTTTATCTCGCAGGAGTCATTAGCGGGGAGCTGTACCAAGAGATTAGAGAAAGGTTCGTTTTCGTTTACAGGTTGTTGTAGAATTACCGGATTCATGAGAGGTACGATATTGCTACAATTATCGATCATCCCTTCCTTCGGATAACTTGTAATATAATATTCCGCCGAATCTACTGGATTGGTCTTTAACAAAATCACTTTAGTTTCCAGTTTTTTATTGTCCGCTATCAACGGTAGAAAAATGTATGCAGAGATAAACCGGAGAGCCTCCCTGTAAATTGTAGCATTGTGCTCAATCAGCGGGTGATTCTTGGCCATGTACTCTTGTGAGTTGGTCAATAATGCATCGATTTGGGATATTTTCGAAGGAAAACGTGATTGCCAGTCTTTACCCAGGACCTGCTTATAATATCCATCACCCATTATCTGTTTTATCTCTTGTATTACCGTGCCATCCACTTCATATTCACAGTTGTTTTCCAGCTCTCTCATTGTGGACGGCTGTTGTTGCAAACAAACAACAGAAGGTAGAATCACGCATGTCAAAGAGTCAGCGTTCGATGTGGAAACTGATTCAGAAGATATACGGAATTCGCCTGAATTTAATTTAATTACCTTTATTGGATTTTGTGGATTCATCCAATGAGGTAAGACGAAATCTGTTAAATTCCTCGATACTTTGTCGGTTGGGCTCGAATTTGTTTCAGTATTTGAAATCAACTCGGTTTTCACTGGGTATGTTGTTCTTTGTATATCTTCGTTACTGTATGGTTGATCTGTTGTAGATGCAATGTCTTGTCCATTGATTGATTGATTGTATCGCACAATCACCTTGTTGATGTAATCTTCGGATAATTTCATTGATAACGGAACTCGTTGAACTGTTTCCAAGTATTTCTGTACAAGCACATATAATTCAGAGTCTTCGTGAATTTCTTTCCGTACCGATAGCTGGTACAATACGGAGATGAGCAAAGACAGTTTATCTGGATATTCCGAGAAATTCGGACAATTGTCAAGATAAGAGCAGACATCTTCGGTCCTGAATATTGATGTAATACGCTCGAACTTTATCTCGCAGGAGTCATTAGCGGGGAGCTGTACCAAAAGATTAGAGAAAGGTCTGTTTTTGTTTACAGGTTGTTGTAGAATTACCGGATTCATGAGAGGTACGATATTGGTACAATTCTCGATCATCCCTTCCTTCGGATAACTTGTAATATAATATTCCGCCGAATCTACTGGATTGGTCTTTAACAAAATCACTTTAGTTTCCAGTTTTTTATTGTCCGCTATCAATGGTAGAAAAATGTATGCAGAGATAAACCGGAGAGCCTCCCTGTAAATTGTAGCATTGTGCTCAATCAGCGGGTAATTCTTGGCCATGTACTCTTGTGAGTTGGTCAATAATGCATCGATTTGGGATATTTTCGAAGGAAAACGCGATTGCCAGTCTTTACCCAGGACCTGCTTATAATATCCATCACCCATTATCTGTTTTATCTCTTGTATTACCGTGCCATCCACTTCATATTCACAGTTGTTTTCCAGCTCTCTCATTGTGGACGGCTGTTGTTGCAAACAAACAACAGAAGGTAGAATCACGCATGTCAAAGAGTCAGCGTTCGATGTGGAAACTGATTCAGAGGATATACGGAAATCGCCTGAATTTAATTTAATTACCTTTATTGGATTTTGTGGATTCATCCAATGAGGTAAGACGAAATCTGTTAAATTCCTCGATACTTTATCGGTTGGGCTCGAATTTGTTTTAGTATTTGAAATCAACTCGGTTTTCACTGGGTATGTTGTTCTTTGTATATCTTCGTTACTGTATGGTTGATCTGTTGTAGATGCAATGTCTTGTCCATTGATTGATTGATTGTATCGCACAATCACCTTATTGATGTAATCTTCGGATAATTTCATTGATAACGGAACTCGTTGAACTGCTTCCAAGTATTTCTGTACAAGCACATATAATTCAGAGTCTTCCTGAATTTCTTTCCGTACCGATAGCTGGTACAATACGGAGATGAGCAAAGACAGTTTATCTGGATATTCCGAGAAATTCGGACAATTATCAAGATAAGAGCAGACATCTTCGGTCCCGAATATTGATGTAATACGCTCGAACTTTATCTCGCAGGAGTCATTAGCGGGGAGCTGTACCAAAAGATTAGAGAAAGGTCTGTTTTTGTTTACAGGTTGTTGTAAAATTACCGGATTCACAAGTGGTACTATATTGCTACAATTATCGATCACCCCTTCGTCCGGATAATTTGTAATATGATATTCCGCCGAATCTACTGGATTGGTCTTCACCAAAATTACTTTAGTTTCCAGTTTTTTATTGTCCGCTATTAAGGGTAGGAAAATGTATGCAGAGATGAAGCGGAGAGCATCCCTGTAAATTGTGGCATTGTGCTCAATCGGCGGGTGATTTGTCGCCATGTATTCTTGGGAGTTGGTCAATAATGCATCGATTTGGGATATTTTTGTAGGAAAACGTGATTTCCAGTCTTTACCCAGGACCTGCTCATAATATCTATCACCCAATATCTGTTTTATCTCTTGTATTACAGTGCCATCCTCTTCACATTCACAGTTGTTTTCCGCCTCTTCTATTGTCGACGACTGTTGTTGCAAACAAACAACAGAGGGTAGGATCACGTATTTTGAGAAGTCAGGGTTCGAAGTGGAAACTTGTTCAGGGGATAAACGAAATGCACCTGAACCCAATTTGATTACCTTTATTGGATTTCGTGGATTCATCCAATAGGGTAATATGAAATCTGTTAAATTCCTCGATACTTTGTCGGATGGGCTTAAATTTGTTGCAGTATTTGTAATCACCTCGGTTTCCACTGGGTGTGTTGTTCTTTGTACATCTCCGTTACTGTATTGTTGATCTGATGTTGATGCAATGTCTTGTCCATTGATTGAATGATTGTATCGCATAATCGACTTGTTGATGTCATCTTCGGATAATTTCATTGATAACGGAACTTGTTGAACTGCTTCCAAGTATTTCTGTACAAGCATATACAATTCAAAGTCCTCCTGAATCTCTTTCTGTACCGATAGTTGGTACAATACAGAGATGAGCAAAGACAGTTTATCTGGATATTCCGAGAAATTCCGACAATTATCAAGATAGGAGCAGACCTCTCCGGACCTGAATATTGATGAAACGCGCTCAAACTTTATCTCGCAGGAGTCATTAGCGGGGAGCTGTACCAAGAGATTAGAGAAAGGTTCGTTTTCGTTTACAGGTTGCTGTAGAATTATCGGATTCACGAGAGGTACGATATTGCTACAATTATCGATCACCCCTTCGTCCGGATACTCTGTAATATAATAATCCGCCGAATCAACTTGATTTTTCTTCACCAAGATTACTCGAGATTCCAGTTTTGCATTATCTGCTATCAAGGGTAGGAAAATGTATGCAGAGATAAACCGGAGAGCTTCCCTGTACATTGTGACATTGTGCTCAATCAGTGGGTGATTCTTCGCCATGTACTCTTGTGAGTTAGTTAATAATGCATCGATTTGGGATATTTTCGAAGGAAAACGTGATTGCCAGTCTTTACCTAGAACCTGCTCATAATATCTATCACCCATTATCTGTTTTATCTCTTGTATTACCGTGCCATCGACTTCATATTCACAGTTGTTTTCCACCTCTCCTATTGTAGACGGCTGTTGTTGCAAGCAAACAACAGAGGGCAGGATCACGTATGTAGAGGAGTCAGGGTTCGATGAGGAAACTGATTCAGAGGATAGACGAAATTCGCCTGAATTTAATTTAATTACCTTTATTGGATTTTGTGGATTCATCCAGTGGGGTAATACGAAATCGGTTGAATTCCTCGATACTTTGTCGGTTGGGCTCGAATTTGCTTCAGTATTTGTAATCACCTTGGTTTCCACTGGGTATGTTGTTCTGTATATACCTTTGTTACTGTATTGTTGATCTGATGTTGATGCAATGTCTTGTCCATTAATTGAATGATTGTATCGCACAATCACCTTGTTGATGTAATCTTCGGATAATTTCATTGATAACGGAACTCGCCGAACTGCTTCCAAGTATTTCTGTATAAGCATATATAATTCAAAGTCTTCCTGAATCTCTTTCTGTACCGATAGCTGGTATAATACAGAGATAAGCAAAGACAGGTTATCTGGATATTCCGAGAAATTCGGACAGGTATCAAGATAAGAGCAGACATCTTCGGTCCTGAATATTGATGTAATACGCTCGAACTTTATCTCGCAAGAGTCATTAGCAGGGAGCTGTACCAAAAGATTAGAGAAAGGTTCGTTTTCGTTTACAGGTTGTTGTAGAATTACCGGATTAACGAGGGGTACGATATTGCTACAATTATCGATCATTCCTTCATCCGGATAATTTGTAATATCATATTCCGCCGAATCTACTGGATTGGTCTTCACCAAAATTACTTTAGTTCCCAGTTTTTTATCGTCAGCTATCAAGGGTAGAAAAATGTATGCAGAGATGAACCGGAGAGCTTCCCTGTAAATTGTGGCATTGTGCTCAATCGGTGGGTGATTCTTTGCCATGTATTCTTGGAAGTTGGTCAATAATGCATCGATTTGGGATATTTTCGTAGGAAAATGCGATTTCCAGTTTTTACCCAGGACCTGCTCATAATTTTTATCACTCATTATCTGTTTGATCTCTCGTATTACTGTGCCGATAGTTTTATATTCACAGTAGTTTTCCTTCTCTTCGTTTTCAGACGGCCGTTGTTGCAAACAAACAACAGAGGGTAGGATCACGAGTGTCGAGGAGTCAAGTTTCGGTGTGGAAACTGGTTCAGGGGATATACGGAATTCGCCTGAATTTAATTTGATTACCCTGATCGGATTTCGTGGATTCATCCAATACGGCAATGCAGAATCTGTTAAGTTCCTCGATACTTTATCAGTAGGTCTCCAATTTGTTTCAGTATTTGAAATCACCTTGGTTCCCAATGAGTTTGTTGTTCTTTGTATATTTTCGTTACTATATAGTTGATTTGTTGTTGATGCAATGTCTTGTGTATTTATTGAATAATTGTATAACACATTCACCTCGTTGATGTAATCTTTGGATAATTTCATTGATAACGGAACTTGCTGAACTGCCTCCAAGTATTTCTGTACAAGCATATACAATTCATAGTCTTCCTGAATCTCTTTCTGTACCGATAGTTGGTACAATACAGAGATGAGCAAAGACAGTTTATCTGGATATTCCGAGAAATTCGGACAATTATCAAGATAGGAGCAGACCTCTTCAGACCTGAATATTGATGTAATACGCTCGAACTTTATCTCGCAGGAGTCATTAGGGGGGAGCTGTACAAAGAGATTGGAGAAAGGTTTGTTTTCGTTTACAGATTGCTGTAGAATTATCGGATTCACGAGAGGTACGATATTGCTACAATTATCGATCACCCCTTCGTCCGGATACTTTGTAATATAATAATCCGCCGAATCAACTTGATTTTTCTTCAGCAAAATTACTTGAGATTCCAGTTTTGCATTATCCGCTATCAAGGGTAGGAAAATGTATGCAGAGATGAACCGGAGAGCTTCCCTGTAAATTGTGACATTGTGCTCAATCGGTGGGTGATTCTTCGCCATGTACTCTTGTAAGTTGGTTAATAATGCATCGATTTGGGATATTTTTGAAGGAAAACGTGATTGCCAGTCTTTACCTAGAACCTGCTCATAATATCTATCACCCATTATCTGTTTTATCTCTTGTATTACCGTGCCATCCACTTCAAATTCACAGTTATTTTCCACTTCTCCTATTGTAGACGGCTGTTGTTGCAAACAAACAACAGAGGGTAGGATCACGTATGTCGAGGAGTCAGGGTTCGATGAAGAAACTGATTCAGAGGATATACGAAATTCGCCTGAATTTAATTTAATTACCTTTATTGGATTTTGTGGATTCATCCAGTGGGGTAATACGAAATCGGTTAAATTCCTCGATACTTTGTCAGTTGGGCTCGAATTTGCTTCAGTATTTGTAATCACCTTGGTTTCCACTATATATGTTGTTCTTTGTATATCTTCGATACTGTATTCTTGATCTGATGTTGATGCGATGTCTTGTCCATTGATTGAATGATTGTATCGCACAATCACCTCGTTGATGTAATCTTCGGATAATTTCATTGATAACGGAACTTGCTGAACTGCTTCCGAGTATTTCTGTACGAGCATATACAATTCAAAGTTTTCCTGAATCTTTTTCTGTACCGATAGTTGGTACAGTACAGAGATAAGCAAAGACAGTTTATCTGGATATTCCGAGAAATTGGGGCAATTATCAAGATAAGAACAGACCTCTTCGGACCTGAACATAGATGTAACACGCTCGAACTTTATCTCGCAGGAGTCGTTAGCGGGGAGCTGTACCAAGAGATTAGAGAAAGGTTCGTTTTCGTTTACAGGTTGCTGTAGAATTATCGGATTCACGAGAGGTACGATATTGCTACAATTATCGATCACCCCTTCGTCCGGATAATTTGTAATATCATATTCCGCCGAATCTACTGGATTGGTCTTCACCAAAATTACTTTAGTTTCCAGTTTCTTATTGTCCGCTATCAAGGGTAGGAAAATGTATGCAGATATGAACCGGAGAGCTTCTTTGTAAATCGTGGCATTGTGCTCAATCAACAAGTGTTCCTTCGCTATGTATTCTTGGGAGTTGGTCAACAATGCATCGATTAGGGATATTTTCGTAGGAAAACGTGATCGCCAGTCTTCACCCAGGACCTGCTCATAATATCTATCACCCAATATCCGTTTTATCTCTTGTATTATAGTGCCATTCACTTCATATTCACAGTTGTTTTCCGCCTCTCTCATTGTAGACGGCTGTTGTGTCAAACAAACAACAGAGGGTAGAATCACGTATTTTGGGGACTCGGGGTTCAATGTAGAAACTGGTTCAGAGGATACACGAAATTCGCCTGATGCTAATTTGATTACCTTTATTGGATTTTGTGGATTCATCCAGTAGGGTAATACGAAATCTGTTAATTTCCTCGATACTTTGTCGGTTGGGTTCGAATTTATTTTAGTATTTATAATCACCTCAGTTTCCAGTGGGAATTTAGTTCTTTGTATATCTTCGTTACTGCATGGTTGATCTGTTGATGCAATGTCTTGTTCATTTATTGAATGATTGTATCGCTCAATCATGTCGTCGATGTAATCTTCGGTTAATTTTATCGATAACGGAACTTGCTGAACTGCTTTCAAGTATTTCTGTATGAGCATGTTTAATTCAAAATCTTCCTGAATCTCTTTCTGTACCGATAGCTGGTACAACACAGATATGAGCAAAGACAGTTTATCTGGATATTCTGAGAAATTGGAACAATTATCAAGATAAGAGCAGACCTCTTTGGTCTTGAATATTGATGTAACACGCTCGAACTTCTTCTCGCAGGAGGCATTAGCGGTGAGTTGTACTAAGAGGTCAGAGAAAGGTTCCTTTTCGTTTACAGGTTGCTGCAGAATTACCGGATTCACGATAGGTACTATATGGCTACAATTATCGATCAGCCCTTCGTCCGGATAATTTGTAATATCATATTCCGCCGAATCTACTGGATTGGTCTTCACTAAAATTACTCTAGTTTCCAGTTTCTTATTGTCCGCTATTAGGGGGAGGAAAATGTATGCAGAGATGAACCGGAGAGCTTCCTTGTAAATCGTGGCATTGTGCTCAATTAACGAGTGTTCCTTCGCCATGTATTCTTGGGAGTTGTTCAACAATGCATCGATTAGGGATATTTTCGTAGGAAAACGTGATTGCCAGTCTTCACCCAGGACCTGCTCATAATATCTATCACCCAATATCCGTTTTATCTCTCGTATTACCGTGCCGTCCCTTTCATATTCACAGTAGTTTTCCTCCCCTCCTATTTCAGACGGCTGTTGCTGCAAACAAACAACAGAGGGTAGGATCACGTGTGTCGAGGAATCAGTGTTCGATGTGGAAACTGTTTTGGGGGATATACGAAATTCACCCGAATCTAATTTGATCACCTTGATTGGATCTCGTGGATTCATCCAATACGGCAATACGGAATCCGTTGAATTTCTCGATACTTTGTCGATTGGTCTCCAATTTGTTTCAGCATTCGAAATCCCTTCGGTTTCCAATGAGTATGTTGTTCTTTGTATATTTTCGTTACTATATGGTTGATCTGTTGTTGATGCAATGTCTTGTGCATTTATTGAATGATTGTATCTCACAATCATCTCGTTGATGTAATCTTCGGACAATTTCATCGATAACGGAACTTGCTGCATTGCTCCTAAGTATTTCTGTACGAGCGTATACATTTCAGAGTCTTCCTGAATCTCTTTCCTCATCGATAGCTGGTACAATATAGATATAAGCAAAGAGAGTTTATCGGGATATTTTGAGAAATTAGAACAATTATTAAGATAAGCGCAGACCTTTCCGGACCTGAATATTGTTGTAACACGCTTAAACTTTTTCTCGCAGGAGTCACTAGCGGGGAGCTTTACCAAGAGATTAGAGAAAGGTTCGGTTTCGTTTACAGGTTGCTGCAGAATTACCGGATTCACGAGCGGTACGATATTGCTACAATCATCGATCACCCCTTCGTGCGTATAATTCATAATATAATATTCCAGCGAATGTACTGAATTAGTCTTCGCCAAAATTACGTGGGTTTCCAGTTTTGCATTGTCGGCCATCAAGGGCAGGAAAATGTATGCAGAGATGAACCGGAGTGCACCCCTGTAAATTGTGGCTTTGTGTTCAATCAGCGGGTGATTTTTCGCTATGTATTTTTGGGAGTCCGTCAATATTGCATCGATTTGAGATATTTTCGTAGGATAACGTGATTGCCAGTCTTGACCCAGGACCTTCTTATATCTATCACTCAGTATCTGTTTTATCTCTTGAATTACCGTACCATCCATTTCAAATTCACACTGGCTTTTTACTTCTTCCTTTGCAGACGGCTGTTGTTGCAAACAAACAACAGAGGGTAGGATTACGTATTTCGAGGAGTCAGGGTTCGATGCGGAAACCGGTTCGGGGGATAGACGAAATTCGCCTGAATCTGATATCATTACCTTGATTGGTTCTCGTGGATTCATCCAGTATGGCAATACGAAATCTGTCAAGTTCCTTGATATTTTGTCAGTTGGGCTTGAATTTGTTGCAGTATTGAAAATCACCGTAGTTTCCAATGGGGATGTTGTTCTTTGTATTTCATTGTGAGGATATGGTTGATTTGTTGTTGATGCAACATCGTGTCCATTGTTCGAATGAATGTATCTTCCAATCACCTCGTTGACGTAATCTTCGGATAAGTTTATTGATAACGGAACTTGCTGAACTGCTTCCAAGTATTTCTGTACGAGCATGTACAATTCAAAGTCTTCTTGAATCTCTTTCTGTACCGATAGCTGGATCAATATCGATATGAGCAATGACAGTCGATCTGGATAATCCGAAATATTCACACATTCGTCAAGATATGAACAAAGTTGCTTGGTTTGGAATATTGATTTCAATCGCTTGAATTTTTTCTCGCAGGGGTCATTAGCGGGGAGCTGTGCCAACAGATTGCCGAAAGGTTCGTGTCTGTTCACAGGTTCTTGCAATATGAATGGATTGACCAAAGGCACGGTGTCTACACAATCGCTAATGATACTATTGGATGGATATGTTGTAAAATGGTATTTGAAATTATTTATTCCTTTCGATATGGGCCTTACTAAAATCACCCGCGTATTCAAATTCTTATGTTCGGTTATCAGTGGTAAGACTATATATGATGCCAATAACTGAAGATACTGTCTATATACAGCAGTTTTCTGTTTCGAAAGTTTCTCTTGTAGCGGATCATCTTGTATGTTTTCCAAAAACTTATCGAGTCGGGAATAGCCTGTGTAATAACCCGATTCTTTACGTTCAACAAAGATTTTGTTATAGTCATTCATACGTAATATTATTAGTAAATCTTGCATTATAGTATCATTAATCTTTTTCATACAGAGGCTATCCATATCTTGCCAAGATCCAGTTCGCCGCTGCAAACAAAGTACAGATAATAACGTTTTCGATTTCCAGATATCTGGCTGACTTATCGAGATTCTCCGCGGCGTTATACTAAATTTACTGGTGTTCAAAGCCTCAATTATGAAAGGCTTTTCCGAATTGATATATTTCGGTAACACGTTTCCATGTTGAATCGTTTTCTCACTCGGATCTGAAATCGTTTCGTTATTGGAAATATTTATAGTATGCGATTGGGAAGACTCTTGAGAGCACGAAATATTATTTTGCCCCATCTTCATATCTTCGTCGATATAACTCAATAACATTCGTATCTTTTGCACCAACTTCGACGAATTACCCTTTTGTGTCAATATCACTAGAACATCTTGTAACATTGCGTAGAAACAATTGTATGGGGTACTGCACCGCTCTTTGTTAGGTATCTGTATACTACCGTCTAAAAATTCCACATACTCCATCAAATCTTTCAATACTAATGTAGCCAAGTTGAATGTTTTGTTCCCAATTCTTGAATGATCTGAGGAATCGAACAGTGTCCATAGCGTAATCGTTGTTTTATCATCATAATTATGCCGTTTCAGCAACATTATGGACATCAACGCGGTCACGTCTCTGCGATATTCTACTTTTGACTTTGGCAGTCTCATTTGTAGCCTCGTCAAGAATGTCAGTAACAGTTCTTTTGGATGTATACTGCCAAATCTATTCATTCCATCGACAACTTTCTCTGTCCGGTATCTATTTTCTCGGATGTGCTTTCGAAGTTTCCGTTTCAAACTCATAGCTGTGTTATCGAATTCACGCTTATTGATGACTGCGAGGAGTTTATCGATATTGACACCTTCCTTGCTGATTTGGTAGGCGTCATGACCGACTCGATTTTCATCTCTCAGAATTAAAAATTTAGTTTTTATGTATATGAGCGCATTTTTCAAGTAGCGTGGCACAGTAGATTCGCTGCATAATTTATCAGTCACCCCACTGACAAGTGTATAAGGGTCCGTGAAGTGATGTGCATCCACCTCATTCATATTCCAACTCGGAATGCTTTTGGTCCAGGCGATATCAGAGATATACCTTACATATTCTTGGAAAATAGGATCGCCATCGCTGTTCGGTATATATGCCAGGATAGTTGAGTAAATAGTTTGAGAAAGAGCAACGTTGTTGTCATTCAATAATTCGAAGAGTTTTGCGAATACTCGGCCAAGAACTGCTTCCGTTAATTTCGAAGATGTATCATACTCCCTCAACTCCATGCTAATATTGCTCTTAGTCAAGACGATCGCAAGCTCATTTATGTCCGTCAATAAATCAGTTTCTCCAGGCACTGAATTGAGCAGTGCACTGAATTTTTTATTTTCAGAATCTATATGTGATATCAAAAGTTTAGCGGAACATGCTAAATTTGGTGACAAGTTTTTTTCCAGTTCAACTAGAAGAAGTCGGAACTGTTCTAAACGATTTTTTTTCTCTATTTTTGACAACACATTCAATAAATCATACATGTGGATTTGTTCCCGTTTAATTGCATTATAAATCAATTCCATGGACTTGTATTCCTGATTGGTCAGTCTGCTATCGGGATATTGAAGCATATAACCGAAAAAATAAACTACGGTATCGCGAAAGCGACCGACGATCCTCAGATTATACATGATACTTATGTAATCGGGTATCACTCCGTCATCTCTGGATACCACTCCAATTATATCATCACTCGAAACGTGTACAGTCATTTTTTTGCGTTTGAAATTATCTAGGTGGTAAATCTTCTGACTTCTCACATAGTTAGTCAAATGTTCATCTGCTCCTTGATTTCGATCACTTGCTGTTGATTGTGTTTGGGTAATTCCTTGACTCTGAAAATTTCAGGTAATTATTATTGCGACAGTCTACTTTAATTGTCGTAAAATGGTTTTTATCCGTAACTTACTTTTGTTGGATACGTTTTTGCATGATTAACTTCCCATGTGTGCTGAAATAAGAATGATTAGAAAAATTATTAATCCATTTTTTGCTAATTTATCATTAGATTGCGGATGATAATGTATCATAATATATCTATAGCAAAGTTTATTTGCAGCTTCTATTTATATTAGCAATGTTTCACAAAGAAAAATGTATCATTTTCAATATTAATTACAGCATGTAATTATGAAATTTTTCGAGGAGTCGTCAAACACTAAGAAAAGTAAAAGCACAATGTAACATACATAAAACTACCTTAAAACAAAACGTTTTTTTTTTTACTTTTTCTTTCAATTAAATCAAAGTTGTTACTATAACATCGATCGCCACATAGAGAGGGGTCCGTACAATTTTTTGTTTAGAGTTGCCGCAATGGGTTTCCTTATTGGCCATTTAATTGACACACGAAAAATCTTTGTCGATTCATGAGGGAAAACAATCATTTTGGTAACAAAACGAAGTGTAAATGGTCCGTTAGATAGTATTCATCCTTTTTTTCAAACTGATGAGTGGTAAAACATTTTAAGATACACGGTTTCTGAGATACGCATCATACACGGATCCTGAGAATTCCGTGTAACTCCCAGCGGCTATCGGGTAGAATGTACCGGGCAAACGGACTTACAATTAGTCTTTTGGCCAAATACAATTGTTTTGATGAACCTTCGACTGAAAAACAATGTACTTTAATCGAATGCATTTCAACTCAAGCGAGATTCCGGCACACAATATCTTATGGGGCAGAACGAATACCGATTCCAGTTTACTTCGAAAATTTATTCTGCATCATATTTCCTACATAACATTAATTTTACATTTTAGAATTGAACAGAACTACAGATTGGCGAATGTGCCTCCTTTTCCAGCCCAGTTGGATTGCAATCCGCTGTTTAAGGAAATGAATAATATTTAACACCATGTTGAGTATCTTGGAGAACGTCTATCTTAAATTGTTTCACCAGTCGCACATTTAACAAAAGTGTAGACATCATCGTACAAGACCATTTATACTCCGATTTATTCCATAGAATAATTATTGTCTTTATTGAAATTATGGATGTTTCAAATCGGGAATGAAAAATACATTGCGTTCTCTCGAAAAAAAATCGTCTGGTGCCCTCTTTTAACGGCATCAAATATTATAGTAAGTAATATGATTCTATCAAAAAAGAGGTAAACAAACGTTTTATTCTGAGACAGTCAATGCTAATATACATATCAATGCTATTTAAAAAGAGGTTGATATTTCGGGCAAGACCAGAATATTACCGTATAAAGAATTTTTATAGTCTTTATGAAAGTCTATGGCCCTTGCAAATAACTTCATCATAAAGAAAGTGTTATTTGTATACAAAAAATTTCGATGCCTTAATCGTGATGAGTTCAAAATGTTCCACAACATCGAAAAACCGTATCAAACTCAATACAGAGGTGGACGTGTTTGTGCATTTATGCGCGTATAAGCACAAGCACAAGATTTCAAGAATTAAAATTTAAGCAGGGACCAATGTTCTTTACGTAGCATCTTCCAACACGGAGTGAAGCTAATTTTATCAAAAAATTTTATCTATAACAACGTTTTTGATTGTGTTACTACATATTAGTTGTGCTTTCGATGACGAATGTTGGATGTATCATTTGCATTTAAGGTTTTGTTGAAACTAGGGATTGCGAGCGAATCCTGAGCGAGTCGAGGAGCAAGTATAATCCCCACTTTTTGCGAGTTTTACTCGTCAAGGGGGCACGCTCGTAGGGAGCAGGTAGATTCGTAACTCGCTGACGATGCAATCCTCGCGCGATGGAAACTCTTGTTACGTCCTGACGTAACGTCCCCGAAAATTAATACGCAAGTTTCCCTTTAACCGAAATGCGGCGCAAAAGAACCGAATTTAAAATACAAAATATAGTTTTCCACGTTCAGAATCAATGTTGGTCGACCGATATTCGTGAAACCAGAGAGAAAAAGGGGCAGAAATGGCCTCTCGGAAATATTGTTGAGGCTCGAGCCCACAAGATCATCGCTACTGGTATTCACATTTATCGCGGTTGGTCGACTGCACTTTCTCTTGAAGGAAAGAGTCCGGTGCCTATAAACCCAGGCATATTTAAAGGGCAAGGAAAGAATAGTAATTGTACGTGTCTCTACGTATCTCTCTATATCTCTCTATATTATACAAAAATTTCGCCACCGCCGCCGCCACCACCGTCGCACAGTGGGGCCAAATCCCAAAGAGCTGGCCAAAAGTCGAAAACGTTACAAATTCGGCTGAAAGTCAGTACTCGGGGGTTTTTGGGGTCGCTGACTATGAATCTGAAGTCAAAATTTGAAATAATAACAAAATGGCAGATTTGAAGTCTCAAAAAGCTCGCAAAAAGTCGAAAGCGTCATAAATTCGGCTGAAAGTCAGTACTCGGAGGTTTTCGGGGTCGCTGATTATGAATCCGCACGCTCAACCACTCAGAATATTGTTGCAGAAATCTCTCTTCATGTCTTGATGTGTGCTACCACTTTTTATGCAAAAGGTGCAACAACTTGCGGAGGGCAGTTTTTGCATTGTCTGATAGAGCGAAGGGGCGTTGCAATTTTGTGGACACAAAATTTTCGATTATTGCATACGGTTCAGGCACTCCTCCACTCAGGTGACCTTTCGTGATCGAAAAAATGTCCTTCCTTGTTAAGCCACATCCTCCATGTTCATCAGCGACTAATTCTAAAATTGAAAAATATAATATCTAAATAGATGGATAATTCCATATTCAACCTCGTTTCTATTATTTATTTTTAAATATTATTTGAAAATAAAAATAAAATATGCATAAAAAAGAATTACGGTCCATAGAACTCAATACATTAAACTCTCTGATATTCTCTCCCCTCTGGGGCTTAACCATTTAACTAAGAGGCATATGAGGGATTCTCTGTCAACTCAGCCACAGGTTTCGGTAGAAAAAAAAAATAATTTGTGTGGTTTCATTTTTTTACCCTAGAACCTCGATCAGTGTCACTCTAGTGATCTTTTCGCGATATCGTCAGATATACTGAAAGACTAATTTTTTCAGTCAAAAAAAGTGGCCTTTTTTGAATAAAAAAATAATCATTCTATTTTTTGGTAAAAAATCAGCGGTACCGGAACGTAAAAACTATTTCAAATATTCCGCTCGAATGCTAACACAAAACTACAACTTTTATGTGCAGACATTTTTTTTCAATTACTCCAAATTTCCGAGGTATGTTCATTTGGAAAGAAAACGGCGATTTGTAAGATTTTTAATTTAAAAATGTGAAGAAATTCACAAATTAGTAGCACTTTAATATAACCAATTATGGGGCACATCTGAGATGGTCGAAAAAAAGTGGCTGAGTTGACAGAGAATCCCTCATATATAGATATAGCGCTCTTCAACTCGACCGACCGCGACACGCTGCTTGGATGGGTGCCAATGTATTTCAGTCTACAATGAAGACTGCAATAAAATTCAAGAAAAAGATTCAGTTCAAGAAAGCCATTCCGCGTCGTTAATGTACGAAATTCACAAAACTATGTTTTATATTGCAAAAACTCGTAGCAATGACACGCGCCCAGCTAAGCGCAGCCATTTTCGATGTTTTCCATTCAATAATACTTCCATCTACAACATGTGATAGGTCAGCTCGTGGAACACTGTGGAACTTATCAACTTTTCTCTACGTTTTTAGAATTTTCACTTGTAATTTTCCGTGAATTTTCGTACAAATGATTCATTTATTATTATCGCATGAACTATTATTATCAATTTTCAGTTACACAATGATTTTCTACTCACTTTCAGCTGTTGATTCCATTCGAAAAAAATCGAATCGGATATATTGTAAAGTTTCGGCGTCCTGTTCAATACAGCGTTGAAATGGTCATTTACTGCACGACGCGTCGAGCTCGCTCGAGGGCTCCCCTTTAACTGCCGTACAAAAGCAGGTATAAGGGCTAGGGCCCGCTGATGCCAAGAATTTGACCTTCGGACTCTTCGCCCACCTAACCCACGACTAAAAATTACCGAAACTTAAACTTTATTTTTCGACTTTTGGCCAGCTTTTTGGGATTTGGCCCCACTGTGCGTCGCC
This sequence comes from Alloplasta piceator, assembly GCA_946863875.1. Classification (NCBI taxonomy): domain Eukaryota; kingdom Metazoa; phylum Arthropoda; class Insecta; order Hymenoptera; family Ichneumonidae; genus Alloplasta; species Alloplasta piceator. The sequence goes on from OX333078.1 coordinate 17,820,638, forward strand.
GCCACCGTGTACAAGAATCGAGTGGTCGGGATTGGGTTTGGGTCGACGCGAGGGTGCGTAGCACCCGAGCCGCAAGAACCCCTCGTATATATATGGGGCGTTCCAAGTGAAAACGTGGGGTCATTTCCTTCGGGTCATCAGATCCTTGCATAACTTTTTTGTTGCATTGATTCCACTTCAAAAACAACCTAATTTTTTTAAAGATTTTTCTGGCCACTCCTTCAGGTGGCGCGACGATCATTCTTGTGTAAAAAAGGAATAACTGAAAAAACACTATTTTTAAAATTCTGCAATTTTTTCCACAGATTCTGAGTCAAAAATAAGTAATTTCTATCATGATTAGAAAGTGGACCGCGGCTGCCTTATATTTCTTTAAATAATTTTTTTTTTCAGTTTCTAAAATAAGAGAACAAAATTTATTTCTAATACCTCTTACATAAGTAAAAAAATAAAATAAAAATAAAACATATTTTGGCAAATTTTGATATTTTGAATAGATCAGCGAAGAATAATACAAAATATCGTAATAATTGATAGCAAATAATCGTAATAATGATAACGGTAGACAAAGAAAATTAATTTAAATACATTAAGTGCGGCGATTGCACTGTAATGCAAATGAAACAATAATAAATCGAAAGAGAGACTCAATAAAATCAACTGCATAAAGTTATATAATAAAAAGGCTGTATTGCCAAAAAAAATATCGTTTTCCCATTAAAAATAAAGAAGCATGAGACACAAATTATTTTTTTTATAACGAGCATAATATAACTCGCGAGTTAACCAAATAATTTTCTTGAGCTCGTTTTTGAGCTGGACGTACGACGAAAACACCTGCGAATAGAATAGCCCAAATTCCAGAAGACCCAACCCACACAGCACATCAAAAGTCAGAAATACTTCCTCACGAACTCTTTTTCAAGACTATTTCTAGAGCAACACGTATGATATCTCGCAGACGTTAATCTGAAGAAGTCTGAAATAAGAATTACTTAAGAGATCTTTTGAATGAAATCAACTGTCAGATATCTTTATAAGATATCTCTAAGATATCTATGACAGAAATCACAAAGAGGAATAGTTTTTTGATTGTGGATGTTTTTTTTGTTAACGCGTGTGAACGACAAGTTTCGGTAGGTATCGGAATGTCATATATGATCATATACTACTTGTGATTGTGTATGGTTAGGTCATAACATCATGCGACGGTAACACCACGGGTGACAAGCCTGTCGGGAAATAGAGAGACTACATATATTTGGCAATTACGCATTATTCGTCCGAATATATTAAAAAATTATTAGAAATCTCACATCCAGATGAACTACGCGATAATATTTGTTCGCATACATATCGAAACTGTTCAAACTCTGGCATTTCACCACGGATATATAAAAAAAATAGATAATTTGAAAATTCATGAATTTTTATGACTGATTTAATTGTCTTGCATATTGGCGGACCCTAGAATATGCACGAGACCAGACTGGGATTTGAAACCTACCTACCTATCGATCCTAAGCTAACGACCTAAGACTGGGACGCTAACCACTACATCACCGACTACTTTTGATATACTGATGTAAATATTATATTTATGGAACACAGGCCGAGAAATAAATACGTACCAAAATAGTATTAAGAATTCATTTTCATTACCCGAAAGCCAATTTTGGTTCAACTTGTCTTTAAACTACATTCATAAAAATCAAATATTGAATCAGATGAGTAATAATAATAATAATAATGATATTAAATAACAACAATACATATAATTATTAATATTTTTAAGTATATTCATCATTATTAATAATATCTATTATTATTAAATAATAATGAATATTATTACTCACTTTATATTGTCTAAGTATCCTTTTAAGTAAAGTAATTACTTCATATATTGACCGGGCCCTGCCTTGATTTACCTATTAAGGCCCTATTAAATTTTGACCTGGAAAACCTGTTATTGCCTTATCGGGACCTTTTCAGGCTGTACCCGGGAAAATCATATTAGACCCACACGGAACCGAGTGTCCATTGGACGTCCATCTATCATCCATAGATCCTTAACACGTCTACATCCACGATGGACGTAATGCGGACATCCATTGAACATCCATGGTATACTTTTGATTGGACAAAACGCAATGGATCACACAGGACGTATATTGTATGTCCACGACACGTACTATTTCTTGAGCTACAAATATACACAACACGGCCATCCATGGTATGTCCATAGGTAGACATTAAATAGCTTTTAATTCAGGATAGTAATTGAACATCCATTGGACGTTCCAGGTTCGTAAACGAAAATCACATTCGGAGGACGTCAATTGAACGTCTATCGGATGTTCCATGTAGGATTTCCTATAGACGTGAACCTGGAACGTCCAATAGATGTCCAATTACTATACTGAATTAAGAGCTATTGAATGTCTACCTATGGGCATACCATAGATGGCCGTGTTGTGTATATTTGTAGCTTAAGAAATAGTACGTGTGTGAACATACAATATACGTCCTGTGTGATCCATCGCGTGTTGTCCAATCAAAAGCATTCGTCCTTCAGATGTACATTTAAGTATTTCGGGCAGCTGTGATATGGGTACGCCGATTGACCGTCGTATGTACGTACAAATTACGTCTATCGAAGGATAACGCAGAAGTTTATTCGACGTCCACGACACATATTTTTGGAGCTATAAATATATTCCGCGCGTAACTTAACAGCCAGGGGACGTCCAATAATCATTTAAGTTGGATGAAAATTTCATTCCGGGGAAGTCCATGAGACATTCCTTAAACCACTATCGGAGATGCGAAACGACAGCGATTCTATGTGCTGAAAACGTTTCGTATACGTACCCTTAGATATTTTTTAGAGGTACCTATAGACCACATAAAGTGACATTTAATGTACGTATTTAAGATGAATGCCAATGTTGCAAAAGACATCTAATGATCATCTATTATACGTCCCTTAATTTAAACGCTATTGATTACACATTATCCATTAATTATAAATTTCATTACGATTATACATTATTCAAGGTTTGTGAGACAAAGATATATAAGTATATCAGCAAACTACATCGTATAAGGTTTTTACATGCATAAGTTTCTCATAAGTCAAGTTAGTGTAGGTAGGTAGGTAGGTAGGTAGGAGATTAGAAAAGTTAAGCAGCACCCCGTGAATCCAATACTTGGATGGGTGACCGCAGTGTGAAAAATCGAAAACTATTTTTTTTCTTTTTTTCTGTAAAATATGGATATCTCGTAGGCCCCGAATATTATATAATCAGTAACAAAGTTCATAATTAATTAATAATGTGTAGTTAATAACGATTAAATTATTTAAATAAAGGGACGTATAATGGATGATCATTGGACATCTTTCGGATCACTGGTTTATTCGTCTTAAATACGTAAATCAGACGTCATTTTTTGGGGTCTAGTCCGTCCAAAAACCGTCTCAAGGTACGTATAAGGGATGTTCCCAGTACATAGAACAGGTGCCGTTTCGCACTTCTTTTAGCAGTGATAGGGATACTTATAGACGTCCCTGGGATGGAGCATTCATCCACCATGTATGGATATTGGACGTCCCATGGCCCTAATGTTCCGTGTGGGGAGTTTCCACATTAAAGCCGACCCGGGCCCCGATTATTATCAGGGCTTCCCTAACTATTTCCTACACGGGTAGCGTGTTAGGTTCTTCGGTAGGATAGATAGGCAGATCGCAGGCAGGTTTGAATCCAGGTGGAGGCAGATTAAATTGAAATGATAAAAAATTGAGTTTTTTCTAATTTTTTTAAAAATGAATCGGTCCAGAAGTAATGTAAATTTAAAAAAAATGCGTATTGAAATTTTTTGCAAACGATAGAAATAAGAAACAAATTAATTTTTAATAATTTTAATGAAACCCTCAAAAAGTTATCCTGACGATGACTTGAGAAGAAATCTCGAAATAGTAGTCTTTACGATATTTTTTTGGAGAGGTCTGAAAAAAGTTATCTTCAAGACAACTTTTCACAGATATCAAAATCATTCCTCAAAGTGGCGCACTCGACTACTTTCTGAACTTACTGAGATTTCTTTCAGAAAATGTATTCAGATCTCCATATCTCACATAAGAAATCTACAGCGTCTCATTCAGACTTCATATTGATGTCTGGGAAGAACTATGTGCGGGGTTGACATACCTGATAAAAAAAGTATGCATACTGTGTCCATCCTCGTCGAGCGGAAGCGAGGAAGCGCGATCTCGAAGAATCGTGAACAGTGTTGCCACGTCTAGTAAGAGACTTGAGTTTAAACGTTATGAAATGAAATATTGCTCGCCCGTTATATTTAGTTGATTATTAGATATAGCTACACTGTAAAAAATGTTATTAAATTTCATATACTAAAGTATATGAACTTTCAATAACAAGTATACGAAAACGCAATTGCTATACATGGTATTGGAAAATTAATAATTTTATCTTGAATTTAATATTTGTATATTAAAAATAAAAGAGTAAACATTGAAAATGAATATCCCTGTATGTGAAAATCGTTGAAAATGTATATGAAATTTAATATACTGTACATGCATAAAAACTTCATTTTTTTTATTAAATCTAATACAAAATTTTTTAGTGTACTCTTTTATTGTCAGTACTAGAAGATTACAATACTCTGGTAATATTAAGAACCTCGATTTTGTTAATTAGATTTATTACTGTTATTAAATTATCAGATTATTATTATTGTTTTCTCATTACTATTACTAAAGACTTACAATCCTTCATTAATGTAAAAGTATAGGTTTGAGGAAGGAAACATTATCTGACGAAGGGAACAACGATTTTTATAAAGTAATAACCGAACGATAACAATTGTCTGACGAAATAAGTCATCATGCTTTGAAACTTCCATAATCACAATCAGAGGAATTTATTCAAATATTCGAAAGAAAACCAGAGACACTGTAACCAAAATACTTGAAATAACTTATGGTGCCTAATCATCGACGATATGGATCAATCAGTCGAGAAGGGGAAATACTTGGCGTCGAGACGCTGCCGCGTCTCTTGATAGACGAATACTCCTCCGTCCTTTGCACACGGCACCATAAAGGGAACTAATCAGGCGCGCGATCACCAAAAGCTTTGTTAGAAGCATGGGAAAGATGCGTTTTTTCCCACTTTAAGGAAAAATTGACTCCCCCCCTTGTACGTGGCGAGACTTATCTGCGCATGGGCCGAAACCGCCGAAAAATATTCTATCTCTGTTAGAAGCATGGAAGAAGATGCAATTTTTTTTCCCACTTTGAAGAAAATCGACTCCCACTATTCTACATAGCATGATCCCTTTACGCGCGTGCCCAAACCCCCGAAATTGATCTAGCCCTCGATTATAAGAACGCGATTCCGAGGGTCCTCAACAGACTTGATCGATAATTTTCGAACACCGAAAAGTCTCTCCGGAGTCACTCTCATCGTGTTGTCGGATCTCTCTTCGATCGAAACTTTGTAATCGTTTTTTCCCACACGTTAGGACTTGGAATATTCCTAATTTTTCAAATTTTGATGATTTGGAACTTAGAATATTTAAGCGAGCTTGAATAAATTGTTCTACGGCCGATTTATACTTTCTGAAATTCATTTCCGAAATAAAATCGGGTTAAAACGATTTATTCTTTTATTTAGAAAAATCGAATTTTCGTTTTATTCGTTTTTTAGAATTACAATAGAGTTTTACGTTTTTTAACATGATTTTTGTACATTAATACTTAGTTTTGTAATATTCATTTATGGAATTAATCTATGAATGCGAGTTTTAGCTAGTCTTATCATCATCGTGTGGTTGATTTCATTAATTAAGCTTATTGTTTGTTTTCATTATTTTGTGAGCAAAATAACTTGCAAGAAATGCTAACAATTAATTAGCGATTGAGTTCGTTTATTTTTATTTGAGATCCGACGTTTGTGCAAAAGATCAAGTTTAAACTATATGACGTATTCTTTTAATCATCGAGACACCAGCCATCAAATCTCACCCAAGTCATATCTACGAAAGTATTTTTCCTATCATCGAGCTACCAACTACCAAATTTCAGCCAGAATCCACAGAAATTAAGGTAAGGTAAGTGAAAATTCAGATCATCAACCCGACAATTAGAAACCAAAAATTAACTACCCTTATCCTTATCGATTAGCACCCACAAGATCCGAACCGAAAAAATTTCCGTGCCCCATCAGTGCCCAAGTAAATTTCTGAATAGGACAGACTTTAAAACTGGGTTGAGATAAACTAGATCACGGCCACGAGTGGTAAAATGAGCGTTTCTCTCCCTGACCAGTGCATCGTAGGTCCTCTCGTTTGTCTTCCCTCAGTTAAACGAACGAACGTTCATAGAAAACTGTACTTTCCGACGTAACCCTCTTCAAGAGAGCGGCGAATAGAACTCAGCCCGCGAACGCGCTCGTGAAGGGAACGATTATCTGACCATCGAAAGGTCCAATAACGCCCAGACGAATAAATCGTGGGAAGAGCGGCGAATCGAAAGCATCCAATAGTTTTACTCGTTCGAGGATTCAATCCTCAAGGTCTCAATGAGGTAAAACTCCTCAAGGAGCAGAACCTCACACGAATCGAAGGGGTTTCGATCGTTACCTGAATTTTGCCGACCATACAGTCATCGTGATAATGTCTATAAGGATATAAATAAACATGGGGCGTACAGTAATAAATGGGCACACTCCGGCCGATTCAACGCTTTCGACCGTTCGAGAGATGCCTTTCTATCTATACTGCTGAGAACCATAAGAGCGTATCCCATACCTTTTTGTGTATTGAATGATGCGAGAAGCGGCCTTTATTTTACTCGATAGTCATTACACACACTGAAAAAAAAAAATCGTGTCGCCAAATCAATATCGGTTGGCTCAACTCTGCCGCGCGGTTAAATACGGCGAAACCCGTGGCGTAGTTGAGCCAACCTCCTGGCTATGGTAACTGAAAAATGTCAATTTCATTCGTGCAAATGCGCTGTTGTTGAGTTGGTTTATGCTTGCATTCAATAGCCAAACGTATTTGGGTTCAATGAAATGCTATTTTGAGTTGACTGCGATCGAGTTGTATTCAAACGGTAATTAGTCCACTTAACACGAAAAATGATCGATTCAATAAAATGCGGGTTTTAATTACAGTTTATACATAAAACAAAATATAACCTGTAGTGGAAAAAAATATCAAGTCGATCAAACACACAGCGTAAAATTGCGCGGAACTTTTGAGAAACTCTTTTGCCGAGATTTAGCGCTTGCAAAGTCGTCAATGAGTTTTAAGACATCCAGCTTTTCTACTTTTTCTGCCTCGATACTCAACAGTGCTAATTGTGATAGGCGCTCTTGGCGCATAGAATTTTGAAGATGGTTTTCTATTATTTTCAGTTTTGAAAACGAGCGGTCCGCAGATGCAACGATGATGGATTTTGTCAAGAAAAGAAGCAACAAGGAGTAGACTTCAGAGAAACCGGAACTCATATCGTAGAATTTAATTATTCAAAGTTGGGCCAATTCTCAGATCGTGTGTATCGTCTCAATTTCCAGGCATGATGTCTTAACACAAAGTAGAAGCTGAAGTGACCACGCATCCGAAAAGTTGGTCGGGTATTCTGATTGCACCATTAGAGCATTTGTTTTCGCTTCTTCGTCGGTTGTGGATCAATCTCGTGGGTGTTAGGAATGAAAACAGTTTGGCTACTTTTCTCAAACCCTCAAATCTATTTTTGAGCTGACTGATGAAGATATGAAGTAATGCGTAAAAAACGTTTACCCTAAAACTCGCTTTCGCATCGGAAAACCAGTAATCCTCTACGAGCTCGTGATGGAACTTTCGGTGAATACGCGTTCTCGAATTTTTGAACTTTGTTACAGTGCCCCATTTCTGAGCAATTGATTCTTCATAAGCTATTGTCTCTTCGAATGGGTTTCGGAGATCTTTTGCTGCCCAGTGAGAAGCCTCTAATTGTGCCGCTGCCTGACCAATGTCCAAATCTCTGCGTTGAAATTGCATGGATGCGGCATCTACTACTGAGAGAATCTTCTCTAGAAGTACCGAAATCACGATGAACTCAAAGTTCTCCATACTGTGTTTAATTCTTGCAGCTTCCGATTTCTCATCTTTCTTGTTACTCTCCAGAATGATTCTGTTTGGCGCCTTTAAAATATCTGAGTAGCGTTTTTTTTTTAGCTTAGTATGGCTCGCCCTCTTTTGAAGGCCTGTGCCACTCACATCCTTAGTAGTATTGTTCCATAGCTGTCAATGCCTATAAGCGGCCAGACCATCACTTTGGGTTGAGTGTCTTGAGAGTGACGATAGTTCACCTGTGAACGAAAATAGCATGTCCCAACGATTGATGCTATGCCTGAAAAATACGTAGATACATTGGAGCACTGCGAGGTATTTCCCTATCTTCCGATGCCCTTCACCCCATCATTCACTACCAAGTTAAGGTTGTGTGCAGCACAGTGGACGAATTTCGCCTTTGGTTCGATTTTCTGTATACGAGCTTGTAACTTGGAATAGGCACCGCCCATTACGCTCGCGCCGTCGCATCCTTGTCCTGGACATTTTGTGACATCCAAGCCGTTTGTGTTCAATATATTGCAGACCGTCGACCTGATATGAGCAGCAGATTGACCACTTAAATGAATAAATCCTAAAAACGTTTCTTTGATTTCGAGTTTTCTCGGCTTTTCATTGATCACATCATTCTTCAATATACTTTCGTAACAGAAAGTTATGCTGAATTGATCTTTTTTCGAAATATCTTGAGTCATGTCCACGATAATTGAGAAAATCGGAGCTGATTGTATTTTTGCGAGCAATTCTCGTTTCAGATGATCACCTAAGCACTGTGTTACTTTATTCTGAATTTGAGGACTAAGATATTTTGTCGATCCAGCTGACAAACTAAGGACTTGACGCAAAATATCATCGTATTCGGCCAATAATTTGACGTCAGATAGGAAGTTCCCATTATACGTTTCTTTGACGTTTTCGTGATGTCCCCTGTGATGTTCCTGGTCTGGTCTTGTAGATTTTGATCGAGACTTTTATTCGACAGGCAAATTTCTTTGGCGTAACAGGCTTCCGTGTGTGACGAGTTTCCTTCGTGATCTTTAATATTCCGTGATAAGTTTTGCCAATCATCAATTCCCTGCACCCATCTCGATTTGGTAGGCGCTTGCGAAAGTAACCAACAAGATTCACAGTATCTAACTTTGGAGAAGAGCATAGCCACGACCGTTCTATTTTAAGACCTGATTTGTTAACCTTAGTGTAATACGAATTCGGAAAATGAACAGTTTTTTCATTCTTTGGAAACGGACCTCTCGGTCTGCAAGAGCCATGATCACGAACAAATCTCCTCATATCCACTGTGATTGTTGCAGCATAATGAGCTATATTACTTGGATGTTTTTCATGAACTAAACCTTCGAGACTTGTAGTAGCCTCGTCACAAGTAATAGTGTCAGGGTTGCCTCCGTTTGCGATTCGACATATCGTCGACTCACACCGTAATTCAAACTCTTTGATTCATTGTGAACATCGATGAATTATTCTGATAAATTATATTAATCGTTATTAATGACAGATTTGAATATAATCACAATATTATTCGATATAAAAGTACAGTGTACGCTCCCACAACTGAATCTCTCATGACTTGACCGCGCTCGTAACTTAGCAGCACGCTTCCATAACTTGACGACCCCGATCACGCGTTCTCCCCACTCCAAACTTACACAGGGCAACATAACCTCAACTGTCAAATTTTGTTTGTCCATTACGTACGACAATTAAGTGTTACTATTAGTCGTTTTCTTGAAAAAACGGGAATTTTTATTTTCGGGAAAGAACAAAATTTCTATTTTTAGTAGAATATTCGTATGTATATACTATACATGTATATGAGTCACGGGGATCGGCAAAAAAAAATTACCATTTTCCATTTTTCAATCGACGAAAAATCGCTAATTTAAAAAGATGAAATACCAATTGATGAAAAATTGAAATTATACGAAATTGTATTTTCAATTATCCGAATAATCGATAATTGGTCGAAAAATAATATCAATTATTCGCCAATGATTAATGGGAAAAAATAAATTCCCAATTATCTCAGTAATCGGTAATTGGTCAAAAAATAATATCAATTAATCAGAAAATGTGTAATTCGTTTGAAAATATTTCCAATTATCCGAATAATCGGCAGTTGGTAAAATGAAAATATCAATTAATCAGGAAATGGGTAATTGGTTGGAAAATATTCTCAATTATCTGAATCATCGCTAATTGGTCGAAAAATAACATGAATTTTCAGAAAAATTATTATTTGGTTTGAAAATATTCTCAATTACCCAAATAATCGTCAATTGATCGGAAAGTAAAGTCGATTTTTCAGAAAAATGGGTAATTGGTTTGAAAATATTCTCAATTACCCGAATAATCGTCAATTGATCGAAAAATAATGTCGATTTTTCAGAAAAATGGGTAATTGGTTTGAAAATATTCTCAATTACCCAAATAATCGTCAATTGATCGAAAAATAATGTCGATTTTTCAGAATAATGGGTAATTGGTTTGAAAATATTCTCAATTACCCGAATAATCGTCAATTGATCGAAAATAATGAAACACCAGGTAATTAACTTCTCGCTTTCTGAGATGTCCAGGTTGACCGCTGCGTATTTTTCGGAGTCCAGGTTGAGAGCTTCGTAGATGTCGGCGTCCAGGTCGACCACCACGTAGTTTTCTGTGTCCAGGTCGACAGCTTCGTAGTTGTCGGTGTCCAGGTCAACCGCTGCGTAGTTTTCGGTGTCCAGGTCGACCGCTGCGTAGTTGTCGACGTCCAGGTCGACCGCTACGTAGTTTTCGGTGTCCAGGTCGACTGCTGCGTAGTTGTCGACGTCCAGGTCGACCGCTACGTAGTTTTCGGTGTCCAGGTCGACAGCTTCGTAGTTTTCGGTGTCCAGGTCGACAGCTTCGTAGTTGTCGGTGTCCAGGTCGACCGCTGCGTAGTTGTCGACGTCCAGGTCGACCGCTACGTAGTTTTCGGTGTCCAGGTCAACAGCTTCGTAGTTGTCGGTGTCCAGGTCGACCGCTGCGTAGTTGTCGACGTCCAGGTCGACCGCTACGTAGTTTTCGGTGTCCAGGTCAACAGCTCCGTAGTTGTCGGTGTCCAGGTCGACCGCGGCGTAGTTGTCGACGTCCAGGTCGACCGCTACGTAGTTTTCGGTGTCCAGGTCGACAGCTTCGTAGTTGTCGGTGTCCAGGTCGACCGCGGCGTAGTTGTCGACGTCCAGGTCGACCGCTACGTAGTTTTCGGTGTCTAGGTCGACAGCTTCGTAGTTGTCGGTGTCCAGGTCGACCGCTGCGTAGTTGTCGACGTCCAGGTCGACCACTACGTAGTTTTCGGTGTCCAGGTCGACAGCTTCGTAGTTGTCGGTGTCCAGGTCGACGCCCCGTAGTTTTTGGTGTCCAGGTCAACCGCTACGTAGTTTTCGGTGTCCAGGTCGATAGCTTCGTAGTTGTCGGTGTCCAGGTCGACCGCTGCGTAGTTGTCGATGATATAATTTTTCAAAAAGAATAACTTATCATAGAATAATTTATCAATATCAAATTCAATATCAAAATGAATATCTATTTCATGAAAATGTTTCTTCCTTTTTTTCTTTTTCCAAAAATTCGCTTCAATCGGTGATTTGATGGAATCCTTCTTTCGTCCTTTCTTTTTTTAAAAATTCTCTCTAATTTAAAATTTGATCAAGTTGATATCAAATTTCATTTCTCTTATAATCCACTTTTTAATCGACTTGATATTCAATTTGATATGGATTTAATGATAATTCTTCTTTCTTTCTGTAGAAATTCTTTCTAATTAAATATTTGATCTAAACGGATAACTTATCACAGAATAACTTATCAATGTTAAATTTGATATCAACTTCGTATCAAATTTCGTTAAAAATTTATTCTTTTTGAGAAATGATTTAATTAGACAGAATTTCTAAAGAAAGGAAAAAGAAATTTTATTAAACTGATATCAAGTTTATGCTATCAAGTTTATGTTAAACTGATGTGAAGTTTATGATATTAAAACTACGTAGCGGTCGACCTAGACACCGACAAATACGCAACGGTCGACCTGGACACCGAAAATCACGAAGCTGTCGACCTGGACACCAAAAACTACGAAGCTGTCGACCTGGACGCCGACAACTACGCAGCGGTCGACCTGGACACCGAAAACTACGTAGCGGTCGACCCGGACGTCGACAACTACGCAGCGGTCGACCTGGACACCGACAACTACGAAGCTGTCGACCTGGACACCGACAATTACGAAGCTGTCGACCTGGACACCGAAAACTACGTAGCGGTCGACCTGGACGTCGACAACTACGCAGCGGTTGACCGGGACATCGACAACTACGAAGCTGTCGACCTGGACACCGAAAACTACGAAGCTGTCGACCTGGACACCGAAAACTACGTAGCGGTCGACCTGGACGTCGACAACTACGCATCGGTCGACCTGGACACCGAAAACTACGTAGCGGTCGACCTGGACGTCGACAACTACGCAGCGGTCGACCTGGACACCGAAAACTACGCAGCGGTCGACCTGGACACCGACAACTACGAAACTGTCGACCTGGACACAGAAAACTACGTGGCGGTCGACCTGGACGCCGACATCTACGAAGCTCTCAACCTGGACTCCGAAAAATACGCAGCGGTCAACCTGGACATCTCAGAAAGCGAGAAGTTAATTACTTGGTGTTTCATTATTTTCGATCAATTGACGATTATTCGGGTAATTGAGAATATTTTCGAACCAATTACCCATTTTTCTGAAAAATCGACATTATTTTTCGATCAATTGACGATTATTTGGGTAATTGAGAATATTTTCAAACCAATTACCCATTTTTCTGAAAAATCGACATTATTTTTCGATCAATTGACGATTATTCGGGTAATTGAGAATATTTTCAAACCAATTATCCATTTTTCTGAAAAATCGACATTATTTTTCGATCAATTGACGATTATTTGGGTAATTGAGAATATTTTCAAACCAAATAATAATTTTTCTGAAAATTCATATTATTTTTCGACCAATTAGCGATTATTCAGATAATTGAGAATATTTTCCAACCAATTACCCATTTCCTGATTAATTGATATTTTCATTTTACCAATTGCCGATTATTCGGATAATTGGAAATATTTTCAAACCAATTACACATTTTTTGATTAATTGATATTATTTTTTGACCAATTACCGATTACTGAGATAATTAGGAATTTATTTTTTCCCATTAATCATTGGCGAATAATTGATATTATTTTTCGACCAATTATCGATTATTTGGATAATTGAAATTTTTTTTTCCATTAACCATTTTCGGGTAATTGAAAATTCGGATTTTAAAATTATCAATTTTCAAAAAATTGATAATATTTACCGAAAATGCGCTTGAAAATATCATTACTGCCGATCTCTGATGAGTCATTCCATGTCAATTCAACGACGTTTTGTCGGTGACCCCCTTTGATTTTTTATTATTGTTTAATATGTTATTACACCTGTAAAAAGAAGTATCCATATACAGTTTTAGCTCTCTATCTTAAACCATACCGAAGTTATTGATGTTTGGAAAAATATTCTTAAAATAATCATAACTTCCACAATAACCGCGATATTCTAATTTGCTAAGATATCATTTTTGATTGTTTTTCAATGTACTCTTTGATAAAAATATCAAAAATTACGAACAAAATTTTTTTTTGTCTCCATAGCTGTTTTAAGCTAAAAAATTGGATTTCCTTTGAATCGGATGCCTTCAAATTTTTTCAAAAAAATTATAAAATTCTACGTAAAAGAAGGAAATTTTTGAGATTTTACCGAAGATGGGATTCAAATAACTTCTCATATTAAAAGAAATTTCGTTCGACTTTTTTTCTCTCGTAATTTTGATATTTTTTCCTTCCATGACTAAAGTGGTTGATTTCAATGGTGTTACCTGTAGTAAAAAACTCCATTCGTCGCCATTGAAAAATCTCCATTCATTCCCCATTGCCAAAATAACCAACGGAGATGAATGCCGAATTGCCTAAGGGGATTTTCGCCATTGAATTCACCATTTGAAATCGAATGAGGATTTTCCAATGAGGATTGACTTCCCCATTTGAAACGGAATGGGGATTATCCTGTGGGGATTCAATGAAGAAAATCCCTATAGGCAATTCGGTATTCATCTCCATTGGTTTTTGTAGGCAATGGGGAATGAATGGCGATAATCAATGGAGATTCTTTCATATAGTAAAAAACTCCATTCGTCACCATTTAAAAATCGCCATTCATTCCCCATTGCCAAAATAACCAATGGAGATGAATGCCCAATTGCCCAAGGACATTTTTGCCATTGAATTCCCCATTTGAAATCGAATAGGAATTTTCCAATGAGGATTGACTTCCCCATTCCAAACGGAATAGGGATTATCCCCATGGGCATCAGTCGGCAAGAACTCCTTGCATGGATTTTCTGGACACCGACTTCTGCTAATATTCCGTGCTCACACTCGTCTAGATAAGCATACTCTTCGCATAATCCGTATGGGAGTTCAGCGGGTTGCCGTCCTGCGACATCTCGCGCCAAGTCTCGGAACTAACGCGACGCGGTTTCCAATGGACATCTTTGGGTAATGCTGATCATTGAGTGCATCCGCATTGACTTCCCAATGGACATCATTGGGTAAAGCTGATCATTTCGTTCATCAGCATTTGCCTTCCAATGGACACCATTGGGCAATGCTGATGGCTCGGTCCATCAGCATTTGCTTTCCAATGGGCATCATTGAGTAATGGTGATCATTCGGTTCATCCGCATTTGCTGTCCAATGGACGTCATTGGGCAATGGTGACTTTTCAATGGATATCCATTCACTGATCAATGGTCGTTCCTATACGCCATTGACAAATGCGGAAATCTCAATGGGTCCCCATTCATTGTCCAATGGAGTCGTATGAGGACCATTGGTTGCCATTGGCGATTCAATGGAGTTTTTTACTACGGGTAAAATAAATAATTTTACTTCTCTCACATATTTCCTTTGTAAATTATAATAATTAACAATTGGAATTACAATTCAAGTACGTTTTGCACTTAATTCAATTTCTTTACAGAAAAATTGTAATTCTTAATGTTAATATAATGTAAAAAGGAAATATATGAGAGAAGCTAAATTATTTATCTTAACTTCATTGAAATCATCAACTATTGTAGTCATAGAAGGAAAAAAGATCAACATTACGAAGAAAAAAAATCGATTTTTTTTAAATAAGAAGTTATTTGAATCCCATCTTCAGTAAAATCTTTAAAAAATTTTTTGTTTACGTAAAATTTTATATATTTTTTTAAATCGAAGATGTCCCATAGAACGAAAATCCAATTTTTCAGCTTAAAACAGCCGAAAAGACATTAACATTATTTTCCATATTTTTGTCGACAATTGTAATAGCGAGAATTGAGTAGATTTGATCATGTGTGTCTCTGTCAATTTAATTCGGACACAAAAAATCAAAATTGACTCTGAACAGAGAGGCGATGGAACCTGAGAGGAGCCGGGCGTATCTTTTATATTCTAACTTTGGTTGTCGCAGCCAGTGGCAGTGAGATAACGTAGGCTGCATTTGTCTTGAATGTTTTAAGCACTGTGAGCGTCATATCCATTATCCAGTAGCGTTTTATATGCCGATGTATGGGTGAATTCTGACACGGGCGCACTGCGCTTGAGCGCTGCATAATTTGGCGTACCTATTCGTCAAATTGAATTTCGCGCGCCACAATGCCATGCCCGAAATTCATTTTGACCAATGGGTACGCCAGATTATGCAGCGCTCAAGCACAGTGTGCCCGTGTCAGAATTCCCCCTATTCGTGCTGTAAGCGTGTAAATGAAGCCGGAGACACAATGACAAAAATAAGAAATCAGCCATCCGGTTGGCATAGTTTCTCTAAAGTATGCGGCGATTGGCTGATTCTTATTCCTTATTTTTTTACTCTTGTCATTGTGTCTCGGGCTTAAGCGTTCAAGATAATGCAGCCAAAATTTGCTTTCTTTTATTGATGACTTTTATCCGTCATCGTAATCACTGCCGTTGTATTGTTTACTTAAATTATAATGTTGAAAAATATGACATATGATTTTTAAAGTGACAATTTGTGTAATTCGATCGAATGTAGTGTGGTGTATTGTGTGGAGGTGTTTTTTTTCATTAGGAAAATTGTGTATTTCAGGAACATAAGGTTATGTTTCATATAATTTTTTTTTTGCATAAAAGTAATAATAAGATTCAAAAACATAAATTAAAATACTTAAACGTATACTAATTATCAATCATTATATTTTAAAGAACAATAACATTATATCAAATAGTAAGAAATGTCTAAAAATTTTGTCCAATCAGTATTTTTTTGGCGAAAACGTTAAAAAGTTATAAATGAATAAAACAAAAATATTAAAAATTCTATGTTGAAATTGTTTAAATCATTTTAAACTCTTGAAATAGTTAAAATGTATTCAAATAAAAGCACATGGTGAAAATTAAAAAAATTCGTTCACGCATCTTCGTGCAATGAGTGAAAAACTGAAAAAGAAAGTTATTTTCGTTAAAACAAAATGGTTCAAGGAGCTGTAAAGACTTCAAACTCTACAGGACACTTCTTTATGATCCTAGAAAGAAAGTCTATAATTTACAAAAACATTGGTTCACAGGTTGCGGAGATCTGACTCTGGACGGACACAACAATGGTTTTTTGGCTAAAAAATGGCTCTTTTTTTGAGAAATTTCATATTCAACATTGCGTGAATGGATTGAGTCAAAAAAAGTTTTGAGATTATAGTAAAACAAAACTGTGCTATGAATTTGAACCGGATCCGTCCATGGATTGCTGAGTTATGAGCACATACAGACGGCCGAGGGGACAGAAATTCCAAAATTGTTTGTTTTTGTATAATATGCCAACATATGTTGGTATAAAGTTTGTATGGTTGTTTTCATAAGAAATAGGTTTTTGGAAGGCAATACTAATAGGCACTTTTCATGTATGGTGAGTGCCTAAAAAATGAAACAAGTACGCTTCGCGTACTCGTTGGGGGGATCTGCCCCCTAAACCCCCCTTAACGTTTTGTTGGGGGGCTTTGCGCTCCGTATTCTTGACCAGTATCTTCATTTATTCGGTATGTAAATACTATATTGTTTTTATGTTATTGAACATTGTTTTTGATAATATTGAGTCACATTTTTCATTCTCAATGGGGGCAATGATTCATAAAGTTAATGACCGAATTTTAAGAATTATATTAGTAGGCACTCACAATTTCATAATATAATGATCATATATTTTGTTTTTGTGATATATTTTGAATGTTAGTTAACATTCCCTTAGGGACGTCTTAATAAGCACTCACACCGTTATTTAAACTCTTTGATTCAATGTGAACATCGAGTAGTTATATAAATTCTATTAATCATAATTAAAAAGACAGATTTGAATATAATCAATATGATATAAAAGTATCTAAGCAATCATATAATTTAAATGTTTTGATAGATTATATTCACAGAATCGTTACAATATTAGGCACTCCTTGGGCTTAGAAGTTACAACTATTCACAACTACCCTCCAAAGGAAATTGAATTCCGTACACCGGTTTCTGAGATCTGGGTCTGGACGGACATCCGACACAGATTTCGAGGTGATTGCAATAGGCACTTTCTGCCATAAATGAGTGAATGCCTAAAAATCAATCGGTAGTGATCTGAATTTTGGTATACATGTTCATTGCGGCTTCCCATTGGACATACTAAAAGTCCCTGCCAAAATCTGTTTCGCTCGAGCCGCCATCTTGGACAAAAGGTACATTTTTTCAGTCTTTTGCCTATATCTCGGCAACTATTACTGATACGAAAAAATAGTTCAGATAAAAAGTATAGTTTATTAAATTGCCTATAAAAAAGCATACAAACATTTTTTTTTGTATCTCCAATACTTCAGCTGTTATCCAACATCGAATACAGAATAAAGCCTCCTGCGCTCTCGAAACTGTTGGGCAAATAGTTTTTTGCAGCTTCATGACCTGCAAAGATTATGAATCAATGACAAATCATTAAATTTATCGAAAATTGTGCTAGTATTTCTAATATATGTAAAATTTCGTCTATTCTTACCAGTTAAAATTCTGGCATGCCACTCATACTAGGTTTAGCATTGTCTAAAACACAATCGTCTGGTTGAAGTGGTTCATCGGGGTGGGCATCGTCGAAGTCGTCGTACTCATATTGGCTGTGAGGTGCGTTGAAAGGTTCCTTATAAAACTCCTTCTCAATAGAACTTTCGTTTTCAATTTCGAGATTCCTGTTCGAGTTCAAACACACGATACCTTGGCAATGTATACAAATCGCTGCGCATTTTAGTCCGGCTTTCCGGCATCCACAAGATGAGGTACATCCCTTTTTACAATTGCATGATAGTAATGAAAGCACTGAGACTGGAGCGGAAGCCTTCAGTGTCCGAACAGGGTCAAGGAAATCGTGGACTTTCCTCCAACCCCACAGTTCGAGCGATTTTTCATATCCACGCCATTTCTGGACTTGCTGATAAACACTAAACGAGTGTTGCTGCAGCCGTAGGGGGTAACAGTGCTAGATTTGGCTGACTCTTGTACGCGAATTTTCTGAAGGTCTGATAACGATGTTAGTTTAAAGATCTCTCACGAGCAGGTGCATTATATGCGCATAAGAAAAAGCGTTCTCCAGCTTCAGCAATTTCATCGTGGGTGGCATTAGCGCCATTAAAAATTCTTACGATATCTTGCAAATCATTTCGTTGCTCCAACAATTTTAAACATTTTTGTTTACCTTGTTTGAAAAGACATGATGTCGTGTCGTCACGACCAGTGAAGGTATGTGCAAACAACATGTAATCCTGAATCCTTTCATGTGATTGCAAGAGACGCGAAGAGTACATTTTTCGTTCAGTTCTTCCCTTTCCTGGTTTCATAACAAAAATATTTTTTTCCTGCGGGGCCAATGCAGTTAGTAGAACGAGGAGATCAATATCTTTGCCAACAATGACAACATTTGCAGACGGAGATAATTCTATTGCGGTCTCAACGATAAGGGTATCAGCATCATTTTGAGCTTGTCTGACCTCGAACCCTTCATTTTGAAATCTCTCCGATATCATTGAAATCAATCGAGATTTGTTTTTATCGTTACCCAAAAGCTTTTTTAAACTGGTAAGTCCTTTATCTTGAACACTTACTGCCTCTCCGGTACAAAGGCTTTCCTCACAAATAAAACAATTTACGTCACTTGTCATGTTTTTTATAAAATGTATAAAGACACGCAGAGAAGATGTGTGTCGCACAACCTTTCGTCACCAGTGAGAGCGAGCATCTGCCGCTCGGGACTCGGGCTCTTTCCTACGGAACGGGCCCTAAACGCGCTCTGACCTGCTAGGGACCCTTCATATAATGTCTCTCCTTTCTCTTTCTCTCTCTTTCTCTCTTTGCAGTTTCACGGAATAAGTTTCAAAAAACATATTTTATCGATTTTACAGTGTACAGAAACAAAAAAGGCAAATCGAGAGTAAAAAAAAAAATTGCTATTCAACATCAGATTACAGCTAAAGTATTTGAGATACAAAAAAATGTTAATGTGCTTTTTTTATAGGCAATTGAATATATTTTTCATCAAAACTATTTTTCCGTATCAGTAATAGTTGCCGAGATATAGGCAAAAAACTGAAAAAGTGTACCTCTTTCCAAGATGGTGGCTCAAGCGCAACAGATTTTGACGGGGATTTTTAGTATGTTCTATGAGAAGCCCCGATAAACATGTATACCAAAATTTAGTTCACTACCGATTAATGTTTTTATTTGTCGAAAATTGGTCTAATTTGACTGGACTATGAACCATCCGTACAATGTAGCAATTAGCAAAGGCTAGGACGCATACCGTATACGAATCGCAGTGTGAACTTGGATTTAACCCTGACGAGGATAGTACATACAACCAGTAAATAACTATGCTAACATCGCGAGACGACAAAAAAAGATATGTAAAAAATACGACATTGACTGACCAAAATGTTAATGAAATTCAGTTGATTCCAATATGAAATATTGTTAAATTTTTTATATGAAATATTGTTAAATTTTTTATATGAAATATTGTTCAATTTTTTTATAATTGGAATCGCGTGGGCTCAATTCACGATATCATTTTTTTTCTTGAGGACTTGTGGAGCTGCTTTTTGTTAATAAGGCCCCCACCGCCAGCTTGTACCCGCAAGGGGCCCCCTTGAGTTAGGGACCCCTTCGTGGCTGCATTGGTTGCATTGGCGTTACTCGCCACTGGATAGGCGACATATCAAGAGACGCGGCAGCATCTCGGCTTAACACTTCGAGTGCATACGGAGTCGTTTTAACTTTAAAAATTTTCTGTTACCGATTGTATCACAAAACGCGAGGATCTATTCGCTCGGATTTTGACGCCATAATTTTGTCCCACTCCTACTCTATAAGTAGACCCTCGAGGTCGTTCTTAGATCCTGCCAGTATACTGAGGACAGCCATCGAAAAAGGACGTTGCATCAATTCTTAAATGAAATGCTTAAATTCAAACCTCCGAATAAATATACTTTTTGGAAAGTTGGTCGACACTGTATTTTTTTTGCATCTATAAACCTTCCTCTTTAAAAATCCCGAAGGGTTTTTTTTAATTGAAATTTTAAAAATTCAATTTTTTTCGTGTAAGTACGTATTTTTCAACATATGCCCTACTTTGTACGGATGTTTTGGCATTTAATTTTCGTTTTCGTCAAAAAGTAAATTTAGGGCTGTTACGATCCGAGTTAATGAGTGGTCTGAATTAACTCGTCGATGAATAAGAAAGAGTATTAAATGTTTATTTTTCGGGATCGTTTCTCGATTAATGATTGAAATCAAATATTGTATTTTATTGGACAATTTAACATTGAGTGTTGCACAAGATTTATTTGTTTGCCGATATATAACGCTGTTGATTCGGTGAATATTATCATTTTATAAATGATTGATTATTTAAGAATTATTATTTAGTCTTAACATAACGAGATTCGTTGGGACTAAACTTCTTATTATGTCGCCGCTTACGACAAGTCTAGAGACTTACAATTAGTATAACTTTCAAAACTACTTAGATATTGAGCTTGATTATTTTCGCTTAGTAGTTCACTGTTGCAAGTTTGGAGTAAGACTGATTTGGGAAAATGAGGGAATCGATTAGGTAGACGTGAGGCGGTGGCCGAAATGCTGACCATGCAGGCCACGCGCAGGCGATGGAAAGTGTGAATATGAATTTTGAGAATGGGGACAGAGACAGGTATATCGCACGATGCCACGTGCATCGACTTGGCGTATATGGATCGGCGAAATTTAATATTGTCGTCCGGTCGTTCGGACGATCGATGGTTTTAGTATTTTCTTGGGTTTATTTATGAATAAATAGAGGAAATTGATCAGTGAAAATTTTAGAACGATTTCCGTTCAGGCGTGTGAATATATAAATTATTATTGTCGTGAATATGCCAAATATGGTCATGAAATTATTTGATCTGAACGTGTAATTATTCGTAAATTATTACTAGGAATGAAGGAAAAACGGGCCAGGACGTAAAAAGGGCCATAAAATTTGGAAAATTCACTACAAAAAACGACTTTACAAAAAAAAATGCATATTTACCGGAATACAACGATTTAAAAAATGCCTTAGGTCGGATTGACCCAATATGCACTGATAGGTTAGCGGCGGAGATGTGCATTCGAAGGGTTGAGTATTAAAATTAGAAAGTTCGATGTTATAACAGAAATCGTCTAATCAACGGTGTTTTATGCCAATACGGCAAGAAGTTTGGTTTAATTGAATGATTATAGGTTCAAAACGTATATGTTTTGCTCGGCTGTTGCCGCAACTCACACAGTGTGTATACAGTCCGCTCCTGTAATAGAGCCACCCTCAATAATGCCGCACGCTTGCTTAATGGAAGAGCGTATAAATTCGCTTCGATTAATTTAATTAAAGTCGTAAATAATTTTTAAAAAAGTCAGTTTCAATCTGTACTGTCATGATTTACTGAAATCGCTCTGAAAATATTGAGACAAAAAAATTTCAATCACGAAATGATCCCAATTGTTTTCTAGAAATGCAGATAATCAAAACTTAATAAAAATAAGTATTCTCATAGTCATTTTAAATAAAATCGTTCCGTTTTGTGTTGAACATTTCATACAAAAGCATGCCATTCAATAAAAAATGTATATTTACCGGATCTGATGTATATAAACACGAATATATGAGAATGAACGCGAATAAATGTTACTCAGTCACCGCGGCCCTATTCTGGGAGTGCAAAGTGAATTTCGTTAGCGTAAACGCGCGTCAGTAGTGGGGGTGCCCAAGTTCCAGGAAAAATACTTCCCAACCGCACATAGCTGGCTCTATTACGGGGGCGGATTGTATATAGCCGTAGTGAGTAGTGTATATAGCCAATTCGACAATATATTTGTTAAATCGGCAAGAGTCGTGGGATTGGCTGAACGGAATAGTTGGTCGCAAAAACTTGACTGTTTGTTGATTCAGTAAAGTCTGTTGAATTGCTTCACAAGTATAAATTATTTCTCTTCACTGTGATTTCATTCAGATGAATTGAAATTATTCTTATTACAACATGTCATGTAATGCCAAATCAACTGTATTAAAAGGTTCAATTAAACGATAAAGTCCTTTAGCCAATGATTATTTTTAATAAACTAACTTCAAAAGATTAGATACAACTACACGTGTAATTGATTAGCATGCGTACAGAAGTTTAACTCAACCGAAAACACTATTTATTCGAAACCAAAAGTATTCCATTCAACGATACTCGCAGTTGAATTAATTTATGCCTGGCAACAAAACCATGGGGTTAGCTCAATGAAATTGATTTTGTTGCATCAACATAGTGTTAGTTGATGTAAATGAATTTTCTTTGAATTAATGGAAAAATTCTCAACCCCATTGAGGGGTTGGCTGTATTTTTTTTTGTTTTAGTGCACATGTGTTAATGTCACAGTCTATTATCTTTCCCCAAGCCAAGCTAAAGAATATCATTCAGCTTGCATTACCTTTTCTTGTCTCTAGTATTATCCGGAAAGATAAATAAACAATTTCCTGCGGTAAAATATGCTTAACCTTTCGAGTGCACGCTGGGTCGTTAACCCCAAAAAATGTTTGTCACCGATTGTATCGCAAAACGCGGGGATCTATTCCCCCGAATTTCGGCACCATTATTTTCTCCCACTCCTACTCTATAGGTAGACGCTCGAGCCCCTTTTCAGATTCTGTCAGTATACCGAGGACAGCCGTCGAAAAAGGACGTAACACAAGACTACTCCAAAAATGCTTAAACTCAAACCTCCGAATAAATATACTTTTATGAAAGTTGGTCCGACACTGTATTTTTTTCGCATCTATAAACCTTCCTCTTGAAAAACCCCGAAGGGTTTTTTTTAATTTAAAAAAAACACGATTTTTTTTGTGTAAATACGTATTTTTCAACGTATGCCCTACTTTGAACGAATATTTTGGCATTTAATTTTTGTTTTCATTAAAAAATAAATTTAGGGCCATAAAGTATGGATAATTTACTATAAAATCCGTCTTTGTAAAAAAAAAATGCATATTTACCGGAATGCAACGATTTGAAAAACGTATTTTGAGAAGTTCAAGAATTATGCTGATTGGGAGATCGGTGAGGAAAATTGGGAAAGCGAGGAAATTCGAAGAAAGAATGAAAGAAGCTCAGCCAGAAATTTTCTCTCACGAAAATGAATGTTCACAGGTTCATTTCGACTATTCGTAGGTTAAGCAAAATCACGGTTCATAATAAAATTATAATCGGTGGTCACGCGAAAGCGATGACGACGTAGTTTGCCGAAAATAGTGGATGTCGCGTACGAATTAGCCACGTGGCGAAATAATATCAAAAGATTGTCCGAAAACTTGAAGAGTCCGCACTGAATTTATTGAAGTATTCCGATTGAAATATATTCCCGAGAACAACCACGAGAGATCGAATATTAGCCGGTTGTAAGTCGTCTAATAGCTTTCTCTGGATGAAACTGTGAATCGAAGGAAATGCCGAAAAGTCGATGATCCGAAGCGCACAATTGGCAAAAGTGATGAGGCGATGCTCGATCGCCCGAGAGAGAGCCAACGTGGGGAGGGGACAGAGGTGGGAGAGCCACGGGTAATGCAGTCCGGTGAGAGATTGACCGTTAACTGAGGTTCTCTCGAGGGAGACACCTACGCGCTTTTCTGAACAAAACGCCTTGGGTCAGATTGACCCAAGGGTTAAAAATAACTTTTTTTTCGTCATTGAATAATTGGATCACAAAAGTGTCAGGGCGTGGAATTGTCTTAAGGGGGTCGTCTAGTGTGAAACCTGTTTTTTGAAATGTTTTTTTTTTTAATTTTTTTTTTGACAAACCATTAAAATCAGATAATTTTCGAATTGTGTGTCATTTTTATTAACATTTAAACAAACTTTTTGAATTTTTTTGAAGTGAATGTATTAAATATAATCGGACATACACCGCCCAACAGGAACACATATAAAAAAAAGGTGCTCCACTGCTGCCATAATTCCGGCCGTTCTGCTTATCTGAAATCATAAAACTAAACGCCATTTTAATTGTAAGACTTCAGGCTCTACCGTGAACCAAGATAAAGTCAGAATTCAAAAGAAATCATTTTTTTCATGCTTTAGAAAAAAAAATCAATTTTTTGCATTAAATTTTTTTGGAATTCTGACTTTATCTTGGTTCACGGTAGAGCCTCAAGTCTCACAATTGAAATGGCGTTTGGTTTTTTGATTACAGATAAGCAGAACGGCCGGAATCATGGCAGCAGTGGAGCACCTTTTTTTTATATGTGTTCCTGTTGGGCGGTATATCTCCGATTATATTTAATACATTCACTTCAAAAAATTAACAAAGTTTGTTCCAATGTTAATAAAAATGCTACACAATTCATAAATTATTTTATTGTAATGGTTTGTCAAAAAAAAAAAATTCCGAAAAAAACATTAAAGAACAGGTTTCACACTAGACGACCCCCTTAACGAGATGTTTGCCAACAAATTCTCGTGACCAATACCAGTTTATCATGTTTTTTTCAATGATCATTTTATTAAATTTTCCCATTCAAAACTCTTTTCCACATTTGTGACCGATGAAAAATGTAACAGAAAATGTTATATATTGGGCATTCCAAGTGAAAACGTGGGGTCATTTTCCTCAGGTCATCAGATCCTTGTATAATTTTGTTTTCGCATTGATTCCACTTCAAAAGTAGCCTAATTTTTTTAAAGATTTTACTGGCCACTCCTTCAGGTGGCATGACGATCATTTTTGTGTAAAAAAGGGATAACTAAAAATACACCATTTTTAAAATTCTGCACTTTCTTCCACAGATTCTGGGTCAAAAATAAGTAATATCCATCATGATTAGAAAGTGGGCCGCGGTTGCCTCATATTTTTTTACAATTTTCTTTATTTTAGTTTCTAAAATAAAATAAAATAATTAATTACTGATACCTCTTACATGAGTAAAAAAATAAAATAAAAATAAAGCATATCATGGCAACTTTTGATATTTTGCATATTTTTCAAGATAAATGAGAAAAATCTTTTTTTCAATAAAATGCTTCAATAAAAAGGGATAACAGAAAAAGCACCACTTTTAAAATTCTGCAATTTTTTCTACAGATCTTGGGTCATAAATACGTAATATCTATCATGATTAGAAAGTGGGATGCAGCTGCGTCATATTTTTTTCAAATTTTTCTTTTTCCAGTTTCTAAAATAAAATTAAAAAAATGATTCCTAATAGCCCTTACATGAGTAAAAAAATAAAATAAAAATAAAACATATCTTGAAAAATTTTGATAGTTTGCATATTTTCTAAAATAAATGAGAAGAATATTTTATTGAAAAAAAAGATTTTTCTCATTTATTTTGAAAAATATGCAAAAAATCAAAGTTTTCCAAGACATATTTGATTTTTTTACTCATGTAAGAGGTATTAGTAATTAATTTTTTTATGTTATTTTAAAAACTGAAAAAAAGAAAATTATAACAAAAAATATGAGGCAACCGCGGCCCACTTTCTAATCATGATAGATATTACTTATTTTTTACCCAGAATCTGTGGAAAAAATTGCAGAATTTTAAAAATGGTATTTTTTCAGTTATCCCTTTTTTAGACAAAATTGATCGTCATCCCACCTGAAGGAGTTGCCAGAAAAATCTTTAAAAAAATTAAGCTGTTTTGAAGTGGAATCAATGCGAGAAAATAAGTTATGCAAGGCTCTGATGACTCGAGGGAAATGACCCCACGTTTTCACTTGGAATGCCCCACATACAGCCACGATGGCCTACAGCAGTCAGATAGGCGTATGTTACAAGATTTCTCATGAAATATGGTGATATATACGCCTCCCTTTTTATGAGCAGTGCCTTAATTTATGGGGCCAATATGTATTTATAGGTATGCAGAGTCAGTAAGATCTCTTGGGCACCTCAATTAGGCATATTCCGAATATTCCGTTATTATATTTCGATACGCTCGTAACCCAATTTCAGCGCTTATTGTAATTTCATCATAATTCTCTCGCACGTGGTTGAGACTCGAACAGGTAAACTGCCGAGTTAGCATGTGGGCAATTGAAACATCAACGCATCGAGCTCGTTGTGAAACGCCCGGTCAGCATTTTCATAAAAACAAATAAAAGAATCTCGTAAGTGTTATTGTCTTAACAGAATTATGAGAATTGATAAGCGTTTTCTATTAGCAAAATGAAATAATAATAAATAATAAATATGAAAATGCTGATACGACTGCTCTCTCGCCAGTATATAACGGACCAGAGAACCAGCACAAGACGGTCTAAGACAGATCCAAGATACTATACGATTGGTTAGGTAATACCCGAGCAAGGAGTTTTACATCGTAATGGTTATCAAGTAGAAACCTGTAAACAACGATTTCGTAATCTCCATTGGTTCATGTCATTTGGGTTCTAACCCTTCACCCGCTAAATCCTGAATCAAAACGAAGTTATACTTCAACCTCGAAATCTACACTGGCTAACTGAGTTTCGGCAATACAATACAGACCTTTCTGTCGACACTGCTGTGAAACTTAAAGGTGTAACCCATTTCTTGTTGTGTATTGAATAATGAGAGAAGTGGCCTTTATTTTACTCAACGCTCATTACTGGAGCGGACCTTTTTATTTCATGGTCATCGTTGTAGTAACTATTACTTTTAACACTACTCCGACGGAAACAGTTTTTATGCAAAGATAATTTTGCGCATGTTCCAGTGACGTAAATTGTTTATTCTTCATTGATAAAAATGGAGAAGTAAAAAATAATTGCAAGCAGAAAGATATTTCTTGATGGCGCATGGACATGAGCCGATTCGCATGATAAGCGTTGAATAAAATAAAGATGCTTCATACATCATTCAATACAAGAAAAGGTATGGGATACGCTCTTATGTTTCTTAGCAGTATCGATAGAAGGGCGTATCTCGAACGATCAAGTACGATAAATCGGCCCAAGTACGCCGGTTTATTTCTGAGCGCCCCGGGAGATCTCTTTATACTTAATACTTATATTTGGGGCATTCCATACCAAGTCGACCTGAGAGTGACCCTCGACCTCGCTGTTTTCGTTTACGATTTTTTATATGATTCTTCCAACTCAAAATAGCATTCAGATTTTTTTCACATTTTTAAAACTAAATTTGAGTACGTTATGATTTTTTTGAACATTTTTTTCGAAAACCTCGAGGGCCGTAATTTAAAAATCTGAAAAAATTCCCAATAATCCGGTGTCAAAAATGGAAATTTTTGACCCACAATTGATGATGTCCAGGCTTTCGTTTCCACCTCGATTTTAGGTTTTTATGAAGAAAACGTAAAAAAAATAGATGCAGAAATTAACCAACTACACTCAGTCAAAAAATTAAAGGAACAGCAACATTTTCGATATTTTCCAGCGATTTTCCAAAGGTTGTAACTTTGTTAATTTTTGTCGTAAAAATTAAAAAAAAAAGAATTTCGAAGCTTGAATCTTCTAGTTTTGGAATCTTGAGTCAAAAAAAATTTGTGGGCATCACCCTCGACGCAGTCGGAAGAAATACCAAGGTAAAATTTTTCTCGAAATTTTTGCTTTTTTCAAAACAGTCGATGGGCTCCAACCAATTTTTTCGAATTTAACCAATCTACGGATCGTTTAGCTGGATTCTTTGGCTTCAATCCGTTTTTTTTATTTCTGTTTTACGACCATTTGTCGCTAAGATATCGGCGATTGAACAAAAATTTGTCTTTTTTTTTTAATCTTCGATATCTCTGGAACTAACAATCGTACAGCGAGTAAATGGTAGGTTTCGGAAACTTAAATCTACCCTCTATAAGTGCCTATTTGCGAAAAATTTTTTTTTTTTCGATATTTGGATTTTTTTTAGCTTTCATACTCATTAAATGCCAATTTGAGAGGGAAAAAAAGAAAACTTTTTCCAAAATTTTTTAACACCATTAATTGGTCATTAAGGATCAATGAACGTGTTCTTTCAATTCTTCTAAAAGTTTTATGACTTGGTCACAAAAAACGGTTCGACCGATTGTTTCGAAAACTGGCATGGTTTTTAGGTATGTATTGAACTAAAAAAGGACCTTAAAACATCGGTATTTTTCGCAATATCTGCCAAGTTGTGGTAGATTTTCTGAAACAAGAAAAAAGCTAATTTTTTTATCTTTTTCAAGTCAAAATTAAGCATGGAAACCATTTTTTTCGCTTATGACAATAACAAGGCACTTATCGAGGGTAGATTCAAGTTTTCCTAACCCATCGTTTACTCGCTGGTAGGTCATTCAGGCCGGTAATAGGGCGAGTCTGCAATTCAGAAATTTTGGCATAGCCGCCGGTGGCGTCACTTGCCAGAGTACCATTTTGCAGATTACAAGAAGTGCGTCCGGGCGTCACGTGTCGATTGCTGTAGCTGATATTTATAATCCTCTACATTTTAATTTACCCGGAATACATATTTGCTTCATACACGGCGACTCGTGGTGGAATCTTTGATACCGGCTTCATCCACGATGTTCGGGTTCGATATAGAAAATATATGGCAATCCTGGTAAAAATAATTCAGATACAAATTATTACGGACTATTTGTTATAAAGAACCCCAAAATTCTTAATTCATTTCCCGATTTCGCTAGCCATTAAAGAGCTTCTAAGGAGCGATTGTTCGTCGGTTAAAATAGTGTGAGCAGGACGTTTCGGCACCGGGACGTTTTGGCGCCGGGATATTTCGGTACCTGGACGTTTTGGCACTGGGATGTTTCAGCGCCAGGAGGTTTTGGCGCTGGGACATTTCAGCGCTGGGACATTTCGACGCCTGAATCTTTGGGCGCCAGGATGGTTCTGCGTCGAGATATTTTAGCGTTGGGGTATTTTAGTGCCTGGAGGATAAATATCTTATCTAGATAGACCCATATGAGGTGTGACGTCGTATTTTTGCACGCGTCACAAATGACTCGATAACGTATGTGGAACAACCTCGCTCCACGGCTGAGTCCCTCTCGAACGCAACCAACAGGGCCAAATTGTAATTTGTCGTTAGATTTTAATTCTTTTTGTATATTTTCAATATTTCTCTTGAGCAAACGACGGTCTCCGTCGTTACCAACATCGGCATCGTCAACGAAATTGAACGAAAGAGCACCGTGGTTAACGAGAGCCATATTCAACGCTCTCTTCACCAACACCATCGAGATCCGTAGCTCATGCACGTGAGCCTCTGTCTTCATGATCGACGAGAGCCACGCACACCACCATCATTCGTCGTTGTTGCTCTCGGCATCATCGCTGAGAGAGCGCAAAATCCAGTTTCGCACCTTCTCGGACGTCAGCTCAACGAGAACATCATTATTATTATTTTCCCTCGTTCTTAATATATGAGAGAGAATCGCTATCGTCATCGATCCTGCGCTTGACTATCGATCGTCTCCCACTCCGAACGTATCGCGCTAATCGATTAGGATCGCGCTTAGTTCGATCATTATTAATCATGGGTGGGGGTGAACCGAGCTTACGAGGACGATTGCGGAAGTTCTCTCCAGGACTCCTGCCGAAGTGTCGAACGAGGAAGGACGTTGTTACCGTGGCTTTATCAAGGTCCGTCGCCCAAGAAAGCGCGTCTACCGAATATATCAAAGATGGGAGCCTGCTACCTTACGGGCCCCTTCCGCAGAGAACAAACCGGTAGGATCGTCGTTTTGCTCGATTTTGGGAAAGGGTAAAAGGGAATTCGCGAGTAAAAGCAATTCCAAGGGCCAAAGGCCCAGAATCGTAGCAATATTGTCGCGACGGCACGTTAACGCACATCTAATTCGAGTCTTTACCGCGACCAACATCTTAGCGCGTTCCGTTCTTTATTAAATGTTAGAATCGCCGAGAGGGATTCATTTTGGTTATTACGCGGAGGTGAGGGTCCACTAGGTTAATTAGTTATAGTTCATGTTAAACTCTCGGTCAGGGGAATGCAGGAAAAGACGTTATGAGAAATACGAGAATTGTAGTAACAGAGTGATCGCGTCGTATTGAGATGTAAGAGGGTTTTCGTGAGTAGAAAACGGGTTGTTAAATTGTATAGAAGCGAGACGCGAGCTTGTTATTAGAAATTAAGGATATGTGATGCAAAAATGGAATTTTGACATTTTGAATTTGTGATTTACGCTTCCGTCTCGCCTTCTGCGAGACGACGTATTAATTTGAGTTAAATAAAGCAATGATTGTGTTTCCCGAAAGAATCTGGAAAAAGAGTAATCATTTGGAAGGTCCAACGGTCCCTAACCACGCCCCTCTACCATCCTCAAGGGCAGCTAGCCAGGCAAAGAAAGAACTCGCGAGAAAGCTCAAGGAAATATAAATTTTGCTATCGTAATTTATTGCGATAGCTGGCGCCCAATCCTTGAGTGATCTCGTGAGCGTTTTGTGACCGTAAGAGTCGGCTTTTCCGTTGTGTAAGAAAAGTCACGTCACAGAGGATACAAGCATTATAGGTACACTAATATATGGATACCACACTCCAACGCACCATGTTCATTACGCATATGAGGCAATCCATGCCATTTCGCTCGGCCGTGACCCTGACCATTTTCAATTTTTTTCCTTTTTTTTTCAAATAGTATACTATGCAAGGAGTATTTTGACTAATTTTAAAAATTTTATCTCACGTACTTCAGAAGTTAAAATTTTTCGAAAAATCTGGATTTCAGACATTTCGGAAACGTTCGAACGCCGATATCTCTTAAATTAATCGATGTGTCGAAAAATGTTTGGCGATCGATTTTTTTCAGATTAGTTCACACTTTTATTTAAAAAAAGATAAAAATTCAAATCATCGTCGTCAACATTTTTTCAGCGTGTAAAGTGAAAACTATTTTTTTTAAAGATGATTTTTCCAAAAAATTCTCTAAAATAATGATGAATTATATGAATTTTAACGCTAGTCCCATCGTGGGCCCATTTTTCCTTCTATTTTTTTAAAAATAAATTCAAATTTTTTTCACGAAAATTTTGAGTTTTTCGCATAAATTACTATAATAGTTTTTATTACTAATAATACTCGTAAGTAATCATTATTGTACTTATTTACCATTAGTAATTGTAGTGATAATTTTACAATTAGTAATCCGATCTAACATGTTGAATTATTTTTCCATTACTTTCCTATAGAAGAAATGTATGCATAATATATGAATTTGACTGATCAGATATCAAAATGTAGCACAAAAACTAAGTGACCTGTATAAACGGGTAAAAACCATAACGGGTACCCAAAAATTGGACTGTTGTTGTCAGGCTGTTGCCTGATAATGATGGTAGTCCAGGAACTTTAGCATTTCACTTAGGAAAAATTCCAACCAAGCTGAAAATTTGTGTACATGAACCTTTTGGCTTCCTTAATAACCTCTGAAAAGTCCCACGAGTCCAGGGGTGGGCATGATTTTTGACGGCCAAAAAACGATGAGGAAAATGGCATTTTTTTTTGTTTTTTGCTAATAGCTTCGTTCCTGTTGATCTTACCGCTATGAGGTATACTTATAAAAAAGGAAGGATGGAAAATTCTCTACAAAAAAGGTAATATAAAGTTCATCGATAAAATTAGTAATTTCCACGGAAAAAGATGCGAAACATCGGATTGAATTTTGTAGGTTTACGCCATTGCCTGGTACGTTCTGTGTGGCGACGCCAATAGCAGCTGTGCTTCCCCTCTGACGTCAGTGACGGGTTTATACCTGCAGCTGCTGGTTGGGTCTCGGGTGTGCTGAATGCATAGTCCCAAACAGTCCCTAAGCGTGTCTACATCATACTGGACGTATATTGTCGCGTTATCGAGGCCGTTCCTTATAATGGAAAAATTGTGTGCTATTTGTGACAAATCCCTCGCAAGTGGCGAGTCTGTAACAGTTCAGCGGGGAATAGACAAATTAAAGGATGTAAGTTGTGATAGAAATGACGGAAAATTTGCACTGTTCAGTAATGTGCAATCTATCCAAGTGCACGTGGCTTACCGTAAAGATTACACTCGCAGGTCAAATATCGACACGTTCAAGCGGAAACGTTCTATCGAGGATGCTGCTGGTTCATCGGCAGGTAGTCCGGTAAAAAGCAAGATGACATCATCCGAACTATCTTTTGATTTTAAGAGACTTTGTATTTTCTGCGGAAACGAGGCTGATGAGGAAAAAGAAAAGAAATACGAAAAGCACCGCCGCGGAACAATCAAACACGTTTTAACAATCGGCTTCAAAGAAACCGTAATGCAGGCCGCTGAGACAAGAAAAGATGCAGAGGCACGAGCTGTTAAGAAAATAATTATTTTCGAGACAGATTTAGTTGCAGCGGAAGCTAAATATCACGCTGATTGCTTCGTCCATTTTCTTACACCAGGCACGGGGAAAAAACAGGTCGTCCTGTGGATGTACGAATTATCGCAGCGATGGAAAATGTTTTCTCTTACATCGAGAATAATGATGACTGCCAATTTACCTTCACTGAGTTGAAAGGAGTCCTCGGAGATTTTAAACCAGATGATAAAACCATCAAAGCGAAGCTTCAAGACCGGTATAGAGATAGGATTGTAATTATGACGAAAAGTACAGGACCATCGATTGTTTGCTTCCGAGATACGCACTATGATGTTTTGAACAAAACATGGTACGAAAATAAAAAACAAAACGCCGAGGTAGAACGTTCTCGAGTTCTAAGAGCTGCGGCAGCGATTCTTCGACAAGATATGTGTTCCATAGCCTGTGAAACGGACTATTATCCTCCGAGCACGCGAGTGTTTGACAACGTAAATGAATCTCTCCCTGAATCTTTACTTTCTTTCATGAGGGAGATCATTATTAAAGGCAAAA
Source organism: Alloplasta piceator (assembly GCA_946863875.1). Lineage (NCBI taxonomy): Eukaryota > Metazoa > Arthropoda > Insecta > Hymenoptera > Ichneumonidae > Alloplasta > Alloplasta piceator. The sequence continues at coordinate 17,854,299 of OX333078.1, forward strand.
AAGGTAAGCCGGAGCCATTACAAAAGAAATGTACCGCTATTAGCCATGCGATAATGTCTGCAGTTCGTCCACGGTCATTTCTGTCATCTCTGCAGATTGGGCTCTCCGTTTATTTGCACAGGCAACTTAAGAATTTAAGTGGAAATATTCAACGTACCTTTAATGTGTGTTTCTTACGCGTCAAGACCGCAAACTTAAAATCGATCCAGTGCATTATAACTGGAAAAAAGCTCTCCTTTCAATAAAGCAAATGGAATATTAATCCGATATGTAAAAAAAATTTGGCAGCCAAAAAACTGAGAAACTTTTTTCGGCCCTTAGGGTCTACTCAATTTTTTCCAAAATTTTACTGAATTTAGTTCAACACGTCAGAAACGTTCAGTAAAATTTTCAGCTTGCCTTTTTTTTGTTCTTTGGCAATTAAATGTGTAAAAACTGGGCACCGCTTATTGGTGTTTAGTGCCCAGTTTTTACACATTTAATTGCCAGAGAACAAAAAAAAAGGCAAGTTGAAAATTTTACTGAACGTTTCTCACGTGTTGAACTAAGTTCAGTAAAATTTTGGAAAAAATTGTCCCGGTACCCGTGGAATACTCCATATGATATATATATATATATATATATATATATATATATATATATATAGATAATGCTAAATATATACATAGATGATCTATATGTATAGAAAATCCTATATATATTGCTATATATGCAGATATGCTGCATATATGTAGATAATGCCATATTGAAAGAAATCGAATCTCGAAGGACTACCCTAATAGATATCATAATAAACGTATATAAAATATTTAAAGAAATCGAATCTCGAAGGACAACCCTGGTGTATATCGCTAAATATGATTCTCATAGCTATAGATAGACATCCCGTGTATAAGCGTTTCACAAATTTGGCCTATAAGGTGACGAAGAAATATTGAAGAATTTTCGCGATGATAGAATTGTTGAAAAAATTTCCCCGATATCATCATATCTCAGCATTATGTGGACGGATCAACATAAAAAAGGTATCAATGGAAAGCTAATTTTTTTACGATCACCATTGTTCGTGGATCTTAAAAAAGTTGTCGTGTTTTTTTAGTAATATTAGGTTGAAATTCAAATCAGGTTCGGTGGGTGGCATATTCGCGTATATTAGAGTGTGCGGCGATCTCAACTGGGATTCTCACAGTTTTTTTAATACTTGGCGTCGAAACGCTACCGCGTCTCTTGATAAATATGTATATTAATATTTGAAGACATCAAATCGCAAATGACCATCCAAATGTAAGTTGATACCTGAAATAACGACCACCCTTATATACATCGTATAAGTACATATATAAATTCAAAGAAAATCCGAATCTCGAGCAATGACCACTCTAATGTAAATTAAGACCTAAAATAACGACCACTTTGAATCTATTTTCTATCAATACGTATGTGAATATTTAAAGAAATCGAATCTCAAATGACCACCTTAATATAAATTGAGACCTGAAAAAGCGGCCACTCTAATATACATTTTATAAATACGTACATGTAAATAATAAAAAAAATTCTAATCTCGAATAATCACCATCGTAATTTATATCATTTAATACGTATACATATATATATCTAAAGAAATCGAATCTCGAAGGACCACCCGAATATTAATTGAGACCTGAAATAACGACCACTCTAATATACATCTTATATATACATATATATAAATAATAAAGAAAATTCGAATCTCGAATGACCACCCTAATATAAGTTCAGACCCAAAATAACGACCACCTTAATGTGTATCTTGATAAATATGTATATAAATATTTAAAGCATCGAATCTTGAATGACCACCCAAATATAAGTTGATACCTGAAATAACGACCACCCTAATATACATCGTATAAATACTCGCACACGCTCGCACACTCTCGCACACACTTGCACACTCTCGCACACACTTGCACACAGTCGAACACACACTCTTTTATCTATAAATATTGATAAAATATAAATAAAATATATATTCGTCGTGCTTGACGTCAGCGGCCGAAATATGATTCTCATAGCTATAGATATACATCCCGTGTATAAGCGTTTCAAAAATCTGGCCAATCAGGTGACGAAGAAATCTTGAAGAATTTCTACGATGATAGAATTCGAGAAAAATTCACCCGATATCATGATGTCTCAGCATTATGTGGACGGATCAACATAAAAATGGTATCAATGGAAAGCTAATTTTTGTTTAAGATGACTATAGGTTGTAAATGTTAAAAAAATTGTCGTGTTTTTTTAGTAATATCGAATTGACACGTAAAAGGGGCGTGGTCCGAGGCATATTCGCGTATATAAGAGTGCGCGGCAGTCTCGACTGGGATTCTCTCAGTTTTTTTTAAATACTTGGCGTCGAGATGCTGCCGCCTCTCTTGATACATTTCTTCTATAGAAAAGTAATGGAAATATAATTCTTCAACATATTAGATCGGGCTACTGATTGTAAAGTTATCACTGCAATTACTATTTGTAAATAAGTACAATAATTATTACCTAAGATTATGATTGGGAATAAAAATTATTATAGTAATTCATACGAAACACTCAAAATTTTCATGAAAAAAATTGAATTTATTTTTAAAAAAATAGAAGGAAAAATGGGCCCACCATGGGACTAGCGTTAAAATTCATATAATTCATTATATTATTTTAGAGAATTTTTTGAAAAACAAAAATGGCAAGCATCTCAAGAAAAATAGTTTTTACTTTACACGCTGAAAAAATGTTGTCAGCGATGATTTGAATTTTTTTTCTTTTTTCAATGAAAATGTGAACTAATATGAAAAAAATCGATCTCTTAACATTTTTCGATATATCGATGAATTTAAGAGATATCGGCGTTAGAGCGTTTCCCAAATGTCTGAAATCCTAATTTTTCGAAAAATTGTAATTTCTGAAATACATGAGATAAAATATTGAAAATTGGTCAAAATACTTCTTGCATAGTATACTATTTTATTTAAAAAGATTAAAAAAATTAAAAAAGGTCAAGATCACGGCCGAGCGAAATGGCGTGGATTGCCTCATGTATTGATCTATCCTGCAAGGTGGATTATTTATCGATAAATAATCCACCATCCAAATTCAAAATTCTTCCCAAATGCAACCCAGCAGGGTTTTTGTCTGAAAACTGATTTGTTCGGATAAACTGGCCAAAATTTACTTATAAACATCATTTTCAGACGTATTACGATGTTTACTTTTTTATGTCCCATTTTTTTTTTCAAAGTCGTCTACTGGGTATGAACAGCACTTTTGACTTCTGAAAATGGTCTGTTTTACATCTCAGGAATATGATTCAACTACATACCGGATATCAGATGTGCCGCGATGACACATGTTGGCGACTTTTTTCGATTTTTCAAAAGTGCACTCAGGTCACACGCAGCAGGCTACACGTCTGCTGTTAGCATTTTTGGTTTTTTTTTCATCCCAACAATGGATTTTATAAGTTTTAGCCGTACGGCGATGACTCAAAAATTTTGGTCGTGGGCTCTGGTACTACATCATTTATGGATACACCCATATATGGATGCACGTATGTATGGATACATGCATACACGGATATCAGCAGTAGAAAACAATAGTACAGGAAAAAGAACTCGCGGAAAATACCCATGGAAAAAATATTCGATGGATGGAGAATCCGCGAAAAAACGGGTCTACTTCCGAAAAGAGCGAACCAAATTTTGATCTGAAATTTGGCATACACCTTCCCCTTGATATTCTAAGAGATCCCTCAAGAGGATTTTCGGCAATGCTTGATAGTTTTTGAGATATCGATTTTCGAAGGTTATTTTTTTACCACGCTTCTGCCATATCTACAGGTGACGGACTCCCATAAGCCCACGCACCCTACGATTCTGTGCATCACACCTGATGCTCCAAACCCACCCCACAAATCTACGTATCCCATAGATGCACGCACCCCGTGTAGTTTTTCCATTTTGTTGGAACGTCCGGGCGCCGAAACGTTCCGTCGTTGGAACATCCCGGCGCCAAAACCTTCCAGTACAAAAACGTCCCGGCATTGGAATTCCCCGGCGCCAAAACATCTAGGCGCCGAACTGTCCTGGTGCCAAAACGCCCGCGCCGAAACGTAATACACCCCGAAACGCCCATCATTCGGGCTCTAGCGATATCGTAAATATTATAATAGTATTAGTGACGTTGCTCTCGACCTTCAAGTACACGAATATGTATATAAAGGTATTTCGTACATTGTTATCATTTACATGTGTTTCAAGGCAGTTTGACACAGGTATGTTTGAACGACTAATTCAGCCTTTCTGTAACCGTTCTACGAAGGCCATCGCAATATGTATCAGTAAAAATGAAAAGAAATTTTCAGTATTCCAATCGAAAAAGTTAAAACAATTACTGTACGCGTGGATCACCTTCGAAGAAACGAAAATTTGTGGGAAATCAACACACGTTCGAGTAGTCTGGTATGTGCCCGCGAAAAATGGACATATATAAACATAAATAATTATGTATGATCTTGTCATAAATGATCATGAACGAAATTTGTCTCTATATAATCATACATAGTAATATATAGCCATATATGATCACATCCCAGGAAAATTGCTCAACGCTCACAATATGGCCAGCGATGGCGCGGTACTGGGCAACCAATCGTTGACGGTCAGCGTTGGGTCCAAACCTGGGCCAATCTATTTACCATTGCTGAACCCCTGCTCAGTTCGAGCATTGGCATACAACAAATTTTCGACGCTGGGCCGACATCATTTCGACGATGGCAAACGACCGTTGGTGATCAACGTTGCCCCAACCTTGGGCCAATGTTATTTGCCATTGTCGAACCCATGCTCAATTCAAGCATTGGCATACAACGAAGTCCCAACGCTGGGCCGATATCATTTTGACGATGGCAAACGACCGTTGGTGATCAACGTTACCCCACCTTTGGGCCAATGTTATTTGCCATTGTCGAACCCATGCTCAATTCGAGCATTGGCATACAGCGAATTCCCAACGCGTGGCCGATATCATGTTGACGATGGCAAACTACCGTTGGTGATCAACGTTGCCCTAACCTTGGGTCAATGTTATTTACCATTGCCAAACCCATGCTCAATTCGAATATTGGCATGCAACCGGCATTATGGGATAACCAATGTCCGCTCGTGCGTAAAATATCGCGGATTCTCAACACGAGGCATACCGGTAACCTGCAGCACGCGTTCGCGTCCATTCTCGTCTCTTCTCTCGCCGCGCCACATGGTCATAATTGTCCATCGTGATATTATACATATATTGCTTTTCAAAGTAAAAAGAAAAAACAAGGTAAGTTTTGATTTATTTACTGTGTCTCGTGTTTTATTTTTTATTTTTTAATCTTCGATTGCTTTTTGGATAATCGTGCGTTATCTTTCGAGACAACGTTTCTAACCTCCAAACATAACCTATTCATTTTCAGCATGGCATGTTCACGCAAAAATTTTCATTGTAGAATTCAACGAACACATTAATGACGAGCCTGTCGCAGATTTGCTTGGTATACCGTGAGAATGTCACTGCAAAGAAAAATGGCAAGTGGATCGAGAAAGAGAAGGAGCTGGCATCAAATTCGAAGAAATATTCGATTAGGAAAATAATCAACGATGCACGTAAGTTTATAAATTTTAATTAAAAGAAAACCCTTTCGTACATGAGAACTTTTCATTTTATTTTAATACTCAGCGTTAAGATGCTGCTTCGTCCATTACTCATACTTTTTTTTATTTCTTTAGTATTCTTAAATAAATGGCATTTTTTTATGGCAGATAATGCAAACATCAAGGCGAGCGCGTCGAAATATTATCGATGCAGCATTTGAGCCGTTGGCTGGTGGGGGCTGGAGATCGCGCGGGTGGCCGTGCAGTACGGATGACGATCGGTCCCAACAACAAAAATCATAACAAATAAAGCGTGATGATTTATAATTATCCTTAACTTTATGTAATCTCTATGTGATATTACTTTTTAGTACCTTGATCAATAATTATAATCTTAATTTTCATTACAATATACATATTCAACTACACAAAATGCAAATACAAATTAAAACAAGAATTAACAAATAAATCGACATATATGATTTAATAATCAGACGTATTTTTATATACAATACGAAAAATACATTAAAAATATATTGAAAATAAGTTTTTTCAACTTACCTGTTCTTATTCGATCGCCTTTCAGCAAAAAATTAGTACAGTGATAATTCCAACGCTACACCGGTACTGGCCCGATCGTCGGGCCGAAATTGGCGGAGCATTGGGTGGTTTTCGCGAACAAAACTGCCGAGACAATCGGGCCAGTATTGGTATTAGCATGGGTCGAATGTTGGTTGATAAATGGACAACTTTTACCCCGAGGGCTGGCCTAGTAATGATGCCAACTCTACGCCAGCATTGGTGCAATCGTCAGGCCAACGTTGGCGGAGTATTGGTTTTTTTTCCCCAACCAGTACTGGCCCAACGCTATCTGTCAGTCCTAGTTTACCGTAGGACCGTTCCTATCACTCCAACCTTGGTTCAAGCGTCGGCCTACTAGTGACACCAACTGTCGGGCAACCGTTGGACAGTGTTGGCGCAACACTGGGCCGAGCTTGGGCCGTTTGAACATTCTTTCATGGGATGTAATCATATTTATCTCTATATTATATAAAAATTTCGCCGCTGCCACTGCCGCCGTCGTGTACAAGAATCGAGGGGTCGGGTTTGGTCTTGAGGTGGCACAAGGGCGCGTAGCGCCCGAGCCCCACCAAGCCCTGGTGATTAAACGACGCGGTAGTGTCTCGGTGCCAAGCATTAAAAAATTGCAAAAAAAAAATTTTCGCGAAAAACTGAGAGAATCCCAATCGAGATCGCTGCGCACTCTTATATACGCGAATATGCCTCCCGCCGAATCCGATTTGAATTTCAATCTGATATTACTAAAAAACACGACCATCTTTTTAAGATCTACGAGCTCTAGTTATCCAGAAATAATTTCATCTTTCATTTGAATCCATTGTTATTTATTTCCACCCAAGCAATATTGAGATATCATCATATTAGGCGAATTAATCTGAATATTTACCATCGCAACAATTCTTCAAGTTTGCCCGATACGTTTACAAGCCCGTGTAAAAGCGGCGTGATACACTTTTATACCCTGTAAAAAATTTCTTTCTGAAAATTAATACACCGGTGTAGGAATTTCGAATGCATAAACCGCATATAAGTTTTCATATGAACATTCATCAGGAAATCAAGATGCTCGTTATTTAAAAATGATGCACAATGTATTAAATTTCATATACACCTTCGTTATTTATATAATGAATAGATATTATTTTTAAAAACTTGTAGTGGTTCAATTAATATACAAAAGTATAGTTATTTTCAAGATGAAGTGTATTGAAATTGCTGTATTCGGTTAAAAAAAATACATTACTTTCGTATATTAAATGAATCAAACGGTGTTTTTTAAAATCGCAAGTGGTATATTAAATTTCATGTACATATTCCGTGAGTATTTGATCACAGGATATTATTTTTAAAAATTTGGTATTGTCTGGTTAATATACAAAAGTATTGTTATTTTCACGATGAAGTTTACCAAAATTGCTGTATACGGTTAGAAAAAATACATTACTTTTGTATATTAAATTAATCAAACTGTGTTTTTAAAAATCGCAAGGGGTATATTAAATTTCCTATACCACCGTGTATTAATATTCAAGTCACGGTATATTAAATTTCATGTACCACCGTATAGTAATTTTCAAGTCACGGCATATTGAAAACTATATTGATTTATTTATTCTTATAGGAATTTCGTTCATGAAATTTACTGAACGAAGAAATGTTGAAATTAATATACGCAAGTATATGAAAATTACGTTACCGTAGCTGTAATTAATTGTTGTTAAACATGTTTTAAAAAATATTTTGCGCTTGCAAAATAATTTAATATGCATAGTTTACCGGTCCTAAAAAGAAATAAATAGAAAAAAAAGAAAAATCGGCGGGAATTGGCCGATCTATTTTTTCTCCCTGACGGGGAATCGAACCCTCGACCCTGCCTACCATCCTACCTATCGCTCCTAACTACTTAACACGCTACCTATTACGCCATCGACTATTTATGAAGTTCCTCTACTTTTATGATATATGAATGCTGGAGTGTCGAAACAGTACATTACGATACGAGTGCGATGAACTTTTTCTGACGAGTGTGAGTTTGCAGCATGAGCCGAAGGCGAATGTTGCAATCACGCGAGTTGAGAAAAAATTTCTTACACGAGTTTTGTTCAAAGGTTTATTGCTCGAGTGCCTAAAGTAGACACTTTACGCAAGGAGTGAAATAAAATTAATAATACAGTACTGAGCAATTGAAGTGGGATTTTTTTAAGAGCCTGTATTTTTGCAAAAAAAAATCGAATTTGGAAAAACCTCGATATATGGTAGATCGGAAATTTTATCAGCTTTCGATTGCGACTACGCTCGTCGTGATCGGCCAAGAATTGCGGGCGTGGGAGGCAAAAAGGTGGGGGAGTGCAAAATCAGGCCTCCCGCGAGTGTCGGGATTTTAGGGTTGCAAGTGCCCCAGAGGCTCTGTGCGGTATCAAAGAAAGGGTATCACTCAGAGATTAAAAAAAGTTTCATTAGAATCGAATCCCCCACCCCCCGAGGGAGGGGTGGTGCCAAAAGGGTGAAACGGTATGTTGGGCATAATGAGGAAAGGGTTCGTCCAATCAGGTTAATTTTTTTTCGAAAATCATTTTTTTTGAGTACTCCGTGACCCTGTGGAAAAAAACCTGAGAAAAATCGCCCCTGAAATGAAAATTCACGTGTCCCGCCGGAACACATTTTCATTCGCGAGCATTTTTCGTATCGAAAAACTCAACAAAAATTTTTTGCAATTACGCCTCATTAAAAAGGACATTTCAACGAATGAAGTCGTATTTTTTTCATATTTTTCCTATGCCTGGTTCATCTCAACGAGGCATTTGAAAAACGCGTTGCGAATCGAGATTCTTTCGATGGTCGTGGCTTTCCACAATGGATGAGTACCACTGTTGAGGCTGTTTTCGATCAGTCGTATTCAGTCCCCACCATTTTTTCACGAGCCAATCAAAAGACTTCATGGGACTTAGAATATTTTCGATATCTCGTGTTCGTGCTGGAGCGCGTACCATGGAGAGAGACTCCCGTGTCGCTATCCAGAACTTGGAATATTTTTGCGACAAAATTTTGCTTCCTCCCGCCAATCGAGCGACTTTTTGGCGTATTTTGCGAAACTTTTAGTTTCATCAGGCGTAAAGTAACGAAGATTTATATGCAATAAATTACAATACATTTTCAAAACGTAGATTTATTTGCATGATGAAAAAATAAAGACATTTGTTTTTCCCTGATTATTTTTCAGGTAAAAATGCATGATGGCATGATTATTAATTGTATTGCAAACAAGAATGTTCAAACGTTGAAAAACATTAGTAGCCCTGAAAAGGACCGTTTATTTTTTCTTTCTCGTTTTCATGGAGTTGATTTTCAAAATTTTCAATAACTCGGGGATCGAATTTTTCTATAAATATGTTCGATACCTCGCGCGAAGTGGAAGAGAGTGCGAGCAAAAAATAATTCTTGCAGCACAAACCGTGCTCGTCTCAAAATTTCTTTTTTTTTTTTTATCTTTCATCGAGCATAGAGTTTTCCCAAGTACAAAATAATTTTTGGCACTGAAAAGAGCCATTGCATTTTATTAAATTCGATCGCCTCGATCCACAAAATCCGTAAAGTCGTCATCGCCGCTCTGAATGTGCTGAAAAAAACAAATTTGGAATACCTAAAAACATCCATTTTTGTCTGGAGACAGTTGTATTACGTTGAAAAATTTTGATGGCTCTGAAAAGGGCCGATTTTCATCTCGAGGCGTCGTCGCATCGAGTTGCAAGATGATCCATCGCTGATTCATTTCACGTACAGTGGGGAGAGAGATGCGGACACGTCTGGCAGCGCGAGGCGACTGGAGCAAGAGCCATGCGCTCTACGGCTTTATATACACTAAAGCCAAGCGGTGGCGCATTCTGATTGGCTCGTGAAGCTAGGAGGGGGATGGCTGTGCGTACCGAGCCTCTGATTGGCTCCAGCATGTCTTTTGCCTATTCTTCCGAAATCAAAGATTTTTAAGGACTTAGCAAATTTTCGCGACAAAATTTTGCTTCCTCGCGCCAATCGAGCGACTTTGGCGTATTTCACGAAACTTTTCGTTCATTTGGCGTAAAGTAAAGAACAATTCTATGCAATAAATTACAATATGTTTATACAATGCACATTTGCATGTTCAAAAAATTGAAAAATTTCTTTTTTTCTAATTTTTTTTGCTCAAGTTTTATGATGGCATGATTATTTATTTGATTGCAAACAAGAATGTGCAAACGTTGAAAAGAATTGGTAGCCCTGAAGAGGGCCGTTAATTTTTTCTTTGTTGTTTTCATTGAGTTCATTTGCAAAAAGTTCAATCACCGAGTTATTTCGATACCTTCCACGAAGTGGAAAAGTATCGAAAAATTCAATCACTGAGTTATTGAACTTTCTGCAAATGAACTCAATGAAAACACAAAAGAAAAAATTAACGACCCTTTTCAGGGCTACCAATTCTTTTCAACGTTTGCACATTCTTGTTTGCAATAAAATAAATAATCATGCTATCATAAAATTTGAGCAAAAAAAATCAGAAAAAAAGAAATTTTTCAATTTTTTGAACAGGCAAATCTGCGTTGTAAAAACATATTGTAATTTATTGCACAGAATTGTTCTTTACTTTACGCCAATTGAACGAAAAGTTTCGTGAAATACGCCAAAGTCGCTCGATTGGCGCGAGGAAGCAAAATTTTGTCGCGAAAATTTGCTAAGTCCTTAAAAATCTTTGATTTCGGAAGAATAGGCAAAAGCTGGAGCTTGTCATCTGACCAATCAGAGGCTCGGTACGCACAGCCATCCCCCTCCTAGCTTCACGGGCCAATCAGAATGCGCCACCGCTTGGCTTTAGTGTATATAAAGCCGTGGCGCGCATGGTTCTTGTTCCAGTCGCCTCGCGCTGCCCGACGTGTCCGCTCCTCTCTCCCCACTCCACGTGAAATGAATCAGGGATGGATCATCTTGCAACTCGATGCGACGACGCCTCGACATAAAAATCGGCCCTTTTCAGAGCCATCAAAAATTTTCAACGTAATACAACTGTCTGCAGATAAAAATGGATGTTTTTAGGTATTCCAAATTTGTTTTTTTCAGCACATTCAGAGCGGCGATGACGACTTTAAGGATTTTTTGGATCGACGCGATCGAATTTAATAAAATGCAATGGCTCTTTTCAGTGCCAAAAATTATTTTGTACTTGGGAAAACTCTATGCTCGATGAAAGATAAAAAAAAAAGGAATTTCGAGACGAGCACGGTGTGTGCTGCGAGAATTATTTTTTGCTCGCACTCTCTTCCACTTCACGCGAGGTATCGAACATTTTTATAGAAAAATTCGATCCCCGAGTTATTGAAAATTTTGAAAATCAACTCCATGAAAACGAGAAAGAAAAAACAAACGGTCCTTTTCAGGGCTACTAATGTTTTTCAACGTTTGAACATTCTTGTTTGCAATACAATTAATAGTCATGCCATCATGCATTTTTACCTGAAAAATAATCAGGGAAAAACAAGTTTCTTTATTTTTTCATCATGCCAATAAATCTACGTTTTAAAAATGTATTGTAATTTATTGCACATAAATCTTCGTTACTTTACGCCTAATGAAACTAAAAGTTTCGCAAAATACGCCAAAAAGTCGCTTGATTGGCGGGAGGAAGCAAAATTTTGTGGCAAAAATATTCCAAGTTCTGGATAGCGACACGGGAGTCTCTCTCCATGGTACGCGCTCCAGCACGAACACGAGATATCGAAAATATTCTAAGTCCCATGAAGTCTTTTGATTGGCTCGTGAAAAAAATGGTGGGGACTGAATACGACTGATCGAAAACAGCCTCAACAGTGGTACTCATCCTTTGTGGAAAGCCACGACCATCGAAAGAATCTCGATTCGCAACGCGTTTTTCAAATGCCTTGTTGAGATGAACCAAGCATAGGAAAAAAATACGAGTTCATTCGTTAAAATGTCCTTTTTAATGAGGCGTAATTGAAAAAAAATTTTGTCGAGTTTTTCGATACGAAAAATGCTCGCGAATGAAAATGTGTTCCGGCGGGACACGTGAATTTTCATTTCAGGGGCGATTTTTCTCAGGTTTTTTTTCACAGGGTCACGGAGTACTAAAAAAAAAATGATTCTCGAAAAAAAATTAACCTGATTGGACAAACCCTTTTCTCATTATGCCCAACATACCGTTTCACCCTTTTAGCACCACCCCTCCCTCGGGGGGTGGGGGATTCGATTTTAATGCAACTTTTTTTCATCTCTGAGTGATACCATTTCGTTTGATACCGCACAGAGCCTCTGGGGCACTCGCAACCCTAAAATCCCGACACTCGCGGGAGGCCCGATTTTGCACTCCCCCACCTTTTTGCCTCCCACGCCCGCAATTCTCGACCGATCGCAACGAGCGTGGTCGCAATCGAAAGCTGATGAAATTTCCGATCTACCATGTATCGAGGTTTTTCCAAATTCGATTTTTTTTTGCAAAAATACAGGCTTTTAAAAAAATCCCACTTCAATTGCTCAGTACTGTATATGCTTTTGAATGTGCGATAATCCATGAAACTTGATTTTCGGATTTCTGAATTCGAATCCTCTGCCCCCTCATAATTTATGTGAACTTCATTCCAGAATATTTGACTACTCATATCTTAAGTGACCCCTCAGAACTTAAGTTACCCCTCATAACTTAATTCAAGAATTCGTGACCCCTCATAATTTAATTGACCCCTCATAACTTAAAACTTAATTCCGGGATTCATTTATGATTCCCTCATAACTTAAGTTACTCCTGATAACTTGATTTCGTGACCGCTGACCCCTCGTAGATTATAGAAAGCTGCAAAACTTAATTCCATAATTCCTGACCCCTCATAAGTTGTTACCTCTCGTAACTTAATTTCGCGGCCCCTGATCCCTCACAAGTTATGCGAACGCTCAAAACTTCATTCCAGAATACCTGACCCCGCATAACTCAAGTTTCCCCGCATAACTGAAGTTTCCCCGCATAACTTAAGTTACCCTTCATAACTTAAGTTCGCGACCCCTAACCCAAAACACATCTAAGAAATATACAAGACCGATTTTTAATATTCATAGCGATATAGGTATTAAATTTCCACATCAACCTAGTAATTTTACTATAGCAATTTTTAGAATTCTATCATAGGTTTTGGTTTTTAATACACTGTTGCATGAATTTCCATAAAACTGATTGGAATATTCTGAACAATACTGTAATTTTTTGTTACCGCTTGCGAGTAAATTCCAACAGCGCTCATGTTGTAATTTTCAAGCACCGGCAACGAAAATTTCTATTACTTTGTATATTAAAAAGCAAAACAAATCAAAGGAATATACAAGACAGGTTTTTAATATTCATAACGGTATATTAAATTTCACAAGTCGCAATATTATTATGAAATTAATACACCGAGTTTGAAATATAAAAATCGACATAGTAATTTTACCGCGATGATTTTTAAAATTCCATCACAGGTTTTGACTTTTAATATACCCTTGCATAAATTTCCAAAAGACTGATTGGAATATTCTGAATAAAATTGTAATTTTTTGTTACCGATTCCAAGTAAATTCCAACAGCGCTCGTGTTGTAATTTTCAAGCTCCGGCAACCGAAATTACTATTTCTTTGTGAATTAAAAACCAAAACACATCCAAGAAATATACAAGACGGATTCTTAATATTCATAACGGTATATTCAATTTCCAAAGTGGCTATATTATTATGAGATTAATACACCGAGTTTGGAATATAAAAATCCACATAGTAATTTTACCATGACGATTTTTAAAATTCCATCGCAGGTTTCGACTTGCATGAATTCCCAAAGGACTGATTGGAATATTCTGAAGAAAATGGTAATTTTTTGTTACCGATTGCAAGTAAATTCTAACAGCGCCGTGTTGCAATTTTCAAGCACCACCAACGAAAATTTATGTTACTTTGTGTATTAAAAAACAAAACACATCAAAGAAATATACAAGACAGGTTTTTAATATTCATAACTGTATATTAAATTTCAAAAGTCGCTATATTATTATGAAATTATTACACCGAGTTTGGGATATAAAAACCCACATAGTAATTTTACCACGATGATTTTTAAAATTCCATCACAGGTTTTGACTTTTAATATACCCTTGCATGAATTTCCAAAGGACTGATTGGAATATTCTAAAAAAAATTGTCATTTTTTGTTACCGATTGCAAGTAAATTCCACTAGCGTTGTGTTGTAATTTTCAAGCACCGGCAACGAAAATTTCTATGACTTTGTATATTAAAAACTAAAACACATCTAAGAAATATGCAAGACGGGTTATGAATTTCCATAGCAGGGGTGCATGACTATGAAATTAATATACCGGATTTGTAATTTTTTAATACAGAAATAACAAAGTTTAATACCAGTATATTAATTTTAATGAAAATTGTAGGAAATTCATTTTAATACACCCAGTTTGTAAAATTAATATGAATCGACATTGTGAATTTGCGATTTTTTTTTACAGTGTAGAGAGGCTTGTTGCGTAGTGTGAGAATATGAGTGTGTGCAAGATAAACTCAGTGGCTTGTATATCTATAGCTAGCATTCGCGTGATACGACTTTTATAGAGAGGCTTGTAACGTAGTGTGCAAATATAAGTGTGTGCGAAAACATATCACGATATACAGGGTGTCATTATTTTTCATGATATACAGGGTGGTCATTATTCCAGATTCGATTTCTTTGAATAATTATATGTATAGGTATTATATGATATATGTATTATATGATATATTTTTATATTCATGTATGTATTACGATGTATATATTAGGGTAGCCGATATTTCAGGTCCCAACTTATATTGGGGTGTCCATTTGAGATTCGATTTCTTTAAATATTTATATACGTACATTATGATGTATATTAGGGTGGTCATTTGAGATCGATTTCTTCAAATACTTATTTACGTATTTATACGATATAGATTAAAGTGGTCGACATTTCGGGTCTGAATTTATATGAAGGTGGTCGTTCGAGATTCAAATTTTCTTTATATTGATATATATGGGGCATTCCATCCCGAATCGGACAGTTAGAAAAACTTTTTTTTTCAATTTTCTCAATTTTTTATATTTTTGAGTACCCATCAAAAGACCCTTCCTGTTAAATTTTGAGATTTTTTTGATAACCCGTTCAAAAGATATTAGATTAACAAAAAAAACCTCTTTTTTTTTGGTATTTTGGTCATAATTTCTTTAATAATGGTCCAAATGGAAAGTTTTTTTTTTGAAATTTTTTTTTTTTTATGGCCTTTTCAGAAAAAAATACAACAAAAATATTCGACGTGTTTTTGAATGAGTTTTTTGAGTTTTAAACTTAAGATCGCGTTTTTAAAAGTGAATGTCATTTTTTATTTTTTATTTTATTTTTTTTTCAAACATCTATCTATTCAACAATTTTTAAGACTAGTCCGATCGTGGGATCTCAATGAGTACTATTTTTTCGATTTTTGAAAATTGAAAAAAAAAATTTTACAAATAATTATTATTTTTATGGTTCGGGCGCTACACGCCCTCGCGTGGCCCCAAACCCAAACTCGACCCCTCGATTCTTGTTCACAGCGGCCGCGGCGGTGGCGTTGGTGGCGGCGGCGGCGGCGAAATATTTATATAATATAGAGAGATTTATAAAACGTATATTAGAGTGGTCGTTATTTCAGGTCTCAATTAATATTAGGGCAGTCCTTCAAGATTCGAATTTTGTTCGTATTTATATATGTATTTATGTATACGATGTATATTAGGGTGGTCGTTATTTCGTGTCTCATTGTTAATTTATATTAGGGTTATACTATCTCTATCTGAACCCATACCGAACTTACTGATTTTTGAAAAAATATTCTTGAAATTATTATAACTTGTACAATATCTAAAATATTCTAATTCGTTAAGTAGTGATTGTTTTTGTTTTTCAATGAACATTGTAAAAAAAATATCGAAAATTAAGAAAAAAAATTTTTTAATGTTTTTTTAGCCGCTTTAAGCTAAATTCAGCTAAAAAATTGGATTTTTTTCAATGCGACACGTTCGATTGCAAAAAAAAATTTATAAAATTATACGTTAAACAACAATTTTTTTTTAGATTTCACAGAAGAAGGTATTCAAATAACTTCTCATTCAACATTTTTGTTTTCGATTTATTTCTTTCGTAATTTTAATCTTTTTTCTTCTATGACCACAATAGTTGAATTCAATAATGTAAGAATAAAAAATTTAACTTCACGCACATATTTCTTTAGTAAATAATAATATAATTAACATTGAGCATTACAATTTTTTATGAAAAAAAATTGAATGAAGTGCAAAACGCACTTGAATTGTAATTCTTTATGTTAATTATTATAATTTACAAAGAAAATGTGTGAGAGAAGTTATCCGTATATGAGGGATTCTCCGTCAACTCAGCCACTTTTTTCGACCATCTCAGATCTGCCCCATAATTGGTTATATCAAAGTACTACTGAAAGGCATTCTATGTGATTTTTTCAGATTTTTTAATTCAACAGTTTAGAAAATACCGTTTTTTTCCAAATGAACATATCTCGGAAACTTGAAGTAACTGAAAAAAATGTCTCTACATAAGAGTTGTAGTTTTGTGTTAGCTTTCGAGCGGATGGCTTGAAATAACTCTTATATTCCGGTAACGCTGATTTTTTTACCAAAAAAGGGGATAATTATTTTCTTTTCATTCAAAAAAGGCCATTTTTTGGGCTGAAAAATTACAGAGTCTTTCAGCATATCTGACGATATCGCGAAACAATCGCCAGAGTGGCACGGATCGAGGTTCTAGGGTGAAACCACTCAAATTAATTTTTGCATACCGGAACCTCGATCCGTGCCACTCTGGTGATTTTTTTGCGATATCGTCAGACATACTGGAAGACTCTGTAATTTTTTCAGCAAAAAATGGCTATTTTTGAATAAAAAAATCATCTCCCCTTTTTTCAATAAAAAAATCAGCGTTACCAGAACGTTAAAATTATTTCAAATATTCCGCTCGAAAGCTAACACAAAACTACAACTCTTATGTAGAGACATTGTTTTTCAGTAACTTCACATTTCCAGAGATATGTTAATATGGAAAAACTGCTTTTTCTAAAATGTCGTTAAGCCATTTTTTTTGCGAACCTCTCAGATTTGTCCCATAATTGGTCAAATTTTAGTACCACTTGAAAGTACTCGTGAATTTCTTGAGATTTTAAAATCCAGTATTTTAGAAAATACTGGATTTAAATTTTTC
This sequence comes from Alloplasta piceator, assembly GCA_946863875.1. Classification (NCBI taxonomy): domain Eukaryota; kingdom Metazoa; phylum Arthropoda; class Insecta; order Hymenoptera; family Ichneumonidae; genus Alloplasta; species Alloplasta piceator. The sequence continues at coordinate 17,871,848 of OX333078.1, forward strand.
ATATTTTTACCAACACGAAGAACGTCGATGTTTCACAAAAAAAAGTGAAGATAATTTTTTCACGAAAAAACGGCCAGTTTTTTTCACTGTAAAATTTGCAGAATCTTTGGGCAATGTGCAGATATTGCAGAAAAATCGCTAGAGTCGCATGGAGCGAAGAACAGCAGAAAATTATCTTCACTTTTTTTTGTGAAACATCGACGTTCTCTTGTCGGTAGAAATATGAAAAATTTGCATCTAAAACCTGATATGAAATGATAACTTTTATGAGACATTTTTTTGTCTGACTTTGGGGTTTCGAGATATCGGCATTTAAAGAAAATCCAGTATTTTCTAAAATACTGGATTAACTGGAATAACTGAATTATGGGACAAATCTGAGAGTGTTATAATAAGATGGCTTAACGATATTTTAGAAAAAGCACTTTTTTCCATATTAACATATCTCCGGAAATTTGAAGTTACTGAAAAACAATGTCTCTACATAAAAGTTGTAGTTTTGTGTAAACTTTCGAGCGGAATATTTGAAATAATTTTTACGTTCCGGTAACGCTGATTTTTTTTTACAAAAAAGGGGGAAATTATTTTTTTTATTCAAAAACAGCTATTTTTATTCAAATCACCAGAGTGGCACGGATCGAGGTTCCGGTATACAAAAATTAATTTGTGTGGTTTCATTTTTTTTACCCTAGAACCTCGATCCGGCGATTTTTTGCTATATTGTCAGATATACTGAAAGACTCAGTAATTTTTTCATTAAAAAAATTGCCTTTTTAGAATAAAAAAATAATTATCCTCTTTTTTTGGTATGAAATCAGCGTTACCGGAACGTAAAAATTATTTCAAGTCATCCGCTACAACTTTTATGTAGAGACATTTTTTTTCAGTTACTTCAAGTTTCCGAGATATATTAATTTGAAAAAAAACGGTATTTTCTAAAATGTTAAACTCAAAAATCTGAAAAAATTCACATAGAATGCCTTGTAGTAGAACTTTGATATAACCAATTATAGGGCAGATCTGAGATGGTCAAAAAAAAGTGACTGAGTTGACGGAGGATCCCTCACATATAGCATTATATATGACATTATCTATTTATATAAAGCATATCTATGAATATATAGCATTATATAATCTATCTATAATATATATGAATATATATAAAAGTATTTTTGTGTGCGCGTGCGTGTGTGCGTGTGCGTGTGCGTGTGCGCGTGCGCGCGCGCGTGCTTGTGTGTGTGTGTGTGTGTGCGTGCGTGCGTGCGTGCGTGCGTGTGAGAGTGTGCGAGAGTGTACGACACTCTGCGAATGTGCGCGAGAGTGGGAGACAGCTGCGAGAGTGGATATACACAAGCTTGTATATCTATTAGGGTGGGTCAAATAAAATGACTAATTTCTTTTTTCCTCGACATAATGAAAAATGTATTGTTTGGTATCTCAAAAAAATCCTCTGCAAGTATTAGCCATTCATATTTAAATTAAGAGGTCCCTCATCGCAAAATTTTATTTCCCATTTAAATAACATAGGAAATTGTTTTTCTAAACTTTCGAATTTTATTAGACTTTAACCGTTGAGGTAAGGAGAGTTTTTTAAACACATGTTTGTCGAACACTTGATACTCGAAAAAAAGCTCGCTTGTGTTTAATCGATAAAACTAACCGTTCAAAAAATAATCGTTGCTAAAGCTTAATTTAAATCGATTTCAATACTTTTTAAATTATTACGCTGAAAAATTTAGTTGGTTTTGAAGTTCTTCAATTATTTATACCATGAATACTAGTTTGTACACTAGATGAACACTAGTTTAAATATAAATGTTAATGTTTTTAATAATAAAATACGATTAGTGCCATTGTTGCCTTTCTAGTCGTTTTCCTCCAAACCGGGCGCCACTGTCGCCTTTTTTAGTACCACTTTTTCTCCGAACTTGACGCCACGATCATTTCTCGGTTTTTCATATAGTGTTTCGTAATAATTTCGTAGTGATTACGTAAAAACGAGGTAAGTAGGATCCAGAGCTAATTATCACCGATTATTTTTTGAACGGTTAGTTTTATCCCAGCAAACACAGTTCCGAAATAGTTACGAAAATGTTACGTAACGTGTGTTACATTGGACATAACATTTATGTCACAAACTCCGTGAATGAAGCAGAGTTTGTTCTCAAATATGTCATCCTATAAACAAGTCACAGATACGAAATATCTACGAGAAATAATAATGAAATAAACTCATACCCAAGATGTAACATATTCAGCTCATAGATGTAACCAGTGATGCAAAATGACGGTCATTTTGAGTTCGCGTCAGTCACGCGTCACCTGACCGTCACGTGACCGTTACGTGACGTCATTTTCGTTTTACATAATTTTCTACGTGAAAATAACGGTCATTTTTACTTTCGTCATCTGACAAGACAAGCCTGACAGGGACTTCTATCTAGATGGAAAATGACCGTCACGATTTTTTCGGTCATTTTTTTCGGTCACAACACTTTTAGATTTCATGATAATTGTAAAATTAATTATTTTCATCGTGATTGTTTGAGTAAATTGGGAATTACAATATCAAGAATATTGGAATAAAGGAAGACAGGAATTTTTAATATTTTTTAAATTATAAACGTCGTATTATTATTTTTATTTTTTTCCGAATGGCGGCGGTGTTTGCAGTGTGTGCGCATGCGCAAATATGATATCGGGCGGTCAGTCATTTTCGTCATTTTTGCATCCGTCATGTGACGGTTCTGTTACGGTCACGTGACGGTCACACGACGGTCACGTTACAGCTTCACATCACTGGATGTAACAAACTCATCACATAGCCATAACAAACTCAGATAATAGATGTAACAAACTCAGATCATAGTCGTAACAAACTCAGCTCATTGATGTAACTCCTACGAAACGAAACGTAACCCTGGTGCATAATACTCGTAACAATGATGTCAATGTGATTTCGTGGTTACAGGTAATTTATATATATACATATTTTATGAACAAATTACAAGAAATTTATGTATTTCCAACCTACATATTAGGTTGGCGTTTTATTTTTATTTTAACATATGAAAAGTACATTTTAATTATAATTTATAATGTTTGTAGAATACCTACAAATATGATGTATCGTCCACCATTTGTGGTACCAAATGAACAATTTTTTGGGACTAGTTAGAACCCTCAAGGTGCACCGGTGTCCTGAAAAGGCTAGTTTTGAGTTTTTATACTCTACGCTAATAAACTGCTGGCGACGTCTCATTTCCTTTGTAGACTTTTTCCCACGGGATGAGCGTAACACATTTTGATTAAAGTAAAAATTGTGCCTGGAAAGTTCAAAATAGGCTAACAATTTCAAAGCAGGCCTGCAACTCTGAAATAAAGAGCAGAAAATATGTGTCATGCTCATCTCATGGGAAAATGAGTTACGAAGGAAATGAGACGTCGTAGAACAAAATCTGTCTATCAATTCCTTCTGAATCATGCACAGAGTATAAAAACTCAAAGCTAAGTTTTTACACAGAGTGTAAAAACTCAAAATTGGGTTCTTACACTCTGCGCATGATGCCGAAAGAATATTGCTAGATAGATTTTGTTCTACGACGTCTCATTTCCGTCGTAACACTTTTTCCTATGGGATGAGCGCGGCACATTTTGATTAAAGTCAAAATTGTGACCAGGACAATGTCTGGAAAGTTCAAAATAGGCTAACAATTTCAAAGCAGGCCTGCAACTCGGAAATAAAGAGCAAGAAACATATGCCGTGCTCATCTCATGGGAAAACGAGTTATGAAGGAAATGAGATGTCATAGAACAAAATCTGTCTATCAATTCTTTCTGAATCATGCGCAGAGTGTAAAAACTCAAAGCTAGGTTTTTACACAGAGTGTAAAAACTCAAAACTGGGTTCTTACACCCTGCGCATGATTCCGAAAGAATTGCTAGATTGATTTTGTTCTATGACGTCTCATTTCCTTTGTAACACTTTTTCCTATGAGATGAGCGCGGCACATTTTGATTAAAGTCAAAATTGTGACCAGGACAATGTCAAGAAAGTTCAAAATAGGCTAACAATTTCAAAGCAGGCCTGCAACTCTGAAATAAAGAGCAAACAAAATGTGCCGTACTCATCCCATATGGGAAAATGAGTTACAAAGGAAATGAGACGTCGTAGAACAAAATCTGTCTATCAATTCTTTCTGAATCAGCCGCAGAGTGTAAAAAGTCAAAGCTGGGTTCTTACACAGAGTGTAAAAACTCAAAACTGGGTTCTTACACTCTGCGCATGATTCCGAAAGAATAGAGAACTTGCATGTTTTTAAAAAATTTTTTTATTCGAAAGTAGGATAAAAAATAATGTATTTCCCAAGACAGTTTTTTTTTTAAAGGAATACTGACGCTGCAAAAAAATATTCTTTGACTCTAATTTTTCTCGAAAAATTTGAATTGGCAACCATATTGTTGTACCCAACTATCAGCGCTGCCAGTGTCGTGTCCGGGAACCACGTCTCATTGTAAACAGTTTCTGCTCTCGGTGACGCAAAAATCTAACCTATAACTCACGTATAACCTACAGTATAATATTCTTCAATATTATTATTTACGTCAAAAGTATCACAGAAAAAATATAAATTGACAAAGCAATTATGGATTCATTCACCCCGCAATCAAACTTGGATTGGTTCATGTCTTGTTTTGTACCATCGTGCAAAAACACAACAAGTACTACACCAGAAAAGATATTTGTCCATGTCCCAAATAATCCAGTGAAAAGAAAGGTTTGGTGCGCGCTTCTCTCTCTCTCTCTCTCTCTCTCTCTCTCTCTCTCTCTCTCTCTCTCTCTCTCTCTCTACCCGCTCGCGCCGGGGCCAAAACTGTTTACAATAGGACGTAGTTCCCGGACGCGACACTGGCGGCGCTGATAGTTGGGTACAACAATATGGTTGCCAATTCAAATTTTTCGAGAAAAGTTAGAGTCGAAGAATATTTTTTTGCAGCGTTAATATTACTTTAAAAAAAAAACTGTCTTGGGAAATACATTATTTTTTATCCTACTTTCGAGTCCCATAGATTAAAATACAGATTTCAGATGCATGCAAGTTCTCTATTGCTAGATAGATTTTGTTCTATGACGTCTCATTTCCTTCGTAACACTTATTCCTATGGGATGAGCGTGGCACATTTTGATTAAAGTCATAATTGTGACCAGGACAATGCTTGAAAAGTTCAAAATAGGCTAACAATTTCAAAGCAGGCCCGCAACTCTGAAATAAAGAGCAAAAAAAATGTGCCGTACTCATCCCATGGGAAAATAAGTTACGAAGGAAATGAGACGTCGTAGAACAAAATCTGTCTATCAATTCTTTCTGAATCAGCCGCAGAGTGTAAAAAGTCAAAGCTGGGTTTTTACACAGAGTGTAAAAACTCAAAACTGGGTTCTTACACTCTGCGCTTGATTCGGAAAGAATTGCTAGATAGATTTTGTTCTACGACGTCCCATTTCCTTCGTAACACTTTTTATTATGGGATGAGCGCGGCAAATTTTGATTAAAGTCAAAATTGTGACCAGGACAATGCCTGGAAAATTGAAAATTGGCTATCAATTTCAAAACAGGCCTGCAACACAGAAAGAAAGGGCAAAGAGAGATTAAGCAAACGTGCAACGCGAATAAGGTTATAAACCGAGTAAGCGAAATTCCTGGGTGTTTTTCCATCACGGCAAATACGCATATAACTTATTTTTTTCTTTTAAATAAAGGGATCACATTAAACTTACCTCTTGCAATGTATGCTGTATTATTCTGGTTTATTTTGTATTACGCTGGATTATTCGATATCACCTCCTTGAACTTTACACTCACATATTGTTTACGTTCCTTAATCGACATAATCTTAAAATGATTGAAGACATTTCTCGTAATATATGATACGTATATGTTGCGGATTTGTTACAAGAAATGACTTGTGACATTTATGTCACACATTATACATATTTGCTACGTAGCCTATACTACGAGATTGTAATATCACCAATGTTCTATAATTGTTACAGCATCGACTCGTAACAGTTTGACAAGTTTACGGTACATGTAAATATCTCGTATAAGAGTCACGAGATCTTGACGTATCAATGTTACGTATTTGTGATGTCTATAGTTTTTCGTAATTCCTACATCTTTCATTGACATCCTTACTACATATCGTCAGGACGTATTATATACATCTCGTTTACGTGCGTTATGAAAAAGTTACGAATTTGTGATGAACATTATATGACGTAGTTATTACATTTCAATTATACGTAAATGTTTCGTAAATCATCCAAATGTGTTTGCTGGGATCGATTAGACACAAAAAAGCTTTTTTGTAGAGCATCAAATGTTGTACAAAAATGTACTGAAAAACACTCTTCTAACCTCAACGGTTAAGGTCTACTAAAATTCCAAAGTTGAAAAAAGAAATTCTTGTTATTTTAATGGGAAATAAAAATTTGCGATGAGCGACCTCTCAATTTAAATATGAAGGGATAATACTTGAAAAGGGTTTTTTTGAGATGCTAAACAATACATTTTTCATTATATCGAGGAAAAAAGAAATTAGTTATTTTATTTGACCCACCCTAATATCTATAGATAGCATTCGTGTAATATGACGTTTTTAGAGAGGCTTGTATGTGTTGGTGTGAAAATATGAGTGTGTGCGAAAACAGGGCACTCTCCCACCTCACTATCCGTAGTTTCGAGCTTATACACAGGTGAGTGTACATCTATTACACTGTTTCAAAAAAACCGATCATTTTTATTTTCAAAGAAATTTGAAAAATCGTCGGAGTTTCTTTAACCAAACACCCTGATAAAATATGAGCCTTTAATATTAATATTTGAAAGTGGCGATTTTCAGTTTTTAAACTAACATGGGAACATTTTCTTCTGAATTTTGGAATTTTATTACTCAAAAACGAATCACTGTACAGTAATAAGCAAGATGGATTTTTGTATTTGACGCTCTATAAAAAATGTCTGAATGAAGATTTGCGTGAGCCAAGCCGTTTCGGAGTTCCCGTGCGTGAATTTGATTGAGGCCCCGATTAGGCCCTGATCGGTTTTCCCTAACTTACTTCGGGCCCTTGACTGGGGGCCCAATAGGGTCCCTAAATGGACGGTCATGCTTTTTCGACAAGGGCCTTAGAAGGTTGCCAAATGAGGGCCTTTACAACTCCCTCACGTCTGCCAAATCGAATCCACGACAAGCCCATGGGCAAGCCCTATCAGAGCCCTAGTACCGACGTAATATCGCTATACGTGTAGATTGCAAAATTGAATTATTTCAATAATAATAACAATATTATTGTTAATATTAATAATAATTATTATATATTATAATAATACATTATTAATAATTCTCCAAGAGAATTTTTACAAAAAATAGTATAAAGCAGAGGATTTCTATGTAGAAATCTTGCGGGTATGACTTCCCTCGAGGCATGCCTTCCTGGGAGGCCTGACTCTGCGGTGTCGAATACAACCGTTGCTTCCACTTCAGCTATATTAGCATACTATTTGCATATTCCGTATGCGAGAGAGCGCACGCCGTATGCAACATCTCATAGCGAGTCGCGGAACTAGATCCCCGTGGAGCCCGATTAGGCCCTCAAAGGGTTCCCTAGTAACTTGTCTAACCACTCATTCTAACCGGTTATCTAACCGGAAATCTAACCAGTTTGAATTTGTGAAAATTCAACCGTCTTTCTAACCGGACTTCTAACCACTACGCTTAATTTTACTCAAGTTAGAATGGTGGTTAGAAACGCGGGTGGAATTTCAAATTCCATCTGCTACCAAAATCCAACCATGCCTAACCCACTTTCTAACCGCTCTTTCTAACTACTACGCATAATTTACTCAAGTAAGAATAAGGGTTAGAAATTCAAATTGCAACAAGCTGTCAAAACCTAATCCCCCCTTACCGGCTTTCTAACGACCACGCGTAACCACCAGACGGTTAGAAATTCGAAATAAAATCTGAGCAGTGATTTTACGTACCTGGAACGGTGGTCACCACTAAAGATGCATGTACCTGTAATTGGCATATTGATGTGGATATTACAGAGTCGATGGTGCGATACACAGTATCGTAAAATCGTAATTTTATGTATTATATTTTTTTTTGTTGCGTAACATTCACGCAATACCAATGTTCACGCAATACAATATTCTTTTTTTTACCACAATATGTTTTATTGTCAAATCTAGCGAATATAATACCGAAAATTGAGTCTTGGTATGATCATTTTTCCGCGGTTTCTTCATATACGGTCTATGATTATCAATATTTTTCATGTTTTTTTTTAAGTTGAATTAAGATTAATATAATATTAAGATTAAGATATATGACACCACTGTGATGAGCGTTGCTTTTATAATCTCAAGCTGGCAAGACACTGGGTACACTGCAGGCAAATAAACATTTTAAGACGAGTCCTGAATGCGCACTGATGCGGACCACGATCGTTCGAGCGCCACGAAAGTAGTTTATTTTGTCGTCCAATAACTTCGCGAAGACATTCCACAAAGACGCATAAAATATATTTATTTGTTAATAATATATATCTGTTAACAGAAACGTGCTTTCTTATTAAAGGACATTCGCGATACGCCATCATGCCTCGTCTTGGCTACCCTAGTGGATGAAGTCACCACTGAATCACGGTGATTTTTTACGGTGACAAAGTGCCCACAAAATCACCGAGATTTTGGTGATTTTAAGGTGATTCCACGGTGATTTTGTGACGGTGACAATCACCGTGGGATCACGTTGGAATCACCTTAAATTCACCAAGATCTCGGTGATTTTGTGGGCACTTTGTCACCGTAAAAAATCACCGTGATTCAGTGGTTTTTCAGGGTGAAAACATCGTCACCCAATCCGCTAGGGTAGTCTCCCGTAGTGGCGTCTCCGGGAGTCTAGCCCTTTTCCATCCATTCATGGAAATAGGCTAGACCCCCGGGGACGCCGCTACGGGAGACTAGCCAAGCCCACAGCGCCCTGAAGAACCAAGGCAAGATGGCGAATCGCGAATGTCCTTCAACAAGAAAGCACGTTTCTGTTAACAGATATATATTAATAACAAATAAATATCTTTTATGCGTCGTTGTGGAATGTCTTCGCGAAGTTATTGGACGACAAAATAAACTACTTCCGTGGCGCTCGAACGATCGTGGTGCGTGTCAGTGCGCGTTCAGGACTCGTCTTAAAATGTTTATTCGCCTGCAGTGTAGTATCTTGCCAGCTTGAGATTATAAAAGCAACGCTCATCACGGTGGTGTCATATATCTTAATCTTAATATTATATTAATCTTAATTTAACTTTTAAAAAAAACATGAAAAATATTTATAATCGTAGACCGTACATGAAGAAACCGCGGAAAAATGATCATAGGAAGACTCGATTTTCGGTATTATATTCGCTACATTTGATAATAAAACATATTGTGGTAAAAAAAAAGAATATTGTATTGCGGAAATGTTACGCAACAAAAAAAAATGGTAATTATTGCGAATCAGGGCTCCAGCTGAAAATCGCTTGAATTTTTTTTACTAGTCAATATCGATCTAGGGAATGTGTAATTACCAATTTCTAGTGGGGGGAGGGGCAGGGAGAGGGGTAAAAAATTGTTTTTTCAAAATTTTCAAAAAATTCATTGCGAATCGTGGGGCCATTCCCCTCGGGTCATCAGATCCTTGCATAACTTTTTTTTCGCGTTGATTTCACTTCAAAAACAGCCTAATTTTTTAATAGATTTTTCTTGTCACTCCTTCAGGTGGCGCGACGATCATTTTTGTGTAAAAAAGGGATAACTGAAAAAACTCCATTTTTAAAATTTTGCCATTTTTTCCACAGATTTTGGGTAAAAAATAAGTAATTTCTATCATAATTAGAAAGTGAGCCACGGCTGCCTCATCTTTTTTTGAATAATTTTCTTTTTTTCAGTTCCTAAAATAAATTAAAAAAAAATTAATTCTTACTACCTCTTATATAAGTAAAAAAATAACATAAAAATAAAATATATTCTGGCAAATTTCGATATTTTGCATATTTTTCCAAATAAATGAGAAAATTCTATTTTCAATAAAATACTTCAATAAAAAGGGTTAACTGAAAAAATACCAATTTTAAAAGTAATATCTATTATGATGAGAAAGTGGGATGCGGCTGCCGCATATTTTTTTTTATAATTAACTTTTTTTAGTTTTTAAAATAAAATGAAAAAATTGATTCCTTATACCCCTTACATGAGTAAAAAAATAAAATAAAAATAAAACGTGTCTTGCAAAATATGCTGAATATCAAAATTTGCGAAGATATGTTTTATTTTTGTTCATCTTTAAAAAAATTAAGATGTTTTTGAAGTGGAATCAATGCGAAAAAAAGTTATGCAAGGATCTGATGACCCGGGGGAAATGACCTCACGTTTTCACTTGGAATGCCTCATATACACATACATATATATATACACATTCTTTAAGTCGACATTAACCAGTAAAAAAAATTCAAGCGTCAAGAGAGATATTTTTTCACCACCCCTCCCCTCCCCCCTCCCTCTGCCCCTCCCGCCACTTGAAATCGGTCATTACACAGTTTCTAAGTCGACATTTACCAGCAAAAAAATTTCGAGCGTCGAGAGAAAGAAAAAAATTTTTACCCCTCCCCCTGCCCCTCCCCCCACTTGAAATTGGTAACTACATATTCTCCAAGTCGGCATTGACCAGTAAAAAGAAATTCAAGCGATTTCCAGCTGGAGCCCTGATTCGCAATAATTACCAAAAAAATAATGCATAAAATTACGATTTTACGATACTGTGTATCGCACCATCGACTTTGTAATATCCACATCAAAATGCCAATTACAGGTACACGCATCTTTAATCGGCGACCACCGTTCCAGGTACGTAAAATCACTGCTCAGATTTTATTTTGAATTTCTAACCGCCTCACAGTAGGAGAAAAGCCCAAAAACCTGGCCAAAACCCCAAAAAATAAATTTTCGAAATAGGGTCAGTTGAGTAGTCATTCAGGTAGAGGACTAGTAACTGCATTCTATTGTGGAAGGGAAAGCCCTTTAAGTGTATACCTGCGCCGCAGCGTCAGTTGGCAGTTAGTGTTCGTGAAGAGTGTACGTGTCACGCGCTGAACAGACGAAAATAACGCTGACTTCAAAAACCCATAACTTTAAAGTGACGGGTTTAATTTCAATTCTGCAACATGGATACGACTTCTGGAGGTATGTAGAACATATTTTTACATCGGTTGAATCTAAACTTTATGTATAAATGATTGAAATGTAGTATAGCCTTCGGCATAAATCAAATTGAATAATTTTGAAAACTTATATTTGCAACGGTCCGAAAAGTTATATATTTTGTCACATTTTGCAAAGCTCCTAGTCTCGGCCTTTAGTTTAATGTATAAGCTTTTGAAATTTACAAGAGTTACCTGCGGAAAACGTGCGTCTTGTCCGTTATGATTTTTTTCGCATCGTGCGGTAGCCGAGCGTGCACGCGGCACTATTGAGCAGCCTCTGCGCCTCTACCTGAGAATGGGTGAAGTAGCATCATAACGGACAAGACGGCTGTTATACACTTGAAATAAATAATTTTAATATATACGTATGTGTATATATATATATATATATATAAATTTTCTGTGATTTAATTATGATATATATGTATGCATATATATATATATATATATATATATATATATATATATATTGTAACACGAAATCGTCCACATATGGACAATTCGGAAATAATGTCGGTAGCGGGTTGGATAGCTCAGTTGGAAGAGCACTCGACCGGCGATCGAGAGGTCCCGGGTTCGAATCCCGGTCCCGTCCCTCCGCATTTTTTTCTGAATTGTCCATAACGCAAAAAGCGTTATAAGTGGCGCCCGACAATGGGACACGGCCTCTGAATAACCACGGAAAATTAATTTCGTGGTTGCCGTGTAAAAAGAATCCAAATCCCTGAGATCCATCTCCCACCTTTCTGCTAGCCAAGCTCCCCCACTCCTCCCTCAGGCCGCGCCTGTAGTACCCCTTCCCATACCTCATACCCCCCCTCAGACAATCCCAGTCTGTTGTACCCGTTGCGTTTGAGTTGAGTTTGCGTTTGAGTTCGAGTGCGAGCCGCTAGATGGTGGCTCGACTCTGGCAGGGGAGATTGTAACACGAAATCGTGCACATATGGACAATTCGGAAATAATGTCGGTAGCGGGTTGGATAGCTCAGTTGGAAGAGCATTCGACCGGCAATCGATTGCCGGTCGAGTGCTCTTCCAACTGAGCTATCCAACCCGCTACCGACATTATTTCCGAATTGTCCATATGTGCACGATTTCGTGTTACAATATATACATATTAAAATCAACCACATAAAAATTTCTTAAATATGAATGAAATGTTATAACATTCAAATAAAATATTTGAATATATATATATATATTATATAGTAAGCAAAGCTTTCTTTTAACCAAATCCATGTCAATATTTTCTGTCTAATTTTTTTAAAATTATCTCAATTATTGCGGTTATTTATTTGGTAAAATAATGTACATTGTTCAAGTTATTGTATTAATAGAAAATTTTGTCTTTTCCTTTAACACCAATTTTCTACAATTTTATGTCTTTATTACAGGAACCGGTTACAAAGAATTGGTGCTGACAAGGAAAGAAGTATTTCTGATAATCAGCGAGCATTTATCCGATAAATTCGCTTCCTTGATCGAATTTATGGTAGAAAAAATGTCCAACGCTGCAATTTGCAACGCTGTATCATTGACGAAATCTGCTCAACGGTGCTATTTGTGTGGAGCAACCAGCAAAGATTTTAATGCCATCGACACTGTATTGCAAAGGGAAATCAATGAAACAAATTTGAAGTTCGGATTGTCGACGCTGCATGCGTGGATACGGTGCTTCGAGTATTGCTTACACGTGTCTTACAAACTCGGCATTAAAAAATAGCAAGCTTGAAGTGCCGAAAAAAAAAATTACCCAGGAACGCAAGAGGGCCATTTAAGAAGGATTCAAGAAGCAATTGGGTCTAAATATCGATCGCCCAAAGCCTGGATACGGCAACAGCAATGATGGCAACACAGCTCGGCGATTCTTTGAAAATTCGACGGTTTCCGCTGCGATAACGGGGGTTAACGAAGAAGTAATTAAACGCTTGTACGTAATCCTGCAAGTTATATCGTGTGGCCACGAGATAAACTGTGAAAGATTTGAACAGTATGCTATTGAAACGGCAAGAAAGACCGTTGCATTATACCCTTGGTACTCCATGCCTACTTCGGTGCACAAACTATTAATTCATGGTCCAGGGATAATAACTCATGCTCTATTACCAATCGGCCAATTATCCGAAGATGCTCAGGAAGCTCGAAACAAAGACATCAAACGATATCGAGAAGATTTTGCGCGAAAAAGTTCCAGGGTTAAAACTATGGAAGATGTTCATTTCAAGTGTCAGAATACTACCACAGAAGAAGCTGAAGAGTTTGTCGCCGGAAGCTGTAGCGATGTTGATCGCTTCTAAAGTGACTGCTGCAGCAGACAAATTTTGCGCCGAGATTGAAGCCGTGCCGGGAGTTGTAATAGATACGAACTCGGATAATGATTCTGACTCTGACTCCGACTCCGATTACGATTTTGATTGAGAATAAAATTTTCTATTTTTGAAACGTTCCGTATGTATTTTGAAAATAAAAATAATAATTGCGTAGAATACACTGTTCACGTTTATTTTATTATGATGATTTTTTTTTTATATATTAATTTATCTATTTAGCAGGATACTCGGCCATTTTGTTTATAACAATTTGCTGTAAGCTCTTTGTTCTAAGTTATAAACAATAGATATCGGATTGGTAATCAGCGACCTTGAAAACCCGTATATACCAATTTTTGTCAACATCTGGTAACTTTTTCACGTTCATATCGGCCATATTGGATCGGCCATTTTTTTTACGATAATTTGGCTTGCGGATTCGTAATCAGCGACCTTGAAAACCCGTAAATACCAATTTTTGTCGACATCTGGCAACTTTTTAACATTCATGTCAGCCATATTGGATCGGCCATTTTGTTTACGATAATTTGGCTTTCAGATTCGTAATCAGCGACCTTGAAAACCCCTGTGAGCCAATTTTCATTCCCGTCAAAGGTCATTTGAGGTTTTGGCTAGGTTTTTGGGCTTTTCTCCTACTGTGCGCCTGGTGGTAACGCGTGGTGGTTAGAAAGCCGGTAAGAGGGGGTTAGGTTTTGACAGCTTGTTGCAATTTGAATTTCTAACCTCTTATCTAACCCCTATTCTAACTTGTGTAAATTATATGCGTAGTAGTTAAAAAGAGCGGTTAGAAAGTGGGTTAGGCATGGTTGGATTTTGGTAGCAGATGGAATTTGAAATTCTAACCGCCTTTCCAACCACTATTCTAACTTCGGTAAAATTACGCGTAGCGGTTAGAAATCCGGTTAGAAAGACAGTAGAATTTTCACAAATTCTAACGGCAAGCAATTCTAACCGTTAGAATGGTGGTTAGACAAGTCAGTAGGGTTGCCTCGTCAGTGCCATGTTTGAACTTATTAGGGCTCCGATACTTTCACCCCATTTGGGCCCGATTTAGTTCTGTTGAAATTATACCGACTTCTTTAAATATGGGTTGCCCGATCGAAGCCCGACAAGGCCCGCAACGGGTTGCCTTAGGTCAGCCATATTGTAAGTAAGCCTGGCAACCTTGGCATTGCCCTGTCACGGCCCAACCTGGCAATGTTAGGCAATTCATGACAGGGCATCCACATTTAAGCCCGACAAGGTCCTCAACGGGTTGCCTCAAGTCAGCCATATTGTAAGTAAGCCTGGAAACCTTGGCACTGCCATGTCGCACAGTGGGGCCAAATCACAAAAAGCTGGCCAAAGTCGAAAAATAAAGTTTAAGTTTCGGTAATTTTTAGTCGTGGGTTAGGTGGGGGAAGAGTCCGAAGGTCAAATTCTTGGCATCAGCGGGCCCTAGCCCTTATACCTGCTTTTGTACGGCAGTTGAAAGGGAGCCCTCGAGCGAGCTCGACGCGTCGTGCAGTAAATGACCATTTCAACGCTGTATTGAACAGGACGCCAAAACTTTACAATATATCCGATTCGAATTTTTTCGAATGGAATCAACAGCTGAAAGTGAGTAGAAAATCATTGTGTAACTGAAAATTGATAATAATAGTTCATGCGATAATAATAAATGAATCATTTGTTCGAAAATTCACGGAAAATTACAAGTGAGAATTCTAAAAACGTAGAGAAAAGTTGATAAGTTCCACAGTGTTCCACGAGCTGACCTATCACATGTTGTAGATGGATGTATTATTGAATGGAAAACATCGAAAATGGCTGCGCTTAGCTGCGCGCGTGTCATTGCTACGAGTTTTTGCAATATAAAACATAGTTTTCTGAATTTCGTACATTAACGACGCGGAATGTCTTTCTTGAATTGAATCTTTGTCTTGAATTTTATTGCGATCTTCATTGTACACTGAAACCCAGCAAACACACTTGGATGATTTACGAAACACTTACGTATAATTGAAATGTAATAACTACGTCATATAATGTTCATCACCCAGATAGAACATTGACGTATATTATACGTATATTAGACGTTGCCAGATACGTATATAATGCGTATTTAGTACGTATACTGAAGAGCTAAATGTCCGGCTAATCTCCGTATAATATATGTATATTCTACATATATTACACGGTATATTTTATGTATACGAGACCTTGAAAATACGTAGAATATACGTAGAATGCCCAGCTAATATCCGTATAATGTATGTATATTCTACATATGTTAAACGGTATATTTTACGTATGCAAGACGTCGAAAATACGTAAAATACAAACGGAGAATACAAACAAATTATACGGATACTAGCATATATATATACGATGAAAATCAGTTCTATATATTCACAATTGATAGTTCCTGAGTGTCAAGTAACAAAAAAAATTTTTGAAAAAAAAAAATTTTGCCCCCAGTGGGATTTGAACCCGCGACCCTTGTTTTTAGGCATATCCTCAAATTGATCATGAATTAAATTCAAAAAAAAAATAGATAATTTTGAACTTCATGAATTTTTCCGACCGCTTTAGTTATCTTGCATGTTCGCGGACCTTAGAATATGTACGAGACCTGACTGGGATCTGAAACCTACCTATCTATTGAGCCTAACGAACAACCTACGGCTGGGACGCTAACCACTACACCACCGACTACTTATGGTATTCTGATGTAAATATCATATCTATAGAACACAGGGCGAGAACAATCACGTGCCAAAATCGTAGTGAGAATTTATTTTCATTACCCGAAGGCCGTTTTTGGTTCGACTTGTCTTTCAACTAAATTAAAAACTAAAATATTGAATCAGATGAATAATAATAACAATTATAATAATAAATAGTATTATTTCCAAAATTAAAAAGGTCGGAGACCACGGGGTATGTGGTAGGCTAATTTTAGTTCTATTTTAAATAAACTCATAAAAACACAAAAATAATAATAATAAACAATAATAAATATTATTATTATTGTTATTAAAAAAAATTATTGCTCTCAATTGTAGAAATCGGTTTTTATTCTTAAATAACAATAATATTAAATGATAATATACTCACTGAACGTATAATATTCGTATGTGTATTAAACGTTCATTGAATAGCTTCAAATTTAAGAATCGCAATCGTAAGATAATAAATATATATTCCATGTATATGAGATGTACAAATTGCCACCGAGATATGTAGAAAAAAACAAGTCCAATATACGTATATATATACTATATACGTATATTGGATATGTTTTTATCTGCAATATCTCGGTGGAATGTTGTACATTTCATATACATATATAATATATGTTAATAATAATATATGTCATATACAGATAATATATGTTACATACAATATAAGTTAATTAAAGCTATTCAATGAACGTATAACATACGTATATTATACGTTCACTGAACAGCTTTAGATTTAAGAATCCCAATCGCAAGATAATTAACATATATTATGTGTATATGAGATGTACAAGATTCCACCGAGATATGTAGTAAAAAAGACGTCCAATATACGTATATTATACGTCATTTGTCTTTATCGTAAAGTACATGTTTCGTATACTTATAATAGCCCAGTGAACACGTTATGTTGCCGCAATGTAACATGGAAGTTACATGTAATGTTACAATGTTATCCCTATGTAACGTTGCTGTTATATAACATGCAAGTAACAATGTTATGTAACATTTGTTACATGTAGGTTACATAACTGCAATATAACTTTGTTACATTACACCAATGTAACATATGTTATATTGCGGCAATATAAATTTGTTACATTACAGTAACGTAGCAAATGTTATATTGCGGCAATATAACATGGAAGTTACATGTAATGTTACAATGTTATTCCTATGTAACGTTGCTGATATATAACGTGCAAGTAACATGTTATGTAACATTTGTTACATGTAGGTTACATAACTGCTATATAACCTTGTTACATTACCGTAATGTAACATATGTTTTATTGCGGCAATATACCATAGAAGTTACACACTGTAAACATTTTTACTACGAGGGGTCAGGGGTCGCGAAATTAAGTTATGAGGGATGACGTAAGTTATGAGGGGTCAGGTATTTGGAATAAAGTTTTGAGAGTTCACATGACACTAGGGGTTAGAGGCCCCCAAATTAAGTTATGAGAGGTCACTTAACTTATGAGAGGTCACAGCTCTTTCAAACATGTTTTGAGGGCTTACATAATTTGGGAGAGGTTAGAAGCTCTGAAATTAAGTTATGAAGGGTAACGTAAGTTATGAGGGTTCAGGTATTCTGGAATAAAGTTTACATAACTTATGAGGGGTCAGGGGATTGGAATTCGCAAATAAAAAAACGAACTTTCAAGGTTTATTGCTCATTCAAATGCATATACTATTATTATTATTATTATTATTATTATTATTATTATTATTATAATTATTATTATTATTATTATTATTATTATTATTATTATTATTATTATTATTATTATTATTATTATTATTATTATTATTATTATTACTATTATTATTATTATTTTACTACCATTATTATACTACTATTATTTGTTCGGCACTCCAGCATTCATATATTATACAAGTAGAGAGAATTCATAAGTAGTCGGTAGCGTAATCGGTAGCGTGTTAGGTAGATAGGTAGGATGGTAGGTAGGGTCGAGGGTTCGATTCCCAGTCTCTGAGAAAAGTTAGATCAGACAATTCGTGCAGATTTTTTTTTTCTATGAATCTCTTTCGGGCCGGTAAACTATGCATATTAAATTATTTTGCGAGAGCTATATATTTTTTATAACATGTTTAACAACAATTTATTCTATTTACAGTAACGTAACACAATTACATAACTATTACGTAACTGTTACATAACTGTTACATAACTGTTACATAACTGTTACATAACTGTTACATAACTGTTACATAACTGTTACATAACTGTTACATAACTGTTACATAACTGTTACATAACTGTTACATAACTGTTACGTAACTGTTACATAACTGTTACGTAACTGTTACATAACGTTACATAACTGTTATGTAACAATGTTACATTGCTGAGTAGGAAATTGTAACTTACATGTAACTTACATGTAACGTCCATGTAATGTTACATGTTACAAACGGTAACATTGCCGTTACATTGCTGCAACATTACTGTGTCCACTGGGAGATGTATATAATTCGATGTCAAATGCTTATTGTATAATATACGTAAATTATACATATATGAAATTCTTTCACTATTATCAATAAATAGACCTGAAATATACGTTCAGTACACGTATAATACAGGTATATCATAGACGTATACATATTATATACATATATACTTGTAATATACGTATAATATACGTCAGGGTTCTATCTGGGTCACAAATTCGCAACTTTTTCATAACGCACGTAAACGAGATGTATATAATACGTCCTGACGATATATAGTAAGGATGTCAATGAAAGATGTAGTTATTACGAAAAACTATAGACATCACAAATACGTAACATTGATACGTCAAGATCTCGGTATTCTTATACGAGATATTTACATGTACTGTAAGCTTATCAAACTGTTACGAGTCGATGCTGTAACAATTACAGAACATTAGTGATATTATAATCTCGTAGTATAGGCTACGTAGCAAATATGTCACGCTGTGACATAAATGTTACAAGACATTTCTTGTAACAAATCCGTAACAATTATAGAACATTGCTGAAACAATTATAGATATTGGTGATATTATAATCTCGTAGTATAGGCTACGTAGCGAATATGTATAATGTGTGACATAAATGTCACAAGTCATTTCTTGTAACAAATCCGCAACATATACGTATCACATAT
The DNA here is from genome assembly GCA_946863875.1 of Alloplasta piceator. NCBI lineage: Eukaryota > Metazoa > Arthropoda > Insecta > Hymenoptera > Ichneumonidae > Alloplasta > Alloplasta piceator. Next base: position 17,891,365 of record OX333078.1, read on the forward strand.
TACGAGAAATGTCCTCAATCATTTTAAGGTTATGTCGATTAAGGAACGCAAACAATATGTGAGTGTAAAGTACAAGAAGGTGAATATCGAATAATCCAGCGTAATACAGAATAAACCAGAATAATAATACAGCATACATTGCAAGAGGTAAGTTTAATGTGATCCCTTTCTTTAAAAGAAAAAAATAAGTTATATGGGTATTTGCCGTGATGGAAAAACACCCAGGAATTTCCCTTACTCGGTTTATAACCTTATTCGCGTTGCACGTTCGCATAATTTCTCTTTGCCCTTTCTTTCTGTGTTGCAGGCCTGTTTTGAAATTGGTAGCCTATTTTCAATTTTCCAGGCATTGTCCTGGTCACAATTTTGACTTTAATCAAAATTTGCCGCGCTCATCCCATAATAAAAAGTGTTACGAAGGAAATAAGACGTCGTAGAACAAAATCTATCTAGCAATTCTTTCTGAATCATACGCAGAGTGTAAGAACCCAGTTTTGAGTTTTTACACTCTGTGTAAAAACCTAGCTTTGAGTTTTTACACTCTGCGGCTGATTCAGAAAGAATTGATAGACAGATTTTGTTCTACGGCGTCTCATTTCCTTTGTAACTCATTTTCCCATGGGATGAGCACAGCACATTTTTTTTGCTCTTTATTTCAGAGTTGCAGGCCTGCTTTGAAATTGTGAGCCTATTTTGAACTTTCCAGGCATTGTCCTGGTCACAATTTTGACTTTAATCAAAATGTGCCACGCTCATCCCATAGGAAAAAGTGTTACGAAGGAAATGAGACGTCGTAGAACAAAATCTATCTAACAATTCTTTCGGAATCATGCACAGAGTGTAAGAACCCAGTTTTGAGTTTTTACACTGTGTAAAAACCTAGCTTTGAGTTTTTACACTCTGCGCATGATTCAGAAAGAATTGATAGACAGATTTTGTTCTACGACGTCTCATTTCCTTCGTAACTCGTTTTCCCATGAGATGAGCACGGCATATGTTTTTTGCTCTTTGTTTCAGAGTTGCAGGCCTGCTTTGAAATTCTTAGCCTATTTTGAACTTTCCAGACATTGTCCTGGTCACAATTTTGACTTTAATCAAAATGTGCCGCGCTCATCCCATAGGTAAAAGTGTTACGAAGGAAATGAGACATCGTAGAACAAAATTTATCCAGCAATTCTTTCGGCATCATGCGCAGCGTGTAAGAACCCAGTTTTGAGTTTTTACACTCTGTGTAAAAACCTAGCTTTGAGTTTTTATACTCTGCGCATGATTCAGAAAGAATTGATAGACAGATTTTGTTCTACGACGTCTCATTTCCTTCGTAACTCATTTTCCCATGAGATGAGCATGACACATGTTTTCTGCTCTTTATTTCAGAGTTGCAGGCCTGCTTCGAAATTGTTAGCCTATTTTGAACTTTCCAGGCATTGTCTTGGTCACAATTTTGACTTTAATCAAAATGTGCTACGCTCATCCCGTGGGAAAAAGTTTTCAAAGGAAATGAGACGTCGCCAGCAGTTTGTAATAATTTTTTAATGTAATAAGTTTATTATTTAATTCAGTCACAAATTTATTCAATAATTCGCCAGTAAATAGAGCTGATAATTTTAAGGGCGTCTGATTTCAAAAAGGAAAAAGGCGATAAAAGAAACGGATTGGCGAATATAAACGATGATTAATATAAGCAAAATTAGACAAGCAATGGGAGGGAAATTCACATTGACATGAACCGGCATAGTTCAAATAAAAGAGATACACATATATATATATATTTAAACCGTGATCACATAAGCGAGTATTTATTGCATCTATTCGAATATATGGTATAGAGAGCGTGAATCACTGTTATAAATAGATAAAATCGGAAAGCGTTACAAAATTGCCTGTCATACATTCACGCACATACATACAATAAAATCTACCTATACCTCTCCCTTTTTGTACATGTGTATAAGATATTTGTCCGGTTACTTCTTCAGTGAATACAAAATCAATCACTTTAAGGGTAATTATGATTTAATATTATCAGCGCACACCAGATTGGGTAATCACAATTAGTACCACAATTAATAAAGATTATAATTCGCTCGAATAAGAGACGAAGAAAGTACTCATCTTGTGACTCGTCGAATACGAATAATAGGATCCACGAGGAACTCAGAATTAAGACCAGGCCTGGTTTTCCGATGACAAATGATGCGTTGCTCCCCGTGGCGAAGTAGTAGTCGACGATTCAAATTAATTGAGACAAACAAAAGGGAATTTAGATAAAAATCCCGTTTTTGGGTCGATTAATTATATCGAGGGAATGAGCGTGTGCGCTGATCGACGGTACAAAGTCGAGTAAATCACCGCGACTCTTCACCGATAATACCAACTTCTCTCTCTCTCTCTCTTCTAATTCCCGAAACCGGTTCTGTCCCGTTATCTGATCAATATTTCGTCGCGGTAATGTTCGTTTTAATTTTGTATAGGTATATAGTATAATTTTGATCACTACAAGTTTATCAGCGTAAAGTTCAAAAACTCAAAACTAGGCTTTTCAGGATACCGGTGCACCTTGAGGATTCTAACTAGTCCCAAAAAATTGTTTATTTGGTACCTCAAATGGTGGACGATGCATCATATTTGTAGGTATTCTACAAAAATTATAAATTATAATTAAAATGTACTTTTCAAATGTTAAAATAAAAATAAAACTCCAACCTAATATGTAGGTTGGAAATACATAAATTTCTTGTAATTTGTTCATAAAATATGTATATACGTAAATTACCTGTAACCACGAAATCACATTGACATCATTGTTACGAGTATTATGCACCAGGGTTACGTTTCGTAGGAGTTACATCAATGAGCTGAGTTTGTTACGACTATGATCTGAGTTTGTTACATCTATTATCTGAGTTTGTTATGGCTATGTGATGAGTTTGCTACATCTATGAGCTGAATATGTTACATCTTGGGTATGAGTTTATTTCATTATTATTCCTCTTAGATGTTTCGTATCTGTGACTTGTTTATAGGATGACATATTTTATAACAAACGCTGCTTCATTCACGGAGTTTGTGACATAAATGTTATGTCCAATGTAACACACGTTACGTAACATTTTCGTAACTATTTCGGAACTGTGTTTGCTGGGAATACATTGGTGACCATCCAAGCAGCGGTCGCGGTTGGTCGAGTTAAAGAGCGCTATATCTATATATGAGGGATTATCTGTCAACTCAGCCACTTTTTTTCGACCATCTCAGATGTTCCCAATAATTGTTTATATTAAAGTGCTACTAATTTGTGAATTTCTTCACATTTTTAAACTAAAAATTTTACAAATCGCCGTTTTCTTTCCAAATGAATATATCTCGGAAATTTGAAGTAATTGAAAAAAAATGTCTGCACATAAAAGTTGTAGTTTTGTGTTAGCATTCGAGCGGAATATTTGAAATAGTTTTTACGTTCCGGTAACGCTGATTTTTTACCAAAAAATAGAATGATTATTTTTTCATTCAAAAAAAGACACTTTTTTTGACTGAAAAAATTAGTCTTTCAGTATATCTGACGATACCCACACAGCAATATGACGTTTGAAAGAATCGCTGTAGATTTCTTATGTAAGATTTGGACATCCAAATACATTTTCCCAAAGACATCTTAATGAGTTCCGAAAGTAGTCTTATGCGTCACTTTGAGGGATGATTTTGATATCTGTGAAAAGTTGTCTTGAAGATAACTTTTTCAGACTTCTCAAAAAAGATATCGTTAAGACTACTATTTCGAGATTTCTTCACAAGACGTCGTCAAGATAACTTATTCAGGGTTCCTTCAAAATTATCAAAAATTAATTTTTTTCTTATTTCTATCGTTTGCAAAATTTTTTAATACGTATTTTTATTTATTTACATAGTTACTGGACCGACTCACTGTGGGTAGATTCACAGAAAAATCGGCAAAACTAGGCCGATGTGCGTACTGAAAAATGCAACGGTGATTCTTAAGTTTTTAACCTCGCTGATTTCAAATCTGGAATCAAAATTTCGAAAAAACAAAATGGCGGACCGGAAGTGACTATCTGCGTTACTAAAAAGAATCCGATTTGAGTAGGGATCGGTAAATTAGCGGTTTAAAAGTCACTGATTAAAAATCTCAAATCCAAATTTTGAAAAAACAAAATGGCAGACCGGAAGTGACTATCTGCGTTACTAAAAAGCATCCGATTTGAGTAGGGATCGGTAAATTTGCGGTTTAAAAGTCACTTGCTGAAAATCTTGAATCAAAATTTCGAAAAAACAAAATGGCGGACCGGAAGTGACTATCTGCTTCACTAAAAAGAATCCGATTTGAGTAGAGGTCGGTAAATTTGCGGTTTAAAAGTCACTTATTGAAAATCTCTCATTAAAATTTCGAAAAAACAAAATGGCGGACCGGAAGTGACTATCTGCATTACTAAAAAGCATCCGATTTGTGTAGGGATCGGTAAATTTGCGGTTTAAAAGTCACTTATTGAAAATCCTGAATCAAAATTTCGAAAAAAAACAAAATGGCGAACCGAAAATATATTTTTATCTTACTCATAAGCAACTTTTGCTATCAGAAATCAATATTTGTGTTTTGAAGGTTGTTTTTTATCAATTTTGAATGAGATTTGGGGAAAACAAAACGATTGTCTGGAAGTGAGGGAAAGTTTTCAAATAATTTCGGAAAATTAGTTATAAATCATTTTTAACGAATTTTATTGCTAAATACATTTGAAACAGCAATCGACACTTAACGAATTAAATTTTACCGAAAATAATACGTGCGTTACATAGAATAATTAATAATTAATAATAATAATAATATTAATTATTAATAATTATTCCTGATTTCAATATTAATCATAATCGTCAGCGTCGGAATCGCGATCGCCGTCGTCAGAGGAATTGGTGGATTCTGATTCGTCACTCGTGTATTCCATTAATTCACCTAAACCATACTTATCACGAGAACTATCGGTACAGAGCAAAAGTTGCAATGCTTCTGGTGATAAACTTTTTGCTTTTTTCGGATACTGCTTGCCCATGCTCGATATGTACGGATCTGAAGTTAAGAGGAGTCGATTGAAAACGTCTTGCATGGTCGCTGTTCTCGAGTGTTTTCGAGCAAAACACTCGCGATATTTTTTAATATCCTTGTTACGGGCTTCCTGTGCGTCTTCTGACATTTGCCCGATAGGAAGCGGGGACCATTCAATTATCAAAGGACCGTGAATCAAAACTTTGTGAACCGTAGTTGGCATGCAGTACCAAGAATACAAAGTTACGAACATTTCGGCGGTTTCAAGACTATATTGTTTGAAAGCAGTTACATTTACGGCAAAGCCACTTAAAAGAACTTGCAATATTATGTGGAATCTTTTCATAATATTCTCGTCCAAACCCAAAATTCTTGATGAAATTCGAGTATTTTCGAAAAAACGTCGCGTAGTGTTTCCGCCGTTACTGCTACCAAACCCTTGTTTCGGTTTATCAACATCAAGATGCAACTCTTTCTTGAATGCGGCTCGAATAACTCGTTTTCGCTCAGCAACTACTTTTTTTTTCTTCATCTTTTCGAGTTTGCCACTTGTGAACACCGATTTTATAGCCGATGTGCAAGAAGCACTCAAAAAAACGGATCCACGCATGCAACGTTGATAATCCAAGTTCGAGTCGAGTTCTGTCAACGTCTACAGTTTTCATCAGCTCTATGTCATTAAATTGCGATGATGTGAGATTGCATATATAGCAACGCATTGCGGATTTTGTATTTGTCACGGAGTTGCAAACTTTGCCGTCAATCATAGTGAAATACAGCTCGTATTTAACAGTAACTTCCTTCCCGTCAATAAATGTCGTAAAAGGGGTGAGAGACTCGATCTGATTATCAACGTGTTGCCGTTCCTGAATCGTTGACGACACAGATTCTTTTAAAACTTGAATTCTAATAGGGCGACAATACCGTGGAGATGAGGGCCTGGGATTTTTCCAAAGGACGAATTATTTTTTTGAGATATCCGATCCTAAAATTTGCAATGGAGCTAAAGACGTTAAAAATATACTCGCATCAGAACTCTCAGCATTCGTAAACTTTTGTTTGTATTCACTGTGCCCAGAGCTTCCATCACAACCCCATTTACAAATTAGTCTTAAATTCTTCGATTCTTCAGGGCGCAAAGTGTTAATCACGTCAGTTTGCAACTTTAGAATTCTGTCGCAAGTGTGATCAATCAAAGACTGTAATTTCACTTCGGCTAAAGTCTCAGTTACCGTTATATCTGAAGGGTAACAACGGTTTTTAGCAGCAACGACTTTTGCGTACGATGGATAAATAGCAACTTTTTTATTTCTCAAAGATCGCCTGATGTCTATGTATTGCTGTTTTGTTAGTTTTGCATTTACAAAATCTATCAGTGCTTCATCTCCAGACATCTCAACTAGCCGTGGATCTATCGACGATTCATATGCTGTTCGGTATCTCGCAGCTCTTGAGGGAGATTTTGTTGTGATGTTTTTTAAAATAGTGGCAGCATCGTTTAATCCTGCAGAACTGAGTCTCATCCTGGTGGCCAAACTTAATTCCTCCACGCAATGCTTTTCACTGACTTCTAAAGCCCTTCTTTTCTTGGTACGTTCACTCGACTCTTCGAAACTCAATTTTCGAGGTCGCCCAGATACACCTGAAGTTGATGGCTCTCCAATTGGTTTCGTACAATTCTGAAAAAAATAGCGTGAGCGTCATACTATACATCTTGACCCATAACTCGAGTTTTCGAAACATCAATAAAATTAATTACCAAAATAGTTATTGAAGTTTGCAAGCATTTTTCATTTTTTTTTTAAATGCATCGTGGCTTCTGTGCACTTCGAGCCATCTACTTTTGATATTACAAAGTAATTTTTTTAATGAATCCTTTTCATTGTTGTCAATCGTGAAAGATTCGGATGACTCAAGAGTAATTTTTTCCTCAAAAATCTGAAGTTGCTCATCCAGGCACAATTTAAATTTCTCCTTAATCATTCCAAAAATATCCTGATAAGTGCACGTGTAATCCATGGCACGTGAACCTAGAATAAAACAAGTATGATAAACATTTACTAAAAATGAATGTGTTCATGGGAAAAATTTTAATCTAATTGTAAATGATAGAATAAATTATTGTAACATTTTGAACACCCGTTACATGAATCATGACTCTTTACGAATAGATCACCGTGTAGAAAATTATTTTATATTCCACAAGGACCGGCTATTGTCCTCAGCAGGTATACGTTTACCTGCTGGGGACTATGCGCCCAGCCTGAACAAAGAAGCCAAGCGTTGCGCGACATGAGAATTCCGGTTCCCAAAGCCAGATATGCAACAATCTGCAGAATTTTTTTTATAAATTCTAATCTTAATAACATTATCAATAGGCTACAATGTTCAAAAGTCTGGGATCTCCTGGGATCACAACTATTTTTATACTTCTTTTGGAAAAATAAATTTACAAGCTTGCTTAAAATGCATACATTGAACACTCTTTTATACATACAATATTTCAAATTTCAAAAAACTATTTGACATGATAATATTCTACATACCTTCAAGATTATCTCCCATTTTACCGATTTGAAATCGGTAGCGTAGAACAAAATATATTTCACTTTGCGCGAATCGAAAATTTCAGCGTACAAAATCGCTACGTTCTTCACTCTCGAACGGTCGAGTTCAGACTGTCGTAAGTCGAGTACCGCGAAGGGTAGGGACCGGTCCTTTTACAATAGGGCGTACAAATACCTGGTCTTTGAAATGACATACATAGAAATACGAAATGAGAACACTCAATTTTTGGGTTTTGCCGATTTTTCTGTGATTCTGCCCACAGTGCGACTGTATTAAAAAAAAATTAGAAAAAAACTCGATTTCATCATTTCAATTTCATCTGCCTCCACGGGGATTCGAACCTGCGACCTGCCTATCTATCCTACTTGAGATCCTATCACGCTACCTATTACGCTACCGACTACTTATGAATTCTATTTACTTATATGATATGTCAGTGGTGAAATCCAAGAATTTAAATGGTTCCGATATGTATCCGAACAAATATTATCACGTAGTCTATCTGAATATGCGATTTCTAATAACTTTTTAATATTCATTCCGGAGATCTCTTAAGGGGAGGTTCAACCCCCTCCCCCGCCTTTCCGCTCTCGTGAGTGCGAGAGAGATAGAGCTTAAACGTTTAACACATTTTTCGCGGAGATGACTTGATGGAATAAAAAAAGAATATAGAGGGGCCATGACCTGTACACATTAATTACGCAGGCGACCCCACATTATCTTTTTTCATTTCATCAAGCCATCTCCGATAAAAATGCGTCAAGAAATTTTTGAGGTTATGTTGACCTTTTTACACTCTTCTTAAGTAGGTCTTATTTCAGACTTCTTCGGACTAACGTCTGCGAGATATCACACGTGTTGCTCTAGAAGTAGTCTTAAAAAAGAGTTCGCGAGGAAGTATTTCTGGCTTTTTATTGGATGTCTTTTACGGAATATCTTGAAGATATCTTCTAAGGATATCTGACAGTTGATTTCATTCCGAAGATCTCTCAAGTTATTCTTATTTCAGACTTCTTCAGACTAACGTCTGCGAGATATCATACGTGTTGCTCTAGAAGTAGTCTTAAAAAAGAGTTCGCGAGGAAGTATTTCTGACTTTTGTGCTGTGTGGGTATCGCGAAAAGATCACTAGAGTGACACGGACCGAGGTTCTAGGGTAAAAAAATGAAACCACACAAACTAATTTTTTTTTCTACCGAAACCCGTGGCTGAGTTGACAGAGAATCCCTCACATGCCTCTTAGTTATATGGTTAAGCCCCAGAGGGGAGAGAATATCAGAGAGTTTAATGTATTGTGTTCTATGGACCGTAATTCTTTTTTATGCATATTTTATTTTTATTTTCAAATAATATTTAAAAATAAATAATAGAAACGAGGTTGAATATGGAATTATCTATCTATATAGATATTATATTTTTCAATTTTAGAATTAGTCGCTGATGAACGTGGAGGATGTGGCTTAACAAGGAAGGAAATTTTTTCGATCACGAAAGGTCATCTGAGTGGAGAGTGCCTGAAACGTATGCAATAATCGAAAATTTCGTATCCACAAAATTGGAACGCCCCTTCGCTCTATCAGACAATGCAAAAACTGCCCTTCGCAAGTTGTTGCACCTTTTGCATAAAAAGTGGCAGCACGCATCAAGACATGAAGAGAGATTTCTGCAACAATATTCTGAGTGGTTGAGCGTGCGGATTCATAATCAGCGACCCCGAAAACCTCCGAGTACTGACTTTCAGCCGATCTTATGACGCTTTCGACTCTTTGCGAGCTTTTTGAGACTTCAAGTCCGCCATTTTGTTATTATTTCAAATTTTGACTTCAGATTCATAGTCAGCGACCCCAAAAAACCCCGAGTACTGACTTTCAGCCGAATTTATAACGCTTTCGACTTTTCGCCAGCTTTTTGGGACTTCAAATCCGCCATTTTGTTTTTTTCCCAATTTTGACTTCGGATTTGTAATCAGCGACCCTAAAAACCCCCGAGTACTGACTTTCAGCCGAATCTGTAACGTTTTCGACTTTTGGGCAGCTTTTTGGGATTTGGCCCCATTGTGTGTCGGGGCCCAACCTGGCGGTGTTATGGCAATTCATGACAGGGCATCCACGTTTAAGCCTGACAAGGTCTCAACGGGTTGCTCTAGGTCAGCCATATTGTAAATAGGCCTGGCAACCTTGGCACTGCCCTGTCAGGGCTCAAACTGGCGGTGTAAGGGCAATTCCTAACAGAGCATCCACGTCCAAGCCCGACGAGGTCCCGACTTAAGTCAGGGCTTCCCTGGAATTTTCACGCACGGGTTATTAAGCCTCAACCATTGAATTGTTTAAAATGATGACGTTATTTACTGATAAATTCGACAGAGTCCCCATATTATTAACTTTAAAACAAATATCTACAAATTTTCAATAGAATGTTGTTCAAAATTTTTTATTAATCAACGTCAGTGATTAATTTTATTGATCATTAACAAAAAATACGGATATATCACAAAATGTTGTGAAATTTCATCATTAATTTTATGTACTATAAATCAATAATTTATTCGATTTTTTATAAATTTATCCAGTCTTTTCAGCATAAGTTATAACCATGAAAAGTTTTCTTTCTTTTTCTTTAAGTATTTATAAGTTTCATATTATTTGATTTAATTATGAATTATTTGAAGAATTAAAGAAAAAAACTTTTGATGGCTCTAATTCATTCTATATATAGAATATATAAATGAATTTATATATATAGCATTATCTATATGGGGCATTCCAAGTGAAAACGTGGGGTCTTTTCTCTCGGGTCATCAGATCCTGGCAAAACTTTTTTTTCATTGATTCTACTTTAAAAACAGCCTAATTTTTTGAAAGATTTTTCTGGCCACTCCTTCAGGTGGCGCGACGATTATGTTTGTGTAAAAGAGGGATAACTGAAAAAACACAATTTTTAAAAAATTTTCCATAGATTCTGGGTCGAAAATAAGTAATTTCTATCATGATTAAAAAGTGGGCTGCGGCTGCCTCATATTTGTTTTTTTTATAATTCTTCATTTCAGTGTTAAAATAAAATGAAAAAATTAATTTCTGAAACTTCTTACATGAGTAAAAAAATAAAATTAAATTAAAACATATCTTGGCAAATTTTGATATTTTGTAAAATATGCAAAATATCAAAATTTTCCGAGATATGTTTTATTTCAATTTTATTTTTTTACTCATGTAAGGGGTACAAGGAATCAATTTTTTCATTTTATTTTAAAAACTAAAAAAAATTAATTGAGGCAGCCATATCCCGATTTCTAATCATGATAGATATTACCTATTAATGACCCAGAATCTGTAGAAAAAATTGCAGAATTTCAAAATTGGTATTTTTTGTCATCCTTTTTTATTGAAGTATTTCATTTAAAAAAAAGATTTTTCTCGTTTATTTGGAGAAATATGAAAAATATCAAAATTGGCCAGAATATGTTTTATTTTTATTTTATTTTTTTACTCATGTCAGAGGTATTAGGAATTAATTTTTTCATTTTATTTTAGAAACTGAAACAAAAAAAATTATTAAAAAAAAGATGAGGCAGCCACGGCCCACTTTCTAATCATGATAGAAATTACTTATTTTTGACCCAGAATCTATAGAAAAAATAGCAGAATTTAAAAAAATGTGGGTTTCTCAGTCATTCCTTTTTTACACAAAAATGATCACCGCGCCACCTGAAGCAATGGCCAAAAAAATCTTTTTTAAAAACCAGGCTGTTTTTGAAGTGGAATCAATGCAAAAAAAAGTTATGCAAGGATCTGATGACCCGAGAGAAATGACCCCACGTTTTCACCTGGAATGCCCCATATATACAGTGGCGTAGTAACGCCAATGCAACCAATGCAGCCACGAGGGGGCCTCTGACTCAGCTGGAACCCGCAAGGGGCCCCCCCTTGCGGGTTCCAGCTGGGGACCACTTGGGGTCCCAAGCTAGGCACAGGAATAAAGATTTTTTAAAAACTATTTTTCAACATGGGCCCTCAACAAAAAGCAGCGCCACAAGTCCACAAGAAAAAAAATAATATCATAAATTGAGCCCACGCGATTCCAACTATAAAACTTTTTACGTTGAATGTAAATTTAACAATATTTTATATTGAAATCGACTGAATTTCATCAACCTTTTTGTCAGTCGATGTCGTATTTTTTCATATCATTTTTTGTCGTCCCGCGATGATAGCTTAGTTGTTTACTGGCTGTATGCACTATCCTCGTCAGGGGTTAAATCCAAGTTTATACTGCGATTCGTATACGGTATGCGTCCTAGCCTTCGCTAATTGCTACATTGTATGAACGGTTCTGGAAAATCGAGCGAGGATCGGGCCTAAATTGTGGCCGTTACGCGGAACCCTCATGCTGCGAAGTGAGTTATTCGATTTTTGTCTGCTTTACTTTTTCTTCGCTCATCTTCTAGTATTTGAAATTGAGTGTTCGTTCAGTGTTCATTTCGTATGTAACTTCGTGTACGGGAATGCTGTTGATAGGCATCATGCAACGCGACAAAAATCGGAAAGTTGCTTCGCACCACGAGCCTGCGAAGCAACTTGACAAAATTATGCGTTTGATTTTCCAGGAATTATGGAGCGTTTACTTTTCATAAATTTCTCTTATTTTTGACAAGTTAACGTTCGGTAATTTCTAGAAAATTGAATGCATAATTTTCATAAAATCAGTAGTGTAGCAGATAAGAATTTTAACATGGGTAATGAAAGCTTGAGTGGAGCGGCAAAAAGAACGAGAAAAAGAGAATCAGAAGATGCTTCAAAGATGAGTTTGTCGGAGACACCGAAGTTTCTCTCAAGCAAAAGTGCAGTCTAATGATGTGTTACGTCTATGATATGTTACGATTGTCGATATGTGGAGATTTGTTCTTGATAATGGCTCTTGCAGACCGAGAGGTCCGTTTCCAAAGAATGAAAAAAACCGTTCATTTTCGAATTCGTATTACACTAAGGTCAACAAATCAGGTCTTAAAATGGAACGGCCGTGGCTATGCTATTCTCCAAAGTTAGATAGGGTTTACTGTGAACCTTGTTGGTTACTTTCGCAAGCGCCTACCAAATCGAGATGGGTGCAGGAAATTGATGATTGGCAAAACTTAACGCAGAAAATTAAAGATCACCAAGGAAACTCGTCACACACGGAAGCTTGTTACGCCAAAGAAATTTGCCTGTCGAACAAAAGTCTCGATCTAAATCTACACGACCAGATCAGGAAAGAACACAGTTTCTGGCATAAAGTTTTGGAGCGAATCGTAAAAATAACGTTCAAACTAGATAAGAATGCAGTGGGGTTCAGGGGACATCGCGAAAAACTCAAAGAAACGTATAATGGGAACTTCCCATCTGACGTCAAATTATTGGCAGAATGCGATGATACTTCGCGTCAGGTCCTTAGTTTACCAGCTCGGTCGACAAAATATTTTAGTCCTTAAATTCAAAATGAAGTAATACAGTGCTTAGGTGATCATCTGATACAAGAACTGCTCGCAGAAATAAAATCAGCTCCGTTTTTCTCAACTATCGTGGACACGACTCAAGATATTTCGAAAAAAAATCAATTCAGCATAACTTTCCGTTACGTAAGTATATTGAAAGACGATGTGATCAATGAAAAGCCGAGAAAACTTGAAATCAAAGAAATGTTCCTAGGATTTATTCATTTGAGTGGTCAATCTGCTGCTTATGTCACGTAAGCGGTCTGCAATATATTGAACACAAACGGCTTGGATCTCACAAAGTGTCCAGGACAAGAATACGATGGCGCGAGCGTAATGAGCGGTGCCTATTCCGGGTTACAAGCTCGTATACAGAAAATCGAACCAAAGGCGTCATTCCTCCACTGTGCCGCATACAACCTTAACTTGGTAGTGAAGGATGCAACGAAAAAGTAGCAAAATACTTTGCAGTGCTCCAATGTAACTACATATTTTTTGGGCACAGCATTAATCGTTGGGATCTGCTATCTTCGTTCGCAGGTGAATCGGTCGTCACTCTCAAGACACTTAACCCAACAGGATGGTCTGGCCGTTTACAGTTATTGATAGCTATGATATGACGCTGCTCAGGATGTGAGTGGAACAGGCCTTCAAAAGAGGGCGAGCGATACTAGGCTTGAAAAAACGCTACTCAGATATTTGGAAGGCGCCAACCAGAATCATTCTGAAGAGTAACAAGAAGGATGGGAAGTCGGAAGCTGCAAGAATAAAACACAGTATGGAGAACTTCGAGTTCATCGTGATTACGGTACTTCTAGAAAAGATTCTCTCAATAGTATATGCTACATCCATGCAATTGCAACGCAGAGATTTCGACATTGGTCAGGCAGCGGCACAACTAGAGGCTTTTCACTGCACAGAAAAAGATCTCCGAAACCAATTCGAAGAGACAATAGCTTATGTGGAATCAATTGCTCAGGAATGGGGCACTGTAACAAAGTTCAAAAATTCGAGAACGCGTATTCATTGAAAGTTCCATCACGAGCACGTAGAGGATTACCGGTTTACCGATGCCAAAGCGAGTTTTAGGGTAAATGTTTTTCACGCAGTACTTGATATCATCATCAGTTAGCTTAAAAATAGATTCGAGGGTTTGAGAAAAGTAGCTGAACTATTTTTATTCCTAACGCCCCATAGTGGTTCAGAACGGCCAAATCCCAGGCCAAAAGTCGAAAAATGAAGGTTGAAAAATCGATGTTTTTGAAATGGATTCTTTTAGAGGGGGGTTTGGGACATTCAGATCGCATAAGCAGAGGTCACAATATTGTATACCTGTTTTCCTGCGACAGTCGTAAGTTGCCTCTCGAAGGAACACGCGCGCGACGCTTCAGTGACCAGTTTTACAGTGCTCCAGAAAATCATACATAACTTTGCAAAGATGTATCCGATTCCAATTTTCCAAAATGGAAAATGTTTATGAAGATATGTAGAAATATTTTATGTACTTCAATGTTCGAAAATGTTTGTTGTTAATTATGAAACGTTATGCTGAAGGTAGTCGTGATTTTCATATTTTGTCGCTTCTTTAAAAATACATTTGTGTCGATACAAAAATTTTTTAACACATTTTAACGCTTGCATTCACAGGGACATGTTTGTTGTCAAGAATAAGCTGCTCGAAAGTTGCCCTTTTTGAATAATATCACTGTGACTAATGGCTCCGCTTAACTATCTATACCTGCAACGGCATTGCATTGTGAATAAAGATTTAAAATAAAATTCCAACTGTCATGACCATTTTGCAAACATATCGAAATATGCTTACAAATATTATTTCAAACATTGTTCATGGCTGTAGGATTGCTCATAAAATTTTAACGTTGCGTACAATATATATACCATATATATATACGATATATGTGTCATTCCCTATCAATTATAAAATTCTACGTCAAAAAACAAAACTTTTGAGATTTTACCGAAGAAAATTAAAAAAAAAATTTCCATTTTTGTTGTATCGTTATTTGCATCTTTTTTTCTTCTATGTCCACAATAGTTGATTTCAATGATGTTTGAATAAAAAATTTAAATTCTTGCACATATTTCCTTAATAAATTAGAATATCAACATTAAGAATTACAATTTTTATGTAAAAAAATGGAATAAAGTGCACAACGTACCTGAATTGTAATTCTTAATGTTAATTATTATTATTTACATAGGTAATATGAGAGAGAACTTAAATTATTTATTTTAACATCGTTGAAATAAACTATTGTAGGCATAGAAGGAGAAAAGATCAAAATTACGAAAAAAAATCGATTTTTTTTAAAATAAGAAGTTATTTGAACCTCTTCTTCGGTAAAATCTCAGAAATTTTGTTTTTCTGTGTAGAATTTTGTAATTTTTTTTTTTAAATAAATCAAAGGTGTCGCATAGAAAGAAAATCCAATTTTTTAGCTTAATTCAGCTTGGAATAGCTAAAAAAAACATTGTTTGACAAATTTTCTCAATTTTCAATATTTTTCTCGAAAAATACATTGAAAATCAAAAAAATGACCTCCTAACAAATTAGAATATCTTTATTGTAGAAGTTATGATTATTGTGAGAGTATTGTTTCAAAAATCAATGACTTCGGTATGGTTTAAGATACTATACTTCTTTTTGCATGAATAATAAGATATTAAAAAATAACATATAAACAAAAATCGAAGGGGCCATCGACCAAAAGTCGTTGAATTGATAGGGAATGACACATATACAATATATATACAATATATATACAATTTTTTCAATTTTAACAGGACAAACATGCAAAGAAATCGTTTGTACGCGCAGACAAATATTCTTGGCCCTACGTAATGAATGGAGCTCGAAATTTAACAATCAAGTAGAAGTTCTGGAAAAATATTTTACCGAATCGAAAGCATGTCCTTTCGCAATTTCTATTGATGAAAGGAAAATTGTAAGGGATCTCCTACTTACAATGAAGAAAAAATGGCAGGATGGCCACAGAATTCTGGAGCGCTTTTACGCCAATCATGAAGAATAGCTTGACCAGGACGTAGCTATTACGGTTTGTCTATTTTACTATTTCTTACATCATTAAAATTTTCCCTTTAAACATTTTTTTTTACTTTCAAGCTGATGTTAATCCGATTTGTTGTAGAATGCGGATTTCAAAAACAGGGACGTACCTACTCCTAATTCTGATACATCATGATCAGATGAGAGCCACAAATTTGGTATTAATCTAATGGGATGTATTGTATGGTATTATGTACGTGAGATAAAATAAACATTTACATATTCTGGAAAATTGTTCTTCATTTTGGAATTTCAAATGTCATTAATCTAATATCAAATTCGTAATCAGCGACCCCGAAAACCTAATGGTGCAAATTTTTGAACCGATAAAGTGATTATTTTTCCAAAATGTCCACCATTTTTGGTCGGCCATTTTGAATTCCATAATTTTGATATCAAATTCGTAATCAGCGACCCCAAAAATCCAATGGTACAAATTTTTGAACCAATAAAGTGATTATTTTTCCAAAATGTCCGCCATTTTTATTCCGCCATTTTGAATTTCACAATTTTAATATCAAATTCGTAATCAGCGACCCCGAAAGCCTGATAGTGCAAATTTTCGGACCGATAAAGTGATTATTTTCCAAAAATGTCCGCCATTTTTGGTCCGCCACTTTGAATTTCATAAATTTGATATCATATTCGTAATCAGCGCCCCCGAAAACCCAATGGTGCCAATTTTCGGACCGATAAAGTGATCATTAGTAGATATACTATGCCGGTCCTGACTCAAGATCCCTACCCCGACATTTAGCGACTTTTTTCAGCCGAAACTCGAGCCACTTAGCCGAGACTCGAACCACTTAGCCGAGACACAAACCGTTGCTCGTCGTGAGCCATGGACGGCTTGCGGACGGTGGGCGGTGGGTGGCGGGTGGTAGGTTGCAGGTGGGTGGTGGGTGGCAGGTGAGGAGGCGGGGTGATCTTGGGTTTTTTTTCGCTAGCATGTGTTACGTGTATGTGCGTGCATGTGCGTGTGCGCGGGGCGAAGAGGGGGTCATAGAATTGTCGATGAGATGCCCATGTTTTTTTGAAGAAAGCATTAGATGACGCCGTCGTCGATGGCGTTGACCTGCACACTCTCTCGCTCGCTCGCTCGCTTGCGCTCTCACGCGCAGAGTATCGAGTATCAAATTTATGATGTATACAACTCTATACAAACATGGTCCAACTTTTTTCGTCGCGACGTATGCGGTATTATCAACACATAGCTGCATAGACGATTATTGGTTCACAATTATAAAAATTTTAGTCGATTTGTCGCCCGTTCAAATGGTTGATCCGCTTACCGGTAAAATGAACACGAGCGTGCGAGTGTGTTATCCGGCAAAAGCAGCGTGGGAATTGACACATAGTGACTTGAAATATATGTCGAAAGAGGTCATTTGAATGTTTTATTCGCGAAATATTTACTGACTGTGGGATCGTTTGCCGCAGCCTCTACGCGAGGATAGAGAAATAATCTTATGTCTACCGTGCGTAAAATATTGGAATACGCTTGATATGCTGGAAACTCGCATAGATGGTCCCACACCAAGCGAAAACTGAAGAGAGTATCGAGGGCAAGGAGGAGAAGCGTTGATTTTTTTTGGTCGTCCGCTGCAGGGGGAGTTCGGGGAATTTTTGACGCCATGCCTTTTGATGTTTTAAGATAAACAATTGGGGTGATAGAGTGATCACGCTGAGATGTGAATTTCATCGAGAATCATATCCTCTTATTCTTATTTTTATTGAGAAGCAATTTCAGTCAATCCTCTGCCGTCATTGTGTGTGCGTGTGTGTGTGTCGCTTGCTGTTAAAATGGATTCAAGTGGGCGAGTTCACTATCCTCCAAAAGATGTGCGGGAATTGACACATAGTGACTTAAAGTATGCGTCAAAAGAAATTATTTTGATATTGTATCCGTGATTGATTTACTGGCTGTGGGATCGTTTACCCGAGCATCTACGTGAGGATAGGGAAATGATGTCATATCTACCATGCGTAAAACATTGGGATATGTTTCATTCGGAAGAAATTAAGGCGCCCTTACGACGAAATTGAGCTGGCTGTCGTCGGGAGGCGAAAGAGGAAACAGCGGAGAAGGGGGGAACAGAGGAGAGCGACAAAGGAGTGTGCCCTCAAAAAGAAGTGTGGGAATTTACACATAGTGACTTAAAATATATGCCAAAACAGATCATTTTAGTATCGTATCCGCAAGATGTTAACTCGCTGTGGGATCGTTTACCCAAGCACAACGCGAAGATGAGGAAATTATCGCATATCTACGGTGCGAAAAACATTGGTATACGGTTGGGCCGATGGGAGATTGCATAGATGGTCCCCAACCGCTACGACGAGATTGCATTCAATGTTTTTGGGAGGTGAAAGAGGAGGAGGAGGAAGAGCAGGAGAAAGAGGAGGAGGAGGAAAATACAGAGAAAGCATAAACTAAGGAGAGTATCGAGGACAAAGAAAAGCGTTGATTTTTCGTCACCCGTTGCGTGGGAGGGGGGGGGGGGCGGAATAATTTGGTGGTGGAGAAAATGTGCATGGTCAATCAAGCTTCATCATAGTCAGCGGTCAAATGTAATCTCAACGTCGTGAACTCAAGACGCGCCTAGATTTGCTGATGAAAAAAATTGATCAAGTTAAAAAAGTCATTCGAACGCGATCTGATCTGAAATTTATTACATCATCGTTAAAGAATACTTACATCAATCGACATAGAATCCACGAAAATCAACAAAGTGGCCAAAATGGGAGAATTTCTGCCGATAAAAAAGTTGATGGAGCTAATCCAACAATCAGATTATCAAATATCTGACATCAGAGCCGCGGAGACTAAATTTGGCAAGAAAATCGTCGTGGACGTCAGTGACGAGTTTTCCGTCTTCCTTCCGGCTAGGCTCGCAAAAGCCTTCGACGATGATCGCGCGGCATTGACGACAATGATGGATGACGCTCACAATGGTCAATTGTACATGAACTACTTTGGTGGAAAGTACAACAGCATTGAATTTAAACAAATGTGAAGAAAAATATGGATCCACCATATCATTCGACTTTATCCAACCATGACGGCTGAATCATCTCATCATCATACACGACATCAGAGAAGCCCGCATTATCGAAGCGAAAAAACGACGATTTTTGCGTTGTTATGGAGGAAAGTGAATTTTATCTTGAACAATATACGTGAAAAACATAAGGACTTAAAAGTGTGAAAAAAGTATGATTTCAAGTTTTTTCAAAAAATAAAAATAAAAAATAACCTACATTCTTCGTTAAACTAGCTATTAAGGAAAATTGTATGTATCGATTTTTTCCACGCTTCGAATAATAATAATAATAGAACAAAAGAAACGATTTATCGACGGAATGAAAGTTTTTTTTATTTAAAAAATCCCGCGTTCATACAATGCCTGGTATAAATTTAACCACTTTTTCAGCGATTTTACGTTTGCATTAGCACAATTATACTTTAAGTCGAACGAATGCAGCGAGCAGCCCGTATTTGGTGCAATTTTCGGTAATTGTTGCAGCGATGGACAGTCCAAGATCTCCATGTCGATAATCTTCATCGAGGGATCGATTACTTTCGACAGCCAGAGTGATTTCTCCAGTCCTTTGACGTAAATTATGCGAGCACCCTCCAAGCTGGCTCAAATCTTTTTTACAGCTGCACTGTACGATATATCGCCGGAATTCCATTTCAGTCCATGATAATTTCGTTCTAGCCATGCGTTAATAGCCTTGTACTTTGCTGGTAGAGATGTCCACTGTGCGGTTGGTTCGATGTGAAGAGTCAAAGGTTCGACGTTGTGATCGACGGCAATTATTGATATTTCCTTCAGTACAAACTCGTTGATGGGTCTTTTGAAGCCCTGTAGATCTACGACAAAGTCCATTTCGGCAACGACTAACGTGCATTCGCGCTATGAATATGATTTTATAGTAATTTTTTCACGCCACCGCTCAGCGGGCTATACTCGACTATACGATCATGTATAATCGAACAATATGCGGATGTTTGAGCGGGAAAATTAGCTCGTGCTTCAAATTCAAGGCGCACATCGACAGGTCCGGACTTGAGTGAATCGTCCTGTTTCGAACAATCAATGACGACGAGAGGCGCATAATTGAGAAATTCAGTCTTTTCGAGCCATGGTTCCGCCTCTTTGCCGTAATACGCGTTCTGAAAGTTTCGGTACATCTCGTACAGCTTGGCATACTGGTTTTGTCCTACATTTAGATTCAAATTTCCATACGGATAACATTGCGAATTCAAATCGAGCTTAATATCGGCAATATTACAATGATCGAAATTGCTTGCATTCTGTTTCACACGATTTTTCCGATCTGTCTGAAAGGCGAGAAAGACATAACGAGGTTTTTCAAGCTGAGTCGATGTTTTGACAGTCCACACGTGCTTTGACGTAGCCGCAAGCATTGGATATTCATACAATTCGCACGTGCGAAAACTCATAGAGATCGGCGCGTCTTTGGCAATAAACTTTAAAAGTTATATTCGCCGTTGATTGGAAATTGTCACGTATGGTATGAGCCATTCAACTTTTTGCAGCACCAGCTTATAATCTTCCGCAGGCGGTCGATTAACTGCATTACCTTTCGCAGTGGTTTGAATATCTGCATTATCATCGCTCTTCGATCGCGAGAGAATTAATTCGTGCTTGGCATTGACGAGAATTTTTTGATAATCTTCGTTAAAACCGAGCAGCATGCTCAGCGGTATGCATATATCGAAAAAGCCCGCGGCATCGGTTATTTGTTTCGTTTCATCCACGTCGAGCCAAACCGTATTTTCAAGCATGGAAATTTTACCAGCGCCCAACGATACGTAACTCTTCATTAAGCTCGTGAGCCCAACATTTTTATTTCGATTGATTTCTATGGCATTGAGTTCATAACGTATCTCCTCAAACAAATGGCAAATTGCATTATTTACGAGTTTAGTGGTGGTGCATGGAGCACCATTGGGCTTACTCAATTTCCCGCATATATGAAGAGAAATTTTGCTCGGTAGTAGACAGAGATCTTGATGCTGAACAGCAATGCGTATTTCATCACTGTTGTTGAACGTCGATGAGGCGTATGGCTGGTGCGCGTGAATCTCCGAGTGTACGATAGATTCGTCAAAGATAATAGGTATGTGAATATTCACTATTGCTTCCGCCAACTTGTACAGCGAATGCAAAGCACACAAGAAAAGTAATGTTTTACAGTCCTCTGCCACGAACGTAAACGCCAAGGCTCTTGAACAGTTGCACGTTTTGAGGTGTTAGTCCTCTGAATGTAGTTCGACGACTGATTGCCTTTACCCATAGTATCCTATTATTATTCACAGTTGACGTTGTTGTTGTTCTAATAAAGACTATACCCATTATCCGGATTCGATGTACAATCGTATGATTATAACCTCACCACGAAAATTGACTAAATCACCGTCTTGATCTACTATTCGAAGCTGAATATAATACATTGTCTTGCTCGTTATTGGCAGATAAATGACGTGCGACGGAACTTGAATGATTTTATAGTACAGTGGTGCGAGTGGAAAAAATTCGTGAATTATTGTGTGAACTTTTTGCTCGTTTATATATGCACCTGCTGTGATGCTACATTCGACACGCAAGGCGTTCACTTTCAGAATAGCCACCGGAAGATCAGATTTGTGGTTTTTATTAGCTTCGAGGATGCGCTGGCTGAATCCCAATAGAAATCCAATTGAATCATCGGGTGAAAAATTCACATCGCGATTACACACGATTTCACTTCGTAGCGTATTGTTATTGGGTATAATTATAATGTTGATGTTCTTATTGGTCAACTCTGACTGCAAGTATGCCTCAATATCTTCAATTTCGTAGCTGCCGGTGAGTATCGTTACTATCTCATCGCCCACGTAAAATTTATCATTGCCCGCGTCTATGTTGGGAATAGAATTGAAGGTTAGCAGCTTGACGAGTCTGAGAGTATAATTTTTGTGCGCATCGAGTTCAATTGGGGGAAAATATTGCGCCTCGAGGATAGAAGATGTCCCCGATATGGTCAGGGTGAAACTATCATCCATGCTGATCGCGCGATACTGATACGATTTCATCACGATGCACATTTATATAGGCTATAAATGTCTTTTCGATTAAGCTGTTTGCAGAGAAATTTAAGGCGTAAATGTCCGCACTCTCATGTCGTAGTTCTGATATCGCATATAATTTTAATTAACGCTACGCATACCGAGATATCTCATGAGCTCGGATGGTGGTTGAAGATCGCCGAAACTATCAAAGTATACGACTTTACATCCGATCTTCGTGTACGCGACCCAGTGTGTGCCTGGTCCACTACACTTATCAAGATTAATAATCGCCGGCTCACATTTCCCCGGCCCACCCTCGGGCAAGCCATTTCGCATGAAAACTCCACGAAAATAGGGAATTTTCAGGGATTTCGCAAACTTGAGAATATCGGCGTCGGTGAGTGCTTGGCGTGGTAGCGTTATTTTACGTTTTTTTACCCAATATGAAGACCGAGACCCTTCTTGTATGGCTTGAGATGCAAACCCTTACCCAATGCAATGGATTCCATCGTGTTATTATATTACTTACTCTCGTCCAATTCACGTTTAACACCTTGAGCAGCATTTACAGCTTTTGTTATACTCGCTGCACCACCCGTCAGTGCTCTAGCAGCGCTAAGACCGGCAAATATTGACACGAGAAATGGCAAGAAACCGTCATTTTTCCCGGCACCAGAAGAAACCGCGGTGTACACAATTTTCGTTTACCCCCTATCCTCTTTACAGCATGTGCACCCTTCAAAACTGACATAATTATAACCTTCGGGTCACTGCTATGACTTATTGTCTTCCTCGCAGCACCGATGATTCTATTAAGGTTTAAATCTTCTTTTTCTTCTGCGTTCTCGCACGCATTCCGAATTTTCTCTTTCCCTGCATGATAGTCGCTGAACCCCAAGCGCTTGCTTCTTCCGCGATACTCGCGTCTTTCGCGAAAACTCGTTTCCAAGCGCTCTCGGCCAATACTCTATCAGCCTCGCTTCTCGCCTCGAGATTTTCACGATTTTTTGAATAGGCAATATCGTGCTATTTGCAGGCTGCGTCTAGTGGATTAATGCCCGGATCACCTCGAGCAAGACGTTTTGCTAATTTTGTGCCAGGACCGCAGTACTGATAACCGGGCAAATGCAGCTCAACGGGAGATTGTTCATGATACTGTTTACCAGACCACTGCCACACTTTTCTTTTCCTTCTCCGCGATTTGTGCACGATCAAGTCCATACAGGAGCATGGACTGACTAATGACTAATTACTGACTAATGACATCTATGAAAAGCTTATTTATACTTATTGCCGAGTTAGTCGTGATTAAGATGGCGTCCAAGCAACAGGGATTACCTGTAATGATCTTTGACGCATTAACGCAGAGCAAGGAGAAGGGGGCGAAACGTCACGGTCATTTATTGCCGAATAGCATTCGCGCGGTATTCTGCGGACCGTCAAATTGCGGCAAAACTAATGCATAATTGAGTCTCATTACTCATTCAAATGGTGTGAGATTCAAAAATATTTATGTATACTCAAAGTCGTTGAAGAGCAGCCAAAGTACAAGCTGCCCGAACGTTTGCTCAAGCCAGTGCCCGATATCGAATATTTTCCCTTCAACGAGCACGAACAAGTGATTACACCGAACGATGCATGCCCAAACTCAATATTCATCTTTGACGATGTAGCGTGCGGAAAATAGGATAATATTCGAGCCTTTTTCGCCATGGGAAGACATCAAAATGTCGATTGTTTCTATCTTTGCCAAACATACGCACGTATACCCAAGCACCTGATACGTGATAATACAAATTTCGTTGTGCTCTTTAAGCAGGATCAAATGAATCTCCGGCATGTGTACAAAAATTATGTGAATACTGACATGCCGTATGAGAAATTTAAAAATTTGTGCTCGGAATGTTGGCGCGCTGGCAAGTATGTATTTATCATGATTGCCAAGGATAGTGAAATGAATGAGGGTCGATATAGGCAAGGTTTTGACAATTTTCTCAGCACAGAGTGATAAATAATGTATCGTATGACGATGGCGGCACAGTATCATCGTTGACCCAGCACCGACAACATGAAAGTGCGCGAGGAAAAAGACGTTTTGCATGAGATTGTGCGAGCGAGCGACGCTATACGGCGAAAGCATTGTATGATAAAGCTGGGCAGAGACAATGCTGAACGCACGATGCAAGATGTTTTCCAGCCGATAGTGCAGCCATTGGAGAAGCTGGTGAATGTGTCGCGCAAAAGATCCACCATTAAGCGAGGAATTAAACGAGAAAATTCTGAAAATAGCGTGAAATGTGAAGAGGAGGCAGAGGAGGAGACTGAGAACGAGGAAGAGGACAACGATGATGAAGAAGAAGAGGAGGAGGAGACAAAAGAAGATGAAGAAGAAGAGGAAGAGAATGAAAATGTAGCGTATGGAGAAAATGAGTGCAGCATGAAAGATCAATCGGATGATTTCGATGAATCCTCCCGGTTCGCAGAGGGAGATGCAATGTCCAGCAATGCCGATGAATTAATAAACGAGTATCTTTCGTAGCTGCGCTCGAATAGAAAAACGAGCCTCGATGTCGCGTTTGGTGTGAGAAACCTCGCCAATGACAAGCTGATGATTGGCGATTCGCCGATAGATTTTTTTTCATCCTCGGCGATTCGTGTGAGAGAAAAAATATGCAAAAAACCGTTGGATTAGTCGAGCTGTTATTCAAAAAACAGCCTGTTGATTTTACAACGGATAATTTGCAAGCGAATGAAAAAATTATCACGGAGACAAATGCTCATCGGAAATATTACAAAGCTTCGAGCGCTATACGTGCAGATAATAGCACTAAATTCAAAAATTACATATCCAAGATATCTGACCGCTCAATACACAGCGGCAAAGGTATGCCGAAATACAAGATTGCGCGAAAAAAAACCGGCAAAATTTGATTATGTTTATTGGGATGATCCTAATGAGCTTGTTGATCGTCTACGTTTACTTTTATCATCTCAGGGTGCCAATGAAATTATTTCGATAATCGAGGAGTTGCGTGAGGCCAAAATCATTTATTAATCCGTTGTGTATTGATGTTCCGCACATTCGCAACATGAGCGTTGACGTGTTTGGACGACAATTGAATAAGAGTGTGCTCAGAAACGGTCTGGTCTTCCTGGTAGACCGGGTAGTGGATTAAAGACTACCGCCAACGGTGATGACGATTTAGAGGGAAAACGACAGCGCAACGTTGCCGATCCCGAAGAATCTCATGATGTCGCCACGTTGAATGCGTTGCATAAAAAATCACACAGCGACATTAAATTTCTGCGTAAAGAGATAAAAGAAAGTTATTCATTGCTTGTGCAAGGACTTGACGCTAGCATCCAAAATATTGTGAAAACTCTCAATACAAATGTGCAGACCGTACAAGATTTAGCGACTCGTACCACACATCTAGTCTCGCAACTCGATACTCGATTACACGCTCTGGAGACGAAAAAATGAGTGAGGCGGAGAGAGAAGAACTGGTGGGGAAACTACATAAACCCGCTCGACGAAATTATCCACGTCGCCATGTGGATATACGCGGTCTGGATGAAACCTGGCAAGCCGATTTGGTGGATATGTCAGCGTACGCGAAGGAAAACTCCGGACACAAGTTCCTTCTCACCTGCATCGATATATTCTCCAAATTTGCATGGGCCGTTCCGATGAAAAGCAAGAACGGCAAAGATACAATGAACGCTATGAAATCTATTCTTAGCGAGGGGCGTGTGCCAATGAAACTTCACGTTGATCGTGGCAAAGAATTTTATAATTCAGATTTTGAATCTCTCATGCGAAATTATAAAATTCATATGTACTCGACATACAGAAATTTGAAGGCATCCATTTGCGAACGATTCAATCGCACATTGAAAAATAAAATGTGGATGTAATTCAGTTTATGTGGCGAGTATAAATGGATCGATATACGCGATAGTTTGCTCACTGACTGCAATAATTCCACGCATCGCACTATTCGCATGAAACTGAGAAATGTTAATGCCGGAAATGAAAAGCAACTACTTCAGCGTGTATTCGAAAAGAATCGCAAACCATTGAGAAAGAAAAAATTCAAAATCGGCAACAAAGTGCGAATAAGCAAGTATAAAAATGTTTTCGCGAAGGGTTATATCCCAAATTGGACGACGGAAATATTCACCATTAGCCGAGTAAACAATACCAACCCTGTGACGTATAATATTGAAGATTATCAGAACGAGCCCATATTTCTAGTTTATGTAACTGTTCAGTTGGTTTTCTCTGTATTTCTGTTGATCCTTCCCCAATGATATATATAATCATATCATCCGCAAACAGTACAATTTCACAATCATTATTCACCACATTTATTGTGTCATTTACATACAGTATGAACAGTATGGGTCCCAATACCGAGTCTTGGGGGACGCCATATTTTGTAAAACATTCATCCAACTTTGCATTATTTACAATTGCAATTTGTAAACGCTGTGCCAAGTATTATTTCATCCATTCCAATACTGTTTCCCTTATTTCTTATTTTCTAAGTTTGTCTATTAATATTTTCCTGTCGACTGTCTCGAATGCTTGCTTTAGATCAATGAATATTGCACCCATTATTTTTCCATCACTTATTTGTTTTTTCGATTTCCACAGTGTTGTTTGTATTGCCCCTTCACATGAACGCCCCTTTCTGAATCCAAACTGTTTTTCCGTTAATAAATCATTATTCTCTAAGTATTCTATCAGTTGTTCTTTAACTATATTTCAAGTATTTTTTCTTAGTGAGGAAGCATATTTATAGGTCTAAATTCTTCTCCTTTTTTTGTTTTATTAACTTTTGGGATTGGAATTATTTCAGATCTCTTTCATTTTTTCGGGAAGTAGGGGAGAGCGGGGTTCAAAGTGCCGATTTTTAAATAATATGTAAACAAAAAATATCAAAATGAGGTCTAATCTCCAACATTTTTGGATATGAAGTCGAAAGGTCTATTCTACTTTCAAACTATATGGTCATATTTATTAAGTCGATAATAGCTTCTTGCTCAGAAATATTTTTTTCAGAAAAGTCGATAAGGAAGAACCCACCCCGTCATGGGGCTGGTTGTTCCTTTCTTGAGGTAAATTGTTCCAGTAGCAATTGCAATAATTATTGATGCAGTAATAGAATATGTATACGTACAAAGTAAACGAAAATAATAAAACAAATTTTTTCATGAAATCTTTAGAAAAAACTTTTACTTGTATTAGTTACCGAATTTACTTACATTAATAGTTTTGAATCAACAGGTGGCGTCGCGAGTCCTTCTTCATAGGCAAACAGAATATATTAAATTGATAGAAACATTTAAGAGGTTTGTGAGCAATCACTCTCTCCTTTGGTTTTTGATATAACCACGTGAGCGAAGACCATAATTCTCGGTCTCGAAGTCGCGTCAACCGCTTCATGGTTTTCGGGGTCCAGGTTGACTGTGTCATAGCTTTCAGTGTGCAGGTCGCCCTCTTCATAGTTTTCGGTGTCAAGGTGAAATGCTCCGTAATTTCCTGTGTGCTGGTTGACTGTTCGATAGTTCTCGGTATCCAGGTGGATCGCACCATAGTTCTCGGTGTCCAAGTCGAACGCTTCATAGTTCTCGGTATCCAGGTTGACTCACAATTTTCAAAGGCCAGGTCAACCTCTTCATAGTTTTTGGTGTCCAGGTTGACTGTATTATGGTTTTCGGTGTCCAGGTTGACCGCTCGACAATTTTCAGTATCCTCCTGGACTGCTCCGTAATTTCCTGCATTCAGGTTCACCACTCGATAGTTCTCGGTGTTCAGGTGGATCTCTTCATAGTTTTTGGTGTCCAGCGATATGGGTAAACCTGGACAAAGGAACCTACGGAGCAGTCCACCTGGACCCCGAAAACTGTCGAGCGAATAACCTGGACATCGAAAACTATGAAGAGGTTGACCTGGATCTGAAAGCTATGGTACTATCAACTTGGACACCGAAAACTATGAAGCGGTTAACTTGAACACCAAAACCTATGGAGGGATGCACCTGGACACCGAAAACTATGAAGCGGTCGACTTGGACGTCGAAATTCTGAAGCGATCCACCAGGACAACGAAAACTATGAAGAGGTTGACCTGGGCACCAAAAACTATGATGCAGTCAACCTGGACACCGAAAACTATGAAGCGGTTGACTTGGATACCGAAAAGTATGGTCTTCGCTCACGTGGTTCCTGTCAAAAACGAGAGTAAAGAGTGATTGCTCACCAGTCTCTCAAATGTTTCTATCAAATTAATATTTGCTGTTTGATCACTACAAAAGTACTTGCGACGCCGCCCGTAGATTGCCTGACGATTAAAATACAGTGACTTATCGTATAGTGTTTTTCCTGATATTTGATAGTTTAGGATTATGTCCGTTCTGGAATGAATCATTTCTGGACTACGGCGTTCCTGGATTGTGACAGCCTACCGTTGCAGACAACCTTTTTTACTGACATTATCAGCTGCTTCATCATGGGGTACGTTGTTCCGCGGCACAACTAGCCCCGAGCCAATGGAACTTTGAACCCCAAATTCCATGTTTGAAGATGATCTTAACTACTAATATAATAGGTAAAAAAGAGCCAACAATGATAGTCAATAAACATTCGCTACAGTTTTTCCGACTGATAACTGCATGTCACACATAGAAAGCTATCAAGTTCATTGATATTGACCAAAAAGTTTAAATACGAAAAAATTTACTTATGTGACTTTTAAAAACCCCCAATTGAGATCCAATCTTGCTCGTCATCTAGAGGACATTTATATGGCTGCACAAACAGCACGATGGTATAATATTTTCCTAGGCACTTCACACTTATTTCTATCTCTGTTTTTCGCGAAGTTATTCGCATCGGAACAACGTACCCCCGGCACTTTGAACCCCGGCCTCCCCTATCCATATTTTAGTGAGATATTATATATCTCCAACATTTGCATCCCCATCACATCGAAAGATGTTTTCATTATTTCTGCTGATATTCCTTCCTCAGTACCGGCTCTCTTAGGTAACTTGTTAATTATTTTCCGTAAGTTTTCCATGTCCATTAATTTAAATTGAATAAATAGTTTGTCTACCATCTCTATATTTATTATACTGGCTTTAATCTGTTGACACTCTATTTCTTGTATTATATCCTCTATGCTATCAATGTAATATTCATTAAACTTATTTGCTATTTCTCTGTAACCTTTTATCAATGTTTCGTTAAAATATATATCCGTGTCATAATTTATTGGTTCTTGTTCACCTTTTACTAGTTTTTTAGGGTTTTCCACATTTGAGTACCATCTTTACGATTATCATCAATTTTTCGTTCATAGTATTGTTTTTTAGCCCGTCTTAGTGCACTAAGGGTTTTATTTCTTTTATTTCTGTAGGTTTCCCAGTCCCTATCCGTTTTACCTTTTATCGCTCTTCATAACATTGGTCTCTTTCTTTCAGGGCTTCCTTGATTTCATCAGTAAACCATTATTTCTTGACAGGTTTACTAGTTCTTTTAATCTCTTTCATTGGTGCTTCTATATCCAGTTTACTTACTATTTTACTGATAATACGATCAACGTTTTCATTGTATGCAATGGTACTTTCATTATTACTGGTCACTTTAATTACTTGTTCTTTTAACTTATTTACAAATCTATTTACGTCAAAATTTTAAAAATTTCTTTTTACTTTTATTATTGCACTATTATTTATTAAGGATAATTCTAACTTTACTTCTATTATAGCATAGTCCGTTAACTTTGGTGGCTCATGTATTATTATATATTTTTTTATATTACTAAATACTAAATCAATAATCGTCTGTGAATTTTGTTCTATTCTTGTTACTTTATTTACATGTTGTTTCATTCCCCTTTCTAGGAATAGATTTTTCAGTCGCTTTCCATAAAAGTTTCGCGATTTCTTACTCATGTCAATATTAAAATCACCAATGCATATACAGTTTCCTTCATTACTCACTTCTTCGATTTCTTCTTCCATAAAGTCAAGAAAGTCTGTATCACTTGAGCTAGGTGAATGATATATTAGTACAATAGTGCCCTTGAACTTTTGAGTTTTTATTATTATCGCTATACTCCAGCAATTATTTTCTAATTTTCTTATTATTTTTGTGTCAAAGCTTATTCCTTTTCTTGTATACATTATTACTGCTCCAGTTCATCGGTTTTCTCCATCACATCGCATCATATTATAGTTCTTAATGGTTATTTCTGTATCCTCAATGTCACTTGTTGTTCTTGTTTCCTTCAGCGCTATTACCGCCGGTCTCAATTCACTTGCTATCAATGGTTCTATTTCATCAAAATTCTTCACTATACTACGCGCACTTAGACATACTATAGACCCTTTATATTCATTTTCCTGCTCTCTGACGATTACCTGTTTACTACCGCCCTCTCCCTCTCTAAAAAAATATCCATACATGGGCAGCATTTGTTATTTTGTGTGTCTTGTATCCTCGTTTTTTAGATTAAGTCTATTTTGATAAAAAATACAGCTCGCACATTTACTCTCTTCGGAGTTACACTGTTTCGTATAGTGCTTCCCTGCACATCTTCCGCAACACACTTGTTTTTTTACAGTTTTTTGCAATGTGATGGTATCCCCAGCAGTTATAGCATTACTTTAGTGTGTGTGTGTGTGTGTGTGTGTGTGAGAGAGAGAGAGAGAGCAAAAGAATGTAAGGGTGAGACGAACCAAACATTTAATACTTGAGGAGTAAATTCAGTCACTCCACACAAATATATATTTTGACAATTGTGAGCCAATAATCGTCTATGCAGCTATATGTTGATACTATCCGCATGCGTCGCGACGAAAAAAGTTGGGACATGTTTGATACTTGACACTCTGCGTGTGAGAGCGAGCGAGAGAGAGAGAGAAAGCACGCGCGAGAGATTGATTGATTTATTGATGATAATTTATTAATGCCTTAGTTCAACTATGAAGCAAAATAATGATAGTAGTACAGTACAAAGTGAACAGTAGAAAAAGAATCAGAGGTAATTACAGAGCAAAGTGACGTGAATAAAAGTAAATTAAAAGTAAGTTAATAAATACATTAACATTACATAAGAGAAGGAGAAAACCGAGCACGCATGGTATATCAGTAACGAGTAACTTAAATTAGCATAGAGAAAGACTTACAATAACTTATATCTAAACAATAATAACAATAATAATAGTACAGACCAGAAAATTAGAAAATCAGCGAAAATCAGCGGGAGCACCAATAGTCGTTGCAAATCATGGAGGAGGTTCAGGAAATTCATTTGAGAACAGGTGGGAAAATAAGCGGGATTTGAAAATGGCCAAGGAAAGTTCTGTGGCGATATGCGCGGAAAGGGAGTTCCATAGGCGGGCTCCACTAAGTTGGAAAGATTTAGCGAAGGCCACAGTCCGGCGATGAGGAATATGATAGGAAGGTAATGATGGAGCAAGGCGCGCTGAACGACGCAAATCTGGATCGAGAGGAGTTAGTAGCTCACTGATATACGTAACAATACGATTATGGTGTATATTAAACATGGTTATACCTAAAAGAGAGAGAGAGAGAGAGAGAGAGAAAGTGAGAGGGCGTGTGCGAGAGAGAGAGAGAGAAAAGGCGCGTGCGAGAGAGAGAGTGTGACTCAACGCCAGCGACGACACCGTCACCTAATGCTTTCTTCAAAAAATCATAGGCATCTTATTGAAAATCCCGAGATCCCCCCCCCCCGCACACACGCACATACACGCACATACACGCAACACATGCTAGCGAAAAAAACCCCAAGATCACGCCCCCCTCCTCACCTGCCACCCACCACCCACCGCCCACCACCCACCGTCCGCAAGCCGCCCATGGCTCACGACGCGCAACGGTTTGTGTCTCGGTTAAGTGGTTCGAGTCTCGGCTAAGTGGCTAGAGTTTCGGCTGGAAAAGGTCAGTATATGTCGGGGTAGGGATCTTGAGTCAGGACCGGCATGGTATATCTACTATTATTTTTCCAAAATGTCCGTTATTTTTGGTACGCTGTTTTGAATTTCATAATTCTGATAGTGAAGGAAGAATCGGCTGCGATTCGGGGAGTGGGTCAAAATGACAGTGGAAAATTTTTTTGGTATAACGTTTCGATCCTTATTCGGATCCTCTTCAGATTTATTATTTCTAAAATTACATTCATTATTGTCTTATTTTGTATAATATATTTCCTGAATTTGTATGGGTAATTTTTAATCATTTTGTTGTATTCCCGTTTCTTAACTCGAAAGTCAGATAGGATTTCGAGAAAGTGGGAATCGTGGGAGTTGTTGCCAAATGAGTAAAAACTCAGCTCGATGATTACAAAAATACACGGATAGTTTATTGATAAAATGTGACGATTATTCGGTCCTTTAAATATGGTTACAAATTTATGTTCTTGTCCTTTAGACCAACCGCTCCGAGCTCTTGACGAAGACTGCCTGATTTTGTTCGTCAAAATCAGAGCTACGATTAATTCACCTCGTTCTGATTTTGTGTCGAAATACTGATTTCGCAAAACGGTTCCTTTATCTGCTCTTGTAATTATTAATTGAGGATTGTTTTCAAGAAAAGCGGATGTATCATTGATTATGTTGTTCGTGTTAAAGAATGAGTTCGGAGTCTTTACTTTATCAATTAATTTGGTGAATTTCTTTCTAATTTCTTCTTGTATTGGGTTTTCTAGTAAATAATCTATTTTGGATTCAAACTCTGAGATGGTTTTATAGATGTATGTTTTGATATCTGTTGGTTTTAGATATGGAAAGCTGAATTTTTAACCCAATGCTAAAAAGGTTGATATATGTGTTGGAATGTTTATGTTTGATAGATTGATCAGCCATTCTTTAACGTTGTTGTTTGAGATTGTTGATTCTATGTTAGTTAATGGGTCATTAGTTATGTTATTGTTTGTGTTATATTGAGTATTGTTTGATGTGGCTGAATTAAAAAGATTGATTTGTGATGTCGGTTTCTTTCATTGATGTTAATTTGGATCATTTATGTTTTCTCGATTCTGATTTGATTGTGATGTGATTGTTCTTAGGAATTCGTCGTAATTAAAAATGTGTTGGTGGATATTTTGTGTTCTTTCATATCTAAGGTTACCTAATTTATTTCGGTGTTTGTCAAAGAATTCTTTTGATATTCTGTTCAGTCTAATTTGTTCAAATTTGAAGAATTTTCCGTGTATGTGTTTTGGAGTTTTTGCGATTAATTCTGTATTTTTCTTAATCTTTTTGTTGAGTATTTTAATTTTGTAATTCAGGTCATCAATCTCTCTATTGAGTAAAGATTTTTAAGTTTTGTGTAAGATCGTTTTGAGTTTGAATTTATTTCGGTTGTTAAAAATTAGAATGTTGTTTATGTTCTGTGAATAGATGTTCTTAGGTAACACCATGTAATTAAAATTGTTAATTTCGATCAAAAATGAATCTTGGAAAATATCAAACATAAGATTCATAGGTAAATAACACGTACACAAAGGTATCACAAAAACATTAACTAAGCATTAGAATATAAAAATCCTCCCTCTTGCAGACACCAGGGATCACAAAAAAACAACCCGTCTTGATACAATAATATCATAATGAATATTATCCAAGATTCACCAAATGATTAAAAATTACCCATACAAATTCAGGTCAGTCATGACACATAACACTTGAGCTTATAATGTAAAATATATTATACAAAATAAGACAATAATGAATGTAATTTTAGAAATAATAAATCTGAAGAGGATCCGAATAAAGATCGAAACGTTATACCAAAAAATTTGTCCACTGTCATTTAGACCCACTGGCCGAATCGCAGCCGATTCTTCTTTCACTACTGTCTCTATACGGCCGCATACGCAAATTAACGCTTCATAATTCTGATTCCAAATTTGTAATCAGCGACTCCAAAAATTTAAAATTGGCAATTTTGAAATTATTATTCTCACTTTCCGACTTTTGGCCAGGGAAAAGGCCGTTCTGAACCACTGTGCGCCGACAGAAATCCAACGAGGATGCGCATAGCAAAGCATCGTCATCAGGCTGCCTCGAAACAGGGTCGATTATCTCTAAGGAGAGCTTCAACAGCCCAGCAGGTGCTTTTCGAAAGAGAGGAAGGTCAATTGTTTGAGCCTGGAAAAGCAGATTGGCTCTACACCGTAAGCACTTTTGGTTTAGAAATTTATATACCGGTATAGGAAGTTCATTTGCATAAGCCGTCCATTAAAAATCAGGCGCAGGTAGATTTAATATTTAAATACACTATTCATGTAGGATCCGGACCAAGTTAGGGTGAAATACCGCCGTATGACTTGAATTAATATTAAACAAAATCTTTATTGAAATATATTTAGGTCAAGCTTTTACGATTATTTCCACTGACCTGTGAGATTTCGTATGGCCCGAGGAATTGCCGCTTGAGCATAAGACTGGGACCAAATTGCGTTCTTTTAATTGCAACAAGATCACCGTTCTTATAAACCATCGCCTTTTTGCAATGACGGTTATGGGTACGTCTGTTTTCTTCTTGAATCTTCAACAGTTTTTCTTTTGCCAGAATTCGTAGATCCACTCGTTTGTCTTTAAATAATTTGATCTCTTCTTGCTCGATGAGTGTGTTGAGTTGAGGATCTTCCTTGTGTCTGATCTTTACGCCAAATAACACTTTGGAAGGTGTCATCTCAATGCTCCGTTGATAGGTGCTGTTGAGACAATATTGTACCCTGTAGACGTATCGGTACAATTTGTCTGAGTTGTCCAATGCTAGCTTCGCTAATATGGGAATTATGATGCAAATAATACGCTCGACTTGCCCATTTCCTCGTGGTATTCCGGTCGTTATTGTAACGTGCTCGATATTTTCGGTGGCATAGTAGTCTTTAAACTGGGTAGACGTGAAAGCTGCACCCCGATCGCTTACGAGGCGTTGCGGATTTCCAAATACCGCCTGATGCACGGTAAGTCTCGCGATCACTTCTTTCGCGCTCGTGGTTTTTGTCGGGTATAGCCATACAAATTTGGAAAATCCGTCCACAGGTACTTGTACAGCTTCGATGTTGCCGTCATAGGACCGAGATGGTCGACGTGATAGGTTGATAACGGAGTATCTCCCTTTGGTATTGGTATCAACTCTCCTTCCTTCTTTCCTTTTTTCTTTTCAGTGAGAATGCATGGTACTCAACAGTTGATGAATCGTTCGAGCTTTTCTTTTAGCTTCGGGATATAAAACTCGTCGGTGATGCTTTTGGTCATCTTCTTGACCCTGAAGTGTCCATTCTCGTGTGTTTTTTGGATGATTTCGGTGTGCCTCATCGATGGGAGAACGATAAGATTCTTAGCTGCAGCTCGCTTCCTTGTTCAATGAAATAATTATCGTACTTTTCTCGTTCCAAGATCTGCTTGATCACTCAAGGCCTCTCTTCCTCGTCCTGTCGTTGCTGTATCATCTGCGAGACTTTATCGTTGACAATCATGATCGGATAGCGGCTGAGAGCATCTACGAGCAATCCGTGACGAGTTTAAACGTCAACACTTGCAGGTAGACTCGAAACTTCTTGATCGCAGCAAGGATTGCGAGCACTTCGAGTTCATGCGACTGAAGTTTCTGTTCAGCATCGGAGGTCTTTTGGCTCATATAATAAACCGGGTGGAAGTTTTCATTGACGGTGTTTTGCTGCAATAGAGCCGCGCTATATCCAATTTTACTGGCATCAGTATGCAGTTCTGTTAACGCATCCGGTCGATGCAGTCGCAACACTGGTTCTGTTATCAATGCTTTCTTTCACTCAGTTGAAGAACGCTCTTGATCTGGGCCAAAATAAAACTTCTTATTGCCCTCCAGTACATCGGATAGTGGACGCGCGATGATCGCGTAATCCCGTATAAATTTTCTAAAATATCCCGTAAGTCCGAGAAAGCTCTGAATGTCTCTGTGACATTTCGGCTTCAGATATCTCTCGACTGCCTTGAATTTTCCTGTAGCTGGTCGTACATGACCATTTCAAACGATATACCCCAGATACTCGACTTCTTTTTGGAGAAACTTACATTTCTTTCAGTTGATTGACAATCCTTTGTCGGCTGCAACTTTGGGTGTTTTCTGTAGGTTCTCGAACGCCTCTTTTTCGTCTTTGGCAGGTACTATGAGATCGTTCATATACGTAAGTACGATACCGCGACTACTAAGATCTCGAAACACCTCATCGATAAATCTCAAAAAGTTTGTCGGACTATTGCCCAGCCCGAATGGTGTGTTCAGAAAATCGTCCTGAGCTTCGTGCGTGACACACGATGTATATTTTCGACTGTCTACCGCCACAGGAACATGAAAATATGCATTTTTCAGATCCAAAACTGAGAATATTTTTGACGTCGCCAGTGCATCGATCCGATCTTCAATTAACGGCATCCGAAACTGATCCCTTATGATTTTCTTCTTTAATTTTTGATAGTCAACACAAACTCGACTGGAACCATATTTTTGTCTACAATGACAACAGGACTGGAGTACATGCTCTGGCTAGGTTGAACTATACTCTCTTGTAGCCACTCGTCAATTTGTTTATCCAAGGTCAGTTTGTCTCTCACCAAGAGTGGTCTTGGCTTCAAACAAATGGACTCTTGATCCTCTAATAGGATTCTTGTTTCCACATTGGTTTGTACTTACATGTTCGGTTTATGTTCGTCGATCAACTTGCTGATTTTTTCCTCATACGGTTTCTTCGCGTCGATTTCGCCGGCTTCGATGTAATTAATCGCTGTAAGTTCCTTGGTAAATAAACTGTTGCTGTTCTCGTTGTTTTCTTCATCCTCGAGTCTTCGTTCTTGCGTATCTTGCACCGATTGCGAGGTACTCGTGTCTCCTCCTGCTATCGGTATCTTCTGAACCGTCATTCGACCGCCTCTGATGTTGATGTCCATTTGCCTTTGCAAATCTTTACCGAGATCATTCTAGAGTCCGTTGCTTCTGCAGTTACCACATATACTGTGTTCTGATTCGTCTCACCGTCAATTCTCAACTCAGCGTCAAAAACACCGATTCGTCGACTTTGCGCGTTGCCAAACCCTTTGAATACTCGTTCCGTTGGTCTCAGTATCGGACTACCGATTTTTCTATATTCATCTTCTCATAGCAACGTCTTGTAGCTTCCTGTGTCCAGTAAAACCTGAACTCGAGTCTCGTTGATTTGGACGACGATCACATCGTCGTCACTCGATACGCAACTGACCCTCTCTTCTTGTTTGCCCGACTTATTCTCACATTTCGAAGCAATGTGACCAAACTGATAGCACTTTAAGCATTTTGGTCTCTTCTTTTTGTGAGGACAATGTTTGACTTCATTCTCAGCTCGAATCATTCGACGTTTGAACTCTGCCCACGCAGTAATGCCTTGTTCCAGTGCCATGTACTGCTTCGCAGAGCCTCGTAGTATCTTCTTACCATAAATATAGATCGTTCCATCCTAGAAGAGTACTTATGTCTTCAAGCTCGGCTATCCAACGTTGTATCAGCATTTTATCGTCTTCGTTGAAGAAGGATATGCTACCCTCGACATCTTTTATCGTAAATGTATTCGCTGGATACACGGTTTGTACCCTGTCGTGCATTGGAGGAGTATTTTGCTGATAGACCACTCGTGGCCTAACCTCGTTATTAACCCGCTATAGTTCTTCGTAACGTCCCGATTGTGAAATGTAGTTACGGCTTTGATCTCCTACCCCTTCGTCGTCCACGTCATCTTCTTGTAAAGGAATTGTTTCCGGCCTCCTGCGTTGCTGACGTTTATTGTCAACGATCGGTATTAGCTTTTCATCTTGCTAAATTATCTGTTGATGGTCTCACTTCTCATGGTCGGATATTGCGTTGTCATCGTCTATTTCTCCAAGCGCTGTTCTCAGCCACTCGGCCAACTCTTTTTTTTTCCCTTTATGGGGAGATTCATCAAACGTAGTTCGTCTTGCACCCCTTTCACCGTTAAATCCTGTATTTCTTTTTCGAACTTTCTTCCCTTGTTCTTATCTCTGCCGCCCACACTAGCGACAGAGTTACGATTCGATGTAATGGGTGGCCTGTCTCCGTGATTACCACTATCTATATTGCCGCTATTCTCGCCGTCATTATTGATCTCACGATTATTGAGGGGTGACCCCCAACTTACCCCTTGTAATGGCGAGTTCTGCACCGCCATTATTGCTATTATTATTATTATTATTATTATTATTATTTACGCAGGTTCATAGTTGGAGTGCAGCGGAGAGGGGCCGTCCATATCGCCTGCTCTTACCGCACGGTCTCAGAGCCGGCTGCACTGGTGGTAGCCGGGGTCATGCCAATTAACCTCCTCACCCAGAAGCAGAAGTTCATCCACCAGGACCTTCCGGATGAGGAAGAGAGAGAGAGAAGAAAAGTGCTTGCCAGGTCTCGCAGCATGCAGACCTGGAAGAGAGAAGGGATGAGGATCCGCGGGCCCGATGGACAGCGAAACTGATCCCTCACGTGTACATCTGGATAAACTGTCAGCATGGTGAGGTCAATTATTGACTCACACAATTGCTGACGGGACACAGGCATTTCCGGTCTTACCTGTGCAAAATGGGTTAGGTGCCGGACCCGTGCTGCATATCCTGCGAATCCCCCAGAGACGATGCCCTTCGCACATTCTTCGAATGCGAAGAATGTAAAGTGTGGAGGGCACCATTGGAGGAAAAGTTTGCGAGCATAACTCTGGAAAATATTTTTCGGAGTTTTGCTCCTGGACGATGAAACTTGGACGGAGGTCAGTTCCCTCGTGGAAGTTGTCCTCCGTCGAAAGAAGCGAGTATTGGAGGAGGGAACGCCCTAGGGGGCGTTTAAAAAATTTAATGACACCACCCCGAAGCAATGCGAAAGCTGTCCCGGGCCGGTCATCTGGAGATACAGGGGAGGGGGGGGGGGGTTTAGTTGGTAGTCTCTTCGGAGGAGTTCGACACACGGGGAGCCAAGTCAACGCTCCCGATAGTGCGTAAAGGCATTTCCCCCCTGTAAAGAAAAAAACCCAAACGAGTGCCAAGGTACTCACGAGAATTGATGTATAAACATGTGAGTCCTATCAGTTCGGTTCGGGAAAATTGAGTAGTGCACTGGTTTTTATCAAAATTTATTTCGTAATGAAACAATGCGAGAATAGCGTAAAAAATGGAATATCAAATTTTATTGTTCAATTTCTTGATACATGAAATTATGGGTTTGTGGTAACTGAAATAAGACAGGTGCCTACCATCCTACCTATCGCTTCTCACTACCTAACACGCTACCTATTACGCCATCGACTACTTATGAAGTTCCTCTACTTTTATGATATATGAATGCTTGAGTGCCGAAATAGTACATTACGATACGAGTGCGATGAACTTTTTCTGACGAGTGCGAGTTTGCAGCATGAGCCGAAGGCGAATGTTGCAATCACGCGAGTTGAGAAAAAATTTCTTAGACGAGTTTCGTTCAAAATTTTATTGTTCGAGTGCCTAAAGTGGGCACTTTACGCAAGGAGTGAAATAAAATTAATAATTTATGCTTTTGAATGTGCGATAATCGATGAAACTTGATTTTCGGATTTCTGAATTCGAATCCGCTGTCCCCTCATAATTTATGTGAACTTTATTCCAGAATACCTGACCACTCATATCTTAAGTGACCCCTCAGAACTTAAGTTACCCCTCATAACTTAATTCCAAAATTCGTGACCCCTCATAATTTAATTGACCCCTCATAACTTGAAACTTAATTCCGGGATTCATTTATGATTCCCTCATAAATGAAGTGACCCCCGCGCATAACTTAATTTCAGACCCCCCAATCCCTCATAAGTTACGTATACGTTCAAAACTTTGTTGAAAAAAACCGTGACCTCTCATAAGTTAAATGACCACTCATAACTTAATTTCGGGGTCCCTGACCCCTCATAACTTAAGTTACTCCCGATAACTTAATTTTGTGACCGCTGACCCCTTGTAGATTATAGAAAGCCGCAAAACTTAATTCCATAATTCCTGACCCCTCATAAGTTAAGTTACCTCTCATAACTTAATTTCGCGGCCCCTGACCCCTCATAAGTTATGCGAACGCTCAAAACTTCATTCCAGAATACCTGACCCCGCATAACTCAAGTTTCCCCGCATAACTTAAGTCACCCTTTATAACTTCAGTTCGCGACCCTTAACGCAAAACACATC
Source organism: Alloplasta piceator (assembly GCA_946863875.1). Taxonomy (NCBI): domain Eukaryota; kingdom Metazoa; phylum Arthropoda; class Insecta; order Hymenoptera; family Ichneumonidae; genus Alloplasta; species Alloplasta piceator. The sequence continues at coordinate 17,931,889 of OX333078.1, forward strand.
TAAGAAATATACAAGACCGGTTTTTAATATTCATAGCGATGTAGGTATTAAATTTCCAAAGTGGCTGTATTAATTATGAAATTAATACACCGGCTTCGCAAAATTCAAATCAACCTAGTAATTTTACTATAGCAATTTTTAGAATTCTATCATAGGTTTTGGTTTTTAATACACCGTTGCATGAATTTCTATAAAACTGATTGGAATATTCTGAACAATACTGTAATTTTTTGTTACCGATTGCGAGTAAATTCCAACAGCGCTCATGTTGTAATTTTCAAGCACCGGCAACGAAAATTTCTATTACTTTGTATATTAAAAAGCAAAACAAATCAAAGGAATATACAAGACAGGTTTTTAATATTCATGACGGTATATTAAATTTCAAAAGTCGCTATATTATTATGAAATTAATACACCGAGTTTGAAATATAAAAATCGACATAGTAATTTTACCGCCATGATTTTTAAAATTCCATCACAGGTTTTGACTTTTAATATACCCTTGCATAAATTTCCAAAGGACTGATTGGAATATTCTGAAGAAAATTGTAATTTTTTGTTACCGATTCCAAGTAAATTCCAACAGCGCTCGTGTTGTAATTTTCAAGCACCGGCAACCGAAATTACTATTTCTTTGTGTATTTAAAACCAAAACACATCTAAGAAATATACAAGACGGATTCTTAATATTCATAACGGTATATTAAATTTCCAAAGTGGCTATATTATTATGAGATCAATACACCGAGTTTGGAATATAAAAATCCACATAGTAATTTTACCATGACGATTTTTAAAATTCCATCGCAGGTTTCGACTTTTAATACACCCTTGCATGAATTCCCAAAGGACTGATTGGAATATTCTGAAGAAAATGGTAATTTTTTGTTACCGATTGTAAGTAAATTCTAACAGCGTCGTATTGCAATTTTCAAGCACCACCAACGAAAATTTATATTACTTTGTGTATTAAAAAACAAAACACATCAAAGAAATATACAAGACAGGTTTTTAATATTCATAACTGTATATTAAATTTCAAAAGTCGCTATATTATTATGAAATTATTACACCGAGTTTGGGATATAAAAACCTACATAGTAATTTTACCACGATGATTTTCAAAATTCCATCACAGGTTTTGACTTTTAATATACCCTTGCATGAATTTCCAAAGGACTGATTGGAATATTATAAAAAAAATTGTAATTTTTTGTTATCGATTGCAAGTAAATTCCACTAGCGTTGTGTTGTAATTTTCAAGCACCGGCAACGAAAATTTCTATGACTTTGTGTATTAAAAACTAAAACACATCTAAGAAATATGCAAGACGGGTTATGAATTTCCATAGCAGGGGTGCATGACTATGAAATTAATATACCGGATTTGTAATTTTTTAATACAGAAATAACAAAGTTTAATACCAGTATATTAATTTTAATAAAAATTGTAGGAATAGTATATCAAGCCACAAGGGACGAAAATCGAACTTCCGTCCCTGCGTGTCATGATTCCCGAGGCGAAGCCGAGGGAATCATATCACGCATGGACGGAAGTTCGATTTTCGCCCCGTGTGGCTTATACTTTTTTTCTTCATAGCCGGTCGAAAGTACGCGATTAATTGTAGAAATAGAAACGTTTGTTTTTCTTTCTAAAGTTGAGGTTATATGAGTCCGAGTTCGCTGTCAATGCCCGCGGCATTTGCAGCCCGAGCGCCAGCGAGGGCTGCTGGCCGACGGCGGGCATTGACAGCCAATAATTATCAATTAAATGAATTCGTTTGCCGTTAAAATTAACTGGGATAACTTGAATATGTCATGACTAATAACTAAGGCATTTTTAATATTTTATGACTTTTTATTTTCATACGCGCAAGACACAATTGTAAACGTACAATTATTAAAAGTACAGTTAACAAATTTCTCGAGTGAATTTTTGTTGAGGATAGAACTGGTGTCGCTTTTGATCTCATTTTGGTCGTTCAATGAAGGGTTTACATTCGGTCCGGATTCATCTTCTGCATTCCTTCTCCTTTTTGATGGGGATTTAATAGATTCGCCTTTGTGAAAATGTAACTTGATTGGTTCTTTTGTCAAAAAATGTTGCTTTACAATTGAAGGACCTGCTTCAGTATGATTTTTAGTTAATTTATTTGATTTCGATGGTGCAGTTTTTTGTAGTGGTCTTTCATGTAGAACAGCAGCCGTAGTAAACGATGGCAAATTTTCGATTGCGTCTGATTGTTTTTTATTTTTGTCATCTATGATAACAAAATCATCGGATAAATCATCCCAATCAAACATCATGGAAGGGGGCTCATTTTCCTTGCTTTCAGGTCCTTTGTTACTTGTTGATTTTGAGTTAGTTGGAGTATTGGATGTAGCCGCGTGTGTTATGCCTTTGAAAATGTTGTGTCTATTATGAAGGGAATTTTCCACGTAACCTTGTGCTACGGTGTCGGAACGCCATCCTCCTAATTGTTTAAACATCTGCATGTTTGCTCCCGAATCAGAAAGAAGTGTGGCTGCACTTCTTCGAAAACAATGTCCAGTATATAGTTTTGGGTTTTCCAATTGTAAATATGACGCGATGATTTCGGGTGTTTCGCCTATTTAATTTTTACCGATCACTTGGCGATTACACTTTCCATTCCAATAATGGAGAAAAAATCTGTCCGTGAATTTCTCAGACGGTTTTAGCATTATATATTTCTTGACGGTATTATAAAAAAGGGGTCCAATGATGAACTGTCGATCAAAATCAGTTTTCGTGTCTTTGACGGAAACGATAAACTTATTACCCGTATCTTCAACGTCGTCGGTTTTCAGATGAGTGAGTTCATTACATCTGAGTGCCCCGCAAATCCCGAACACCAGTATAACCTGGATTTATATTGTATTTATAGCCTCAAAAATGATCGAAGAGAACAATAATTTCATACTAATCTAAATACTAACCTTTGCACCCAAATATAAATGATCATTAGCGTCCTTTATGAAGTTCTCAATCTCTTTCCATTTGAGAACTAGAGACTTTTTTGGTTTATAACCTTTGGCATTCGTTTTTAATAAACTTTTCAACTTGAGAAATTGGCCAATATCAAGTTCTTCATGTGTACTCAACGTTTTTTTCAACATCGACCATACACTCCATAAAGTCGGCGGTTTTAATTTTTGACTTATTTGTTTGAAGTAAACGATCAAATTATACTCCTCATTTGTAGACAAGGAATTTTTATTTTCTTCTCGCCATTTTTTGTAAGTCTCATAAACCCATAAGTACCGATCCGTTGACTTCTTCGGCAACGTATCCTTCTGCACAATTAATGCTGCCTCAGAATCAAAATGCTTTAACATTTCTTCCTCATTTTCTGATTCCTCGGATGACAGCATGTTTTTTTATTGAGCAGAGACTCTTATTGCTAACCTACTCTGTCACTCACTGACTTTCCTCCCGCATTGCTTGATTTTCCTCCCGCGAAACAAAAGACGCGCGGTACGTTTCAACAGGGAATAAAAGACAAACTTTCCTCTTCCAAATCGGGGACGAAAATGCGTACTTTCGACCGAGGTATGAAGAAAATTCATTTTAATACACCCAGTTTGTAAAATTAATATGAATCGACATTGTGAATTTGCGATTTTTTTTTACAGTGTACGACCTCGCGCTCCGAGCCATGCAGGGCCGGGCCCATCAACTCCGGTACCTTCAGAAATTAGACATAGTAAATGCTATATGAAGCCGCGTAGACACTTGAGTATACATGTCAACAAACGGCGAAAGATCGCCGCGGACTATCCGTGTATTGATATATATACTCAAGTGTATACGAAGACGACCGAGCGAGAGAGTGAGAGAGAAACCAGTGTGCCGGCAAAGGACACACCGCGTGGTATAGGCGGGAGGGGGGCAATCTCGGGACTACGCTTCCGCACACCGAGACAAAACATTTTTATCTCTCGGGACTACGCTTCCGCACGCCGAGACAAAACATTTCCATTTTCATTTTGGGGCCCGTCCTCTAAATTGTCACGGCACTATGTTTACCCGCCCTCGAGTTTCGTCTTGTATACATATAACCGATTTAGTGCCGGCTCTCCCGAGCCCCCCTGTTGAAAAGGACCGATGGAACCGTTAGAATCTTTTAGAATTTGTTAGAATCAGGGACAAAAGCACACGAAATTCCAATAGAGATTTGTGAGGATTTATGAGGATTTATAGTATTCTATCGGTTCATATGGGTCCTTTTCAACAGGGCCGGCATTAAAGCGGTATTCCAGTGTAAATATTTATTGAAATATATTTAGGACAAGCTTTAACACGACTTTTCTTCGTGATGTCTAACGATACTCTGTCTTTTTTATTTGTTTTTTCGTTGTCTTGGTAATTATAACTGCCGCCGCTTAAGCGCACGGCTCGCACCCACAAGCTCGAGAATTCCATGCATACATATATTAAACAAATTGCATATTTCCTCAATAATCATGCAGAGTCTTTTGGAAATACTAGAAAATTTAATATACTATTGTATATTGAAGTCACCTAACTGTTGAAAAAAAAAGAATCTCGTTTCTCATAATCCAACAATGATAATGAAGATTAATATACCCTGTTCCGAGAGATTGATTTTTAAGGTCCATCCCATGAAGATTATGTAATCGTAGTTGGAATTCATTGTTGTTAAACGAGTTATAAACAAAAGATAGCCCTTGTAAAATAATTTAATGTGCGTAATTTACCAGCCCAAAAAAGAGGTACATAAAAAAAAATTTACGCGAATTGTTCGATCTGATTTTACTGTCACTGACCGAGATTCGAACCTGCAACCCTACCTTCCATCCTACCTATCGTACCTAACTACCTAACACGCTACCTATAACGCTTTCGACTACTTGTGAACTTCTTTTAGTTGCGTTATATATTAATGCTGGAATGCCAAAAAATAATATAATATAATGTGTAAGGGAATTCTCAATTTTATCAAAAGAAATAATTAAACACCAAAAAAAAAAAAGAATTGAATAAATATTATTTATTTGATGACAAAAATAGAAAAATCGAAATATTAATAATGATAATAAAAATTTTCGGGCGTCAGCTGGTTTGTCGGTCCAGCAACCGGTACAACGCAAAAAAAAAAGTACAAAAATAAATTCAAGGTTGCTCGGCGCAAAATAACGTGAGACGCAGCGACTATACGCGCGTCTCGCGAGTCGACAAAGGAAATCGCGCGATAGGGGCAATAAGGGGAGGGGAGGAAAGGGAACAAGAAAAGGCAGGTACGTTAAATCGCAAGGGGGTTTCGCAAATCTTAAATCTCTTAACTCAGGGCTAATACACGGTCCTTCGACGCTATGACCTCTTATTAATTACCGCGATACACAATTTTTCACTTGAAACTACGAAAGGAAATTCTCAAAAGAATGGAACAGTCCATTCGCAAAAAGGGGGTGGGGGGAAGAATCTATTACGCCACGACACCGCAAAATCTCGATACAATTTACACGGGGAAATATTCACTCTACTCACTCTTTTTCTCTCCAAATTTTCTCCTCGTCTCTATCTCGTCTTCTATTGAACAAGCGCTCTTTTCTTTTCGCCTCAAAATTACTTCTCTATGCTCTCTACTACGCAATAATAATTTTCGCAATAAAAAGCACGTGTGGCTTCGCTCGCACGCGGTCAGGGAATGAGGCCAAGATGGCCGCGATCTCGGTCGATGCTCGATCCATGGCGAAGCTCGTCTTCTTCGTTTATCTTGTAGGTGAGGGGGGGTGAAGGGAATGGAGGGGTCTCGTCGTTCTCGTTCGGTGCTGCCGCCTCGCGCCTTGAAGTCGAAGCTGCACGCTCGCCGGCAACTCTCTCTCTCTCTCTCTCTCTCTCTCTCTCTCTCTCTCTCTTTCTCGATGTTTCTCGTGGCTCGAGATTACAGCTGTCAACGCTGCTCGATGTCGTATTTCCAGATTTGTTTTCCCGAGGCTCAGTCGCCGTTTTGATCGGGACGTCACCCTGGAAAAATGTAATAGTGTGTCTCGATATCTCCGTAAAATTCGGGTATTAAATAGTGCTGTGTCTCGGTGGATCGATCTTCAATGAAGTCGATCGGCTCGATGTTGGAGAAAATACGCGCATAAGGTCACGGTGTCCTCTGCCGATACGACGGAGAAAATATTGCAGATTGCTCAATATTCGAGGATTTCTGCTCGTTGGTCGCTTCTTGAAGGGCGGTGGATTTCTGTAGTGATAATGAAATATTTTCGGGAATTTTTGGGAGGGATTTTGTTGGGAAATAGTAACAGTAATTCGGGAATTTTTTCAAGGATAATAGGACGAGTTTCGCGAGATTAATTCTAATTTTAATTTATCAACTAAATAATACAGTATTTCGCTTTTCTTTCAGGTGTCGTGGCGGATTCCGTGACCGCCGCGATATTATTTTATTTTTATTGGGACTTTTCGTCACAACTCCCCCCTGCTAAGAGGGAAGTTCGTCTCTAGAACTTTCGTCTGATTCTAAGTAAATCTAAATAAAACTCTTTAACGTATTTTCTTGGTCTAACTCCTCATGATTATTCCCCGCTAACTCCGTTGTTGGAGATTCTAAATTTGAACGCTTAACATTAGTGCTCTTTTGACGCCGCAAATATAATTACTCTACTCGAATATCACAGAGAGGTTGACTTAACGCGTCGTTGTTTATCATTAGGAATATCACAGGAAGTATCAGGTATTTGGGTCACTTTAGTCAGTCTTTCTGTAATTCAGTCTTTAGGTTTCGTAAGGCACTTAATATTTTCAACAATCGGGGTGTTCAGTTTTCATAAAGAAAGTTTGGGACTCGGGGATGGAATAGTGTTTTGGGTCTCGGGGATAAGGTTTGTTTTGGGGTCTCGGGGGTAAGGTTTGTTTTGGGGTCTCGGGGGAATAAATGGATTTTAAGGGGATTTGTAAGGGGATCACAAGGGAAGGAAGAGTGGAGGGAATTTAGCGGGGGTGGGGGCGGTTCTCAATTCAGTTCGGGCAGTTACGGGTGAAGTGGAAGAGGGACGTGCATGACCAGCAGCGGCAAGGCAGCGGCCATGGGACACGGTTCGGGGGGAAAGGGATCGGGGGCGATTAAGGACGAGGTGGTCGAGGGCGAAGGACTCGTTGCTCCTGCTCGCTCGGTGCATCCGAACTTCGTCGAGCGGCCCTCCTGCCTCTACCAGATACCCCATCGGGGCGCGATACGGGCCCCGCCCGGGTGGTCCAGCCCCTCTCGGGCCTTTCTTCATTAGCATCTCTTTCCTGAAAAATATTAGTACCTGGTGAAGAGTGCTCAGGTCTTATCGGGGGAGTGTAAGCTTTCAAATCTTTAATGTGGCATTTTGCTATTACTCGGCCATCTGGGCCCTCTAATTCATAAACTACTGGGAATAGTACCGTTTTAATAACGTACGGTCCGTTATATCGGGGCGCTAATTTGGCGGCAAAGTTCTGCGCACCGGATGACAATACTCGATATTTTCTCAACACTTGGTCTCCTACTTTAAATCGGGTGTCTCTACGGTTCTGATTATAATAATGGGCCTGCCGCGTCGCAGCTTGTTCCAAATTTTTGTGTACCCAATCATGAATAAGGGGAAGTCTCTTCATTCTATCCGACCATACGTGGGGATCTCCGGGAGTGATGTAGCGGGAAGGGTTTCTATCTCGAAGGCTTTTTACGGGATGAGGGTTACGTCCAAAATTTAAGAAGGAGGGGGTCATTTGGGTGGAGGATTGAACTGCAGTATTCATCGCGAAACATAATTCAGGGAGGTGCTCGTCCCACTCGCGATGATCCTCGGCTATGTACGAGGTGATCATTGTTTTAAGGGTTCTGTTCACTCTTTCTACGGGATTGGCTTGAGCGTGATAGGGAGGGATGGTTGTCTGTAAAATTCCGTACTCATTAAGCTGTCTCGTCACGTGTTTGTTAACGAACTCTGTTCCGTTGTCCGTCAGGAGATATTGGGGGCATCCCCATTTGTTAAGGATTAATACCTCGAGAGCTGTCATAATGTTGGGTCCTGTAGCTGTCCGTAGGGGTTTTGCTTCTACATATTTCGTGAAAAGATCCTGAAAAACTATTACATAACGATTCTGTTTCTTACTAGGGGGGAAAGGTCCCATTATGTCGGCAGCGACTACGCTCCATGGGCCTTCAGTCGTTCGTTCTCTCATAAGTCCTGTCGGGGGAGTCTGGGGTACTTTGTGGAGTTGGCAGGTTTGACATCTTGTCACGTATCGGGCTACGTCTTGGAATATTCCGGGCCAAAAGAAATCTTGGGTGACACGTTGATACGTCTTGTCAATTCCCAAGTGGCCGGATTGGGGATTATCGTGGGCGTCTTCGAGAGCTCGTTCTCGAGACTCTCGGGGAAGGACCAATTTCCAGACGTCTAAATCTTCAAGGGTAGGATCAATGATGGGGTGGGGACGGTGATAATAGAGTTGGTCATCTTCAATTTTCCAATTCGGGTATTTGGAGGGGAATTCTTGGACGTTGGTCTTTTTCGCTAAATACCAGGGATCGGTAGTGTTGACGAGGGCGGCCAATACATGGTCGCATTCCTCGAACATTCGGGATAAGGCATCGAGTACAACATTGAGTGTCCCTTTTCGGTGGAGGATCGTCATATCTAAGGCCTGCATCGCCAAGGCCCAACGGGCTAATCTTCCCGAGGGGTCTCGCAATTTACGCAGCCATCTCAAACTGCTATGATCCGTAATGACAGTGAACGCTGTCCCCTCAATATATGGTCTCAACTTTTTAGCTGCCCACAACACGGCGAGACACTCCTTCTCTGTGGTGGTGTACTGGCGCTCGGGTCGTGTCAGCGTTCTGCTCGCAAATAGAATAGGGTGTTCTTCCCCATCAAATTCTTGAGTCAGAACTGCACCGACGGCGGTATCACTCGCATCGGTGTGAATCGTAAAGGGCTGGACGGGCTAGGACAGGGGTGTTGGTAAGGGCTAGTCGAAGGGTGTCAAACGCAGCTTGTTGCTGGGGTCCCCAATGCCAAGGAATGTCGTTCTTCAATAGTTCTGTTAATGGGGTTTTATCGTGGGAAAAGTCTTGAATAAAGCGAGCATACCAACCGACCATTCCAAGGAACCGGCGGAGCTGCTTCAAGGATTTTGGGGCAGGGTAATTAAGGATGGGAGCAATTTTGTCAGGATCTGCCTTCAGTCCGTCGGGTCCAATAATAAACCCGAGATACGGCACTTCAGGACAGAAAAACTCACTTTTTTCTCGATTTATCTCTAATTTCGCCTGTCGTAGGGCTTTCAATACTTTACTCAAATAATAAAAGTGTTCGTCCGTTGTCTCTGTCGCAATAATCACGTCATCCAAATAAGCAAATACGTGTGGGTCCCATTCATGGTCAATTAATCGGTCCATAAGTCGTTGGAAAGTCGCGGGAGCGTTCGTCAGTCCAAAGGGCATTCGTCGAAACTGGAACAGTCCTCTCCCGGGAACGGCAAAAGCGGTAATAGGGCGACTGGAAGGGGATACGGGAACTTGGAAATACGCTTGACTCAAATCTAATTTGGAAATATATCGGGCTCGTCTCAATCCGTCTAGTATACGGTCCATATTGGGAAGGGGATAGGCGTCTTTACGCGTGACTAGATTCACGTCTCGATAATCAATACAAAAACGGTATTTTCCGTTGGGTTTTGGGACTATTACGGGATTACTCAGCCAGGGGCTGGTGGATCTTTCTATAACCTCCTCCGCGATCATTTTATCGACTTCATCTTGTGCTATTCGGAGGAGGAAAGGAGAAATTGTTCGGGGTTTTTGTCGAATTGGGGGATGTCCTTGTACGTCGATGGTATGTTCCGTCAAGTGAGTGCAACTGAGGGAGTGTTGAGGATTGGGAGGGATAAGGCGATCCAAAAGACGTTCTAAACGCTTTTTATCTACGGGGGTTGCTTCTACTAATCCATCGCAATGAGGCAGGACAGGGATACTCCAAATAGGACTGGTTGGGCTCGCGAATTCTCTCCAGGGGCCATTTTTAATTCTCCATAAATCCTCGTCATGATCAATCAACATTCGGAAAGCTTTCAAAAAGTCTCTTCCCAAAATGCAGTCGTATCCCAACGGGGCTACTTTCAAATCGATGGGGCGGATTATTCCCTCTATCTCAAACTGCAAGGTTATTATTCCCCTAAGGGGTACTACGGCGCCATTGGTTACACGTACTCCTCCTTCGGTCGATCGCAATGAACTGCCCTCGGCTTCAGCGAGATCCGTCCCGAGGTAGGATCCGGTCGCGCCAGAGTCGATAAGGGCTCGGCGTGGGTAACCTCCGATACTTACCCAAAAGAAGTGCCGATTATCCCCGTGGGGATCGCTAATTGTATCTATTTCCGAAAAGCCTGAAGGGCACTCAAAAGTTCTTGATTTGGGAAGTGGGGGAAAATTCTTAAAAGTTTTTAACAGGGGATGTCTCTGTAGCGGGGCTAGGGGCTCGTTCTCTTCCTGTGATTCATCGAGCATCCTTCTAGCAGGCCGGGGAGGCGACGGTTTTACTGTCCTCCCCGTTGGCCGTTTCCCGCCCGGGCACGCGCGCAATTAGTGCAGGTGTTGACGTTGCAGCCAGGATACCCGCAGATGCGGCAGAAAAATCCGAGGGGCGCCGTGCACTCTCGATAAATGTGCCCGAGTTGTCTACAATTGTAGCATCTTTTAGCAGGGGAGGTGGAGGTGGGAATCTCGGAAGGTCGTTGTACAGGAATATCCATGAGGTGAGGGATTGTGGCGGTTGATTGCCCGTTTGGGCGGGGTGGTTGGTAACGGGGGCCAGCTGGAGCTGGAGAGCGAGGTTGGAACTGTCTGGGAGCGGAATTTTGGGGGTAACGAGGTGATGGTTGTCGAGGGAAGGGAGGTTGAGGCGTTGGAGTTGAATCCGCCGTAGCATGTACGGTGGATGCGAGTGGGTCTTGTGATCTTGGGGGAAGTACTTGAGATGGAGGGTTAGGAGCGAGAACAGTGGGTTTTTCGGGACGGGTGTGTGGTACATCCGACTCAACAGCGGCAGCGGCACGACCGCGCACACTTTTATCCGGAGGATTGTACCCAGTGGACGGCAACGCCATCTGTCCAGCAGGAGGAGGGGGACGATAATTTTTAACTCGATTCTGCGCGTCCTCCAATCGTTGGCAAACTCGTTGCAACTCCTGGAAGCTCGCAATCTCATCACGGTGGACGTTCAACGTCATTTCCGGCTTTACGTTCGCGCAACAAATGTCCAATTGAGTCGCGAGGGGCAAGGGAGGGGTAAGGTGACTAAAGAGAGTCCTCATTTTCACCAAATACTCAGGAATGGTCTCACTACTGGCTTGAGTTCTCAATTCAGCGTCTCGTCTCAATTTCTTCTGCAAGTCGGCCGACACGAATTGGGTCCGAAAGTAGGATACGAATTCGTCCATGGTCGACCAACTGTCCTGCTCAACTCGATACCAGAGCAGAGCGTCTCCTTTCAATGCTTCGGGGAGAGCTCTGAGTAGCTCGTTATCATTCATATCTCGACCCGAGGCATACTCGTAAAGTCGGCGAAGAAACTCCTCGCCGTCTTCACCTCGCTTGCCGTGAAATTTTGGTCCGTTTCGGCCCCAATGGTCCAAAAACTGGACACTTCGGTCTATCCTCGATTCTCCGAGACTCGAGAGTTCCGCGCGATAGCGGGATGGTGTGGCTTGAGGAAGTACTCCACCTGTCGGAGGTGGGGGGCGAGGTGCCACTCTCGTACTGTTCAATATCGGGTCTGTTGTCGGGATGGTGTAAGTCTGATGAAATCCCCATTCGTCTTGGGAAGGAGGGGGTATGTTGGGGAAAAAAGGTGCTTGTGAGGATGGAGGAGGAAGGGGGATAGAACTAACTCGTCTTGGGGGTGAAGATTCTGCGAAGGTCACTGTTCGTCCGCGGGGTTGATTTGAAAGAGAAGGGAACGGATGCGTCGCACCCGCCCACTGGGACGCATTCCCAGTTCTGTTGGTGAGGGAGAGATTCAAAACGGGATGTCCGTGAACAGTTTGTGGGGAAGGGATGGAACGGGGTGCAGGTTGCGGAGAAAAGGGGTCAGTCGGGTTAGGAGACTGTTGGGTAGTCGCTTGTGTCTCGTTCGAACTCAAAACTTGTCCGTACAAACTGTCGTCTATTGCCACCATCAAAGTAAATGGGGGATGAGGGCCCCTTTCGTCTCGTCGCGGGTTCCAGAAGGTCTGTACCTGCGGATACAGTCGGCGGATTTCGTATCGTGCGTAACGGTCAGCCAATTCTTCCATGGTGCCGTCACAATCCAATCCCGCTTGGTCACACATTTTAACCAAATCTCGGGGGCGCGTTATTTTTAGGGACTCCTCCCTAATATTTCGCATTGCCTCATATACTTTGGGAGGAATGGGTTCTTCAGTCCGATCGTCAGTGTGTTGTATTGTAGGGGTCATTGTAGGAGTCACTGTAACTCCAGTGGTCCACGTGGTAGTGGTAGTAGTTGTGGTTAACGGGGGATCCATATTGAGCGATATTTTGGGCAATAATACAGAAAAAAGTAATGAAACAAAGGGATTTGGGTAAGATAAACAACGAGGCGCTTAAGCAGCCCTCGTAAATCAAAATAATTCGCAAAAGGAAATAGTCAATGTTCAGCAAAAATCAAAAAATCCAAAATCAACAATAATCACAATATATCAGAGCACAAAATCAAAATAATATGAGCACTAATGCGGACGCGGGGTGTCGTGGCTCGCCAAGAAAAAGTTTTGGGTTATTTGGGCTTCTCTATTCTAAATATCTCGAATAATTATTATTTTATCGCGGTGGGTACTATTACTCACGAGTCTCTGAATTTTTTTTTCAAAATTTTCTCAATTTCAGTATTTTTCGCAATTTTATTTCGATATTTTTCTTAATACTAATTTTTCGCCATTTAATTTCGATATTTTCTTAATACTAATTTTTCGCAACGTTCTTAACTCTAAATGTTCTCTAAATTCTAATTTATTCGAAAATTTCTCCGAGTTTCGCAATATTTTTCGAAAAGTTCGCAATTTATTAATTTTTATCAATTTTTTGCCATATTTTATCAATTTTCTGAATTTTTGAAATTTTTCGCTATTTTTCCGGAATTTTCTGAATTTTTCTCAATTTTTCGCAAGTTTTTCGAAATTTTTTGAATTTTAAAATTTTCCTCAATTTTTCGTAATTTTTAGACTCGTTTTTCGAGATTTTCTGAATTTTAAAATTTTTCTTAATTTTTCGCAATTTTTAGACTCGTTTTTCGAGATTTTCTGAATTTAAAAAATTTTTCTCAATTTTTCGCAATTTTCAGACTCGTTTTTCGAGATTTTCTGAATTTTAAAAATTTTTCTCAATTTTTCGCAATTTTTAGACTCGTTTTTCGAGGCCCCACGTTGGGCGCCATTTGTAAGGGAATTCTCAATTTTATCAAAAGAAATAATTGAACACAAAAAAAAAATAATTAAATAAATATTATTTATTTGATGACAAAAATAGAAAAATCGAAATATTAATAATGATAATAAAAATTTTCGGGCGCCAGCTGGTTTGTCGGTCCAGCAACCGGTACAACGCAAAAAAAAAGTACAAAAATAAATTCAAGGTTGCTCGGCGCAAAATAACGTGAGACGCAGCGACTATACGCGCGTCTCGCGAGTCGACAAAGGAAATCGCGCGATAGGGGCAATAAGGGGAGGGGAGGAAAGGGAACAAGAAAAGGCAGGTACGTTAAATCGCAAGGGGGCTTCGCAAATCTTAAATCTCTTAACTCAGGGCTAATACACGGTCCTTCGACGCTATGACCTCTTATTAATTACCGCGATACACAATTTGTCACTTGAAACTACGAAAGGAAATTCTCAAAAGAATGGAACAGTCCATTCGCAAAAAGGGGGTGGGGGGAAGAATCTATTACGCCACGACACCGCAAAATCTCGATACAATTTACACGGGGGAATATTCACTCTACTCACTCTTTTTCTCTCCAAATTTTCTCCTCGTCTCTATCTCGTCTTCTATTGAACAAGCGCTCTTTTCTTTTCGCCTCAAAATTACTTCTCTATGCTCTCTACTACGCAATAATAATTTTCGCAATAAAAAGCACGTGTGGCTTCGCTCGCACGCGGTCAGGTAATGAGGCCAAGATGGCCGCGATCTCGGTCGATGCTCGATCCATGGCGAAGCTCGTCTTCTTCGTTTATCTTGTAGGTGAGGGGGGGGTGAAGGGAATGGAGGGGTCTTTTTTTTTTTTTTTTTTTTTTTTTTAGTTTAATTCCCCCTTTGGGTGGCTCCGGGAACTAGCCCATGTAGCCGCTTTTTTCCTCACTTCTAGGTTGGTCTGCAGTCCCGCACCTTTTTGATTTATTCGAAACTCAAAGCTGTATCGCAATTTTGCCGTGGGTGGAGGGAAACTGCAGAAGACCTCCACCGATACAGCCGGTAACTTACCTAATTCCCCCGATAGTAGCGCGAGAGGACTCTCGCACGACTATCAACGGATGGTTAGGCAGTTACCTCCTCCATTGCGATTCAGTGAGTCGTTCACCCGGTTAAGAGATACACATTAGCGCGATAAGGACCGCGCGAATGCCACCCCCGAAACCGTGTGACGACTCCCACCCATCGCAATGAGGTATTGGGACAAACTTATTTAAAGTGGTGTCCAAACCACCGGGGATTACAGCCGAAAACACTTGAAAAAACCCGATACATTTTTTCAGCGGTGTCGCCGGGATCGAACCCGGGTCCGCAACTTGCGAACCCGCGCTCGACCCACACGGCTACTGCTCTCCCTATGGAGGGGTCTCGTCGTTCTCGTTCGGTGCTGCCGCCTTGCGCCTTGAAGTCGAAGCTGCACGCTCGCCGGCAACTCTCTCTCTCTCTCTCTCTCTCTTTCTCGATGTTTCTCGTGGCTCGAGATTACAGCTGTCAACGCTGCTCGATGTCGTATTTCCAGATTTGTTTTCCCGAGGCTCAGTCGCCGTTTTGATCGGGACGTCACCCCGGAAAAATGTAATAGTGTGTCTCGATATCTCCGTAAAATTCGGGTATTAAATAGTGCTGTGTCTCGGTGGATCGATCTTCAATGAAGTCGATCGGCTCGATGTTGGAGAAAATACGCGCATAAGGTCACGGTGTCCTCTGCCGATACGACGGAGAAAATATTGCAGATTGCTCAATATTCGAGGATTTCTGCTCGTTGGTCGCTTCTTGAAGGGCGGTGGATTTCTGTAGTGATAATGAAATATTTTCGGGAATTTTTGGGAGGGATTTTGTTGGGAAATAGTAACAGTAATTCGGGAATTTTTTCAAGGATAATCGGACGAGTTTCGCGAGATTAATTCTAATTTTAATTTATCAACTAAATAATACAGTATTTCGCTTTTCTTTCAGGTGTCGTGGCGGATTCCGTGACCGCCGCGATATTATTTTATTTTTATTGGGACTTTTCGTCACAAATGATATGCTTTCAAATGTGCGATACTCGGTGAAAGATGATTTTCGGATTCGCAATTTCAAATCTCAATTCAAACTAGCAATGTTCATACCATTCAAAATGGTGGATCCCATTTGACAGATTAAAATTGAAAAACGTTCTGATTTTAAAGAAAGTCGGTAATTGGAAGTTCTGTTTTTAATTAAACTTGGCGATCAAGAGTTTTTAGGATCGCTGATCAATAATCCACACAGAAAATTATGAAATCCAAAATGGCGCTTCCAATATGATGGTCTAGAATGCAAAAATTATTTAATCCGGATGAGACTCGGTCTGTATATTAAGGGCGGGGTAAAGTATTAAATTTTTTTTTTCATTTTTTTTTAATTTTTCAAATGAATGCATAATATCTCAAGAATATTGTGTTAAAATTTCAAGTCGATCGGAGTAAAATTGACGAAGTTATGAGTATTTGAGCGTCTATTGCTCCATGCCGGGTCTTATTAATCTTTTGAGTACCTTTAATATGCATGAATTTTCTCAGATTCTTATGCAATCAAGAAGTGTTCTCAAACTTATGTGCAATGAGCGCTAAGCGACCAAACTCTTCTGCGTTTTTCAAAATGTTTTTCTGAGCCTTGTCATATTTGAAGTCCGTGTACACGATAACTCAAAATCTACTGGACCAATCGCTTTGAAATTTTGCACAGTACTTCTTCACACAATTCACCAGGTATTGTCGAGAGCTTTTTTATTTTTTAAAATAATTACTAATTTTTCAACAACAAATTAGCTGATTCTTTTTAGCGAAAATCGGGTTTTTGGCTCCCAAGTGCTATGAAAAATCGAAAAATCAAAAAAAAATCCTCCCGTCATTACCTCGAGAAACATCTCCTTTAACAAATGCATTTTGATTTTTTTGTTTCAGATGATTCTGTTGCGAGCTATGGTGTACACCGCAAACCTACTTTTTTTCGAGGCGCCTCCGGGGTTTAATTTTCACTCGCTCAATTTTGAATATTTTGCAATGCAAATTTAGGAGAATGTTGTTCAAATGCTGCTTTATTATATGTAAATTTTTCAATAAACGAACACTATCCGTTACACCAAAAAAAATCTTAAAAACATACCTTTTTCGCCGAATTAACTTTACCCCGCCCTTAATGATTATTTCTATGCATAGACATCTAAAACGGTGTATTGAAATTCTAAATTGGTTTACTACTAATCGAATTAACACACAAGACTAGTAAATTTTAGTTGCCCAGCTAAATATGATGATGACTGATCGTAAAATAAATTGGAAATCTCGGACCATTTCAATATTCATGTATAATTTCCAAATCAGAAGTAGTATATTCTTCACACGGCTCTGCAATTTTCAGTTACTGATGTACAAGAAATAAGAGTAGCATTTGCATTGCATTTTTCAGATACTGGTTATATAAATTTACGAGACTTTGCAATTACATTTTTCATACAATTTCACAAAACTCGCATATTAATTTTCATCTTTGTGCATGGACATTCAAGACAGTGTATTAAAATTCCAAATGTGTTGTGACGAAAAGTCCCAATAAAAATAAAATAATGTCGCGGCGGTCACGGAATCCGCCACGACACCTGAAAGAAAAGCGAAATACTGTATTATTTAGTTGATAAATTAAAATTAGAATTAATCTCGCGAAACTCGTCCTATTATCCTTGAAAAAATTCCCGAGTTACTGTTACTATTTCCCAACAAAATCCCTCCCAAAAATTCCCGAAAATATTTCATTATCACCACAGAAATCCACCGCCCTTCAAGAAGCGACCAACGAGCAGAAATCCTTGAATATTGAGCAATCTGCAATATTTTCTCCGTCGTATCAGCAGAGGACACCGTGACCTTATGCGCGTATTTTCTCCAACTTCGAGCCGATCGACTTCATTGAAGATCGATCCACCGAGACACAGCACTATTTAATACCCGAATTTTACGGAGATATCGAGACACACTATTACATTTTTCCGGGGTGACGTCCCGATCAAAACGGCGACTGAGCCTCGGGAAAACAAATCTGGAAATACGACATCGAGCAGCGTTGACAGCTGTAATCTCGAGCCACGATAAACATCGAGAAAGAGAGAGAGAGAGAGAGAGAGAGAGAGAGAGAGAGAGAGAGAGAGAGAGAGAGAGAGAGAGAGAGAGAGAGAGAGAGAGAGAGTTACCGGCGAGCGTGCAGCTTCGACTTCAAGGCGCGAGGCGGCAGCACCGAACGAGAACGACGAGACCCCTCCATTCCCTTCACCCCCCCCCCTCACCTACAAGATAAACGAAGAAGACGAGCTTCGCCATGGATCGAGCATCGACCGAGATCGCGGCCATCTTGGCCTCATTCCCTGACCGCGTGCGAGCGAAGCCACACGTGCTTTTTATTGCGAACCTAATTATTGCGTAGTAGAGAGCATAGAGAAGTAATTTTGAGGCGAAAAGAAAAGAGCACTTGTTCAATAGAAGACGAGATAGAGACGAGGAGAAAATTTGGAGAGAAAAAGAGTGAGTAGAGTGAATATTTCCCCGTGTAAATTGTATCGAGATTTTGCGGTGTCGTGGCGTAATAGATTCTTCCCCCCACCCCCTTTTTGCGAATGGACTGTTCCATTCTTTTGAGAATTTCCTTTCGTAGTTTCAAGTGACAAATTGTGTATCGCGGTAATTAATAAGAGGTCATAGCGTCGAAGGACCGTGTATTAGCCCTGAGTTAAGAGATTTAAGATTTGCGAAGCTCCCTTGCGATTTAACGTACCCGCCTTTTCTTGTTCCCTTTCCTCCCCTCCCCTTATTGCCCCTATCACGCGATGTTCTTTGTCGACTCGCGAGACGCGCGTATAGTCGCTGCGTCTCACGTTATTTTGCGCCGAGCAACCTTGAATTTATTTTTGTACTTTTTTTTTGCGTTGTACCGGTTGCTGGACCGACAAACCAGCTGGCGCCCGAAAATTTTTATTATCATTATTAATATTTCGATTTTTCTATTTTTGTCATCAAATAAATAATATTTATTTAATTCTTTTTTTTTTGTGTTTAATTATTTCTTTTGATAAAATTGAGAATTCCCTTACAGTGTGTACCACTAATCCGAGTAAGGTTCGTATACGCGCGCGTGACATGGAAAAGGGAGGGGATCTCACGTACGAAAACGAGAGAGATCTCAGAAAGGGGAGAGAGATCTCTGATAAGAAAGAGAAGCGTTTGAGTAACGAAGATCTGAGGTTGTCGCCTCGTGGCCAGTTGTACACCGAGAGAAAAGTAAGGCATAGAAATATATTTATGGTCAATGCTACATTCATGTAGCATTAACCATACATGAATGTAGCATTGACCATAAATATATTTCTATGCCTTACTTTTCTCTCGGTGTAGCCATCATTATCGCCCTTTATCGTTTTTGTCTAATTTCAGTATTTATAAAAGCGTGTGTTGGAAACAGACATAGGTTATCGCGTCGGTTCTTTAATTTACGAATAAAAAGTATAGTTCCCGACATCATTAACATCAACGTGAGAGTATAATTATTTCGGTATATCTAGCCACGTTCCACTTTCTATCCTTGTTGGCTCGACGCGCGAAATCGAGTCACATCGCCCAATATTAAAATACCGTCTCTTACACAATTTCACGAAGCCTGCATAATAATTTCTATTTTCAAGCATGGATGTTCAATACAGTATATTAAAATTCCAAATTGGGTAGACCACTAATAGAATTAATATACCAGCGTAGTAATTTGACATAAAAAATGTAGATTTACGATAAATATTTTCGAAAACTATACGTTGATATATTGGTATCAACACAAATCCAAAAAAGTAAATGCGTTCATTGCGTACATGCACGTGAAGATGACCACCGTAACGCGTTTTTCTCAAAGCAACGTTTTTCAAACTGGTGCCCAAAATATCTCGAAAACCACTGAACCGATTAACTCCAATTTTTTTGTGGTTACTGTATACATAATTATCTAGTCCTTTTCATAGGATTTCTTTCCGGTTTTTGTTTTTTTTCGTTAAAATACGAAAGAATTTTTCCTTGAAAATAGCTACATTGAGTTCAAGCGGCTGCTATTTTGTCAAAAATCCGTATTTTTTAAATGGGCTATGACAAAGGCAAGATCATAGTATCTATTTTAGTATCCTGTTTTGGTTTTTTCTTTTACATGCATTTTCATGAAACGCCACTGGGTACCGCTATGGAAAATTTTTCACGGCACTCTGTGGATGACTTAAGTACTCCATGAATTTGCAACATTTTCAAATAAAAAAAATTAAAAACATTTTTAAAAGTATATTTTCTTAATTAGAAAAAACCCCGTTCTGATCATTCCAATAGTTTCCCTGAAAAAATTCTCGAAAATTACCTTTTTTCCGTTTCCAGGTGTATATTCCCACTTAATTTTTCAATGTAGGTGCATTGATTTCGATTTAATATACCAAGTTTTGTAAATTTAATATGCCTCTCCATAGTAAATTCACAAATAACTCTAACAGTGTAGATATCATATTTATCGATTTATAAAAATGAAATCGGAATTTTTATCTCATAACTCATTTTTCTCAAGACGACATTTTTCAAAGTTGCTGTGGTTCTAAGTCGAACACAACTCTTCTGGTCGACTTGAATCTTGTTTTATCGTATAGCGTTTGTTTCTCCGTCCAATGACCCTTCCATTTTTTGATAGGACAACACAATTTCTCACGCAATAACGCACCATTTCTTAAGCATGATTTGGAGGTTTTTCTTTCAAAACACCGTCATTTTTTGGATTTCAATTTTTTTATGTCGCATTCTGAAGGACGCGATCACTACAGCAGTGAAAGAACTTTTTTTCTTCAAGGATTGCGGAGACGGCCCATAAGTCGTTGAAAATTGAATATTTTCATACCAAACAAACTGCATATACATAATTTATATACAAGCATATGCTCAATTTCGAAAATTCGATGCAATACCTTTCTTTCAATAAATGTATACAATTACGTAAATAGAATTGTGGGCCACATAAAATAGTGAGATACAAATCGATTGCTTCGAATATATGCCTAAGTGTTAGGCACAAGCTACGTTGGCATCAGGCACAGGGTAGGATGCCGCGAACTGGGTGGGACCGTGGAATTCGCGGATTTTTGGTTATTTGGCATAATATCACAGTCGAAATATCGCACGACAAAATATCCTGGCGACAAAATATCACTGCCATCAAATATCACACGACGAAAAATCACCGCGATAAAATCTCACACGACAAAACATTACCACGAAAAAAATATCACAATCCCAGTCAACGAACAAACACAAACACAATCATCACTCCATACATCCTGTATCAAAACTCTGCATGTAACGATTTTCATCCAATTTAAAAAAACGACAGAAAATCTGCAACGTGATTATCCATTCCAGTAGTAAATTCCTTTTTGTTACATTAAGAACTGTCTGATTTTTGCCAAGGCTGTAATGTGTAGACAAATAATGTGTAGGATTATGAATCGAATTTTGTAATCAAACTTTGTTACCTAATTATTTCCCGAAAAAATTTCCTCTCAAGTGATTTTTTAAAAATAATAATTTCCTCAGACCTTTCTTATTGGGGGCAAATGTCGGGTCATTTTTGTCGGATTAATTTTACGCGGAGTAATTAAGTGCGGGCATCATATATTATTTCGTTGGCATTTAGTGTGATATTTAAGTATTCATGACGTGTTGTTGTGTGATATTTTGTCGTGTGATCTTTCCACACGGAACTGAGTGTCCATTGCACGTCCATCAATTATCCATAGATTCTCAACACGTCTACATCCACGATGGACGTAATGCCGACATCCATTGAACATGCATGGTATACTTATGGTTGGACAAAACACGATGGATCACACAGGACGTATGTTGTATGTCCATGACACGTACTATTTCTTGAGCTACTAATATATATAACACGGCCATCCATGGTATGTTCATAGGTAGACATTCAATAGCTTTTAATTCAAGATTGTAATTGAACATCCATTGGCCGTTCCAGGTTCATCAACAAAAATCATATTTGGAGGACGTCAATTGAACGTCTATCGGGCGTTCCATGTAGTTTTTCATATAGATGTGACCCTAGAATCTCCAATAGATGTCCAATTACTATCTTAAAGTGAAAGCTATTGAATGCCCTTGCATGAATTTGATTGACGCCCCGACTAGGCCCCGATCGGTTTTCCCTAAATTACTTCGGGCCCTTGACTGGAAGCCCCTGAATGGACGGTCACGCTTTTTCGACAAGGGCCTCAGAGATTGCCAAATGAGGGCTTTTGCAACCGCCTCACGTCTGCCATGTCAAATCCACGACAAGCCCATGGTCAAGCCCTATCAGGGCCCAAGTACGTACGTAATACCGCTATGCATGTAGATTGTAAAATTGAATTATTTGAATAATAAAAATAATAATAATAACCATAATAATAATAACATATTTGTCACGATATAGGACAAAGAAATGGAAATAATTTTGAACGTCTTTGAATCACGGTATCCTTAAGGAGGATTACGACAGTGTAAGTCGAAAACTCTCCAAGAGAATTTTTTTCAAAAAAATAGTATAAAGCAGAGGATTGCTACATAGAAAACTTACGGATATGACTTCCCTCGAGGCATGACTTCTTGAAAGGCCTGACACTGCAGTGTCGAATAAAACTCGTGCTTCCACGTCGGCTATATAAGCATACTATTTGCACCTTTCGTATGGGAGAGAGCGCATGCCGTAATGTGACATCTCGTGGCGAGTCTCGAAACTGACTCCCCGTGAAGCCCGATTAGGCCCTTAAAGAGTTGCTTCGTCAGTGCCATGTTTGAAATAATTAGGGCTCTGATACTTTCACCCTATTTGGGCCCAATTTGGTTCTGTTGTAATTATACCGACTTCTTTAAATATGGGCTGCCTGATTGCAGCCCGACAAGGTCCTCAACGGGTTGCCTTAGGTCAGCCATATTGTAAGTAAGCCTGGCAACCGTGGCACTGCCATGATGGGCCCAACCTGGTAGTGTTATGGCAATTCATGACAGGGCATCCACGGTTAAGCCCGACAAGGTCCTTAACGGGTTGCCTTAAGTCAACCATATTGCAAGTAAGCCTGGCAACCTTGGCACTGCCCTGTCGGGGCCCAACCTGGCGGTGTAAGGGCAATTTCTGACGGGGCATCCATGTTAAAGCCCCACAAGGCCCTGACGTAAGTCAGGGTTTCCGTAGAATTTGCACGCATGGGTGTCTACCTATGGACATCTCACGGATGGCCGTGTTACGTATATTTGTTGCTTAATAAATAATACGTGTCATGTACACACAATATACGTCGTGTGTGATGCAGTGCGTTTTGTCCAATAAAGCACATTCGTCCTTTAGATGTATATTTAAGTATTTTGGGCAGTTACGATATGGGTACGCCGATTGACCGTCTTATATACGTAAAAATTAAGTCTATCGAAGGATAACGCGGAAGTTTATTCTACGTCTACGACACATATTTTTTAAGGTGTAAATATATTCCGCACGTAACCTAACAGCCAGGGGACGTCCAATAAGCATATATGTTGGATGAAAATTTCATTCCAGGAAAATCCATGGACATCCTTAAATCACTAACGAAGATGCGAAACGGCAGCGATTTTATGTGCTGAAAATGTCTTGTATACGAACCCTTAGATGGTTTTTAGGCGTACCTATAGACCCCATAAAGTGACGTTTAAAATACGTATTTAAGACGAATGCCAATGTTGCAAAATATGTCTAATGATCATCTATTCCACGTCCTTTAATTTAAACGATATTAATTACATATTATTCATTAATTGTAAATTTAATTACTGGTTATACATTATTCAAAGCCAGTGAGACAAAGATATATAAGGATATCAGGAAACTACATCGTAAAAGGTTTTTACACGCAACATTTTATCATAAGTCAAGTTCATGTAGGTAGGTAGGTAGGCAGGTAGGTGATCAAACAGTTAAGCAGCATTCTTTGAATCCAATACTTGGATGGGCACTGTACGCACTGTAAAAAATCGAAAAATATTTTTTTCCCTTTTTTTCTGTAAAATATGAATATCTCATAGGCCCCGACTATTATATAATCAGTAATATAGTTTACAATTAATTAATAATATCTAATTAATAACGATTATATTATTTAAATTAAGGAACGTATATTGGATGATCATTAGACATCTGTCGGATCACTGGTTTATTCGTCTTTAATACGTAAGTCAGACGTCACTTTGTGGGATCTAGTCCGTCTAAAAAACGTCTCACGGTACGTATAAGAGACGTTCCCAGTACATAGAACAGGTGCCATTTCGCACTCAAGTTGGAAGTTTGCGGGATATTCAAGGGGGAAGTTTGAGGGATATTCCCTGGGATGGAGTTTTCATCCACCATGTATGAACATTGGACGTCCCATGGTTCTCATGTTCCGTGTAGGTTGTGACTGTGACATTATGTCGTGTCACCGGATTTTTAGGTTGCGTATTATCATAGAATAGACATTGCATACGAGGAACCTACGGTACCCACGGTGCTTTCGACGCCCACATTCTTTATAATATTTCATTATTGGGTCTGCATAACTCGTTTTAGAGTATACTTTTCTGTCTTATCAGAAAAACGGCACGCGACGGTTGAAGCTATTCTTTAAGCTTGAACTAGGGAAATTGAGCGGATAATATGATTGCCAATTTTGTTCGACAATAACTTGCAAACTATGTAACTTTTTCAGGTCGACCCGCCAGATTGATATTGCTAGTGCTACAATAAATATATGAACAAAAAAATAAGTCCAAAATTTCTTTCCTGGAAAAACCCTGCTTCTGACTAATTAATACTATTGCTTTTCAGTTTTGTCCGATCGATTGTGTGTTCGAATTCATGATACAGGTTACTTCTCTGGTAGCGTTTAGATTGGAATTGATTTGCATAAACCAAATACTTTGGATCAATCAAGTTTAGATGAAATAGTAGGGTAGATGAAAAACAAAACTTACATTACTACCGTTTGATAAAGTCAGAGTGCAGGCCGTAAGCGCAATAAAAAGGTGCCTCTTCCAAAACGTTTTCATGTTCAAATTTAATTGACACGTAAGTGTCTGTACTATTTCCTATTCGTGGAACCGTTTTATTCTTCATACAAATTGCGTAGCCGATTCAAAAATGTTTTGGTTTTTCTGCACAGAATAGAAAACTTCAGTGTGTCGGCGATTCTTCCCACCGTCAATACTGAAGCGAAAATGGGACGCTTCATTTATATACCGCAACACGCGTTATGACGATTGAGTTACCTCATAAATCAGATTTTTCGTAGTGAGCATGCTGTTCAATTTTGTTGCAAAATTCTATGCAACAACCGTGCCTTAAAAAACATAAAAAAAATTAATTTTCCTTCGACAAATCACATGTCTCCACAACATTGTATTTTATTACGATTTCTCAAATGTCTTTCCGAGAATTTACATGTGTGTATGGAACGTACGTTAAGTTATACAATAACATAAAGCTTTCGATTTTCTTCAATGCCTACGGATTGGCGAGAAAAAAAATTTCAAAGTCAACATACATCTTAGACCAACCAATCTTAGAACTGTCGACTAGCAATATTGTAACTCGCATTCTATTTAATTTTTATATTACTCAAAACCGTATTAGGACAAAATCAATCGTGGAATAGGTATCTGAAATAACTGTTTTGTGCATAACATTCTGCATTTTTATCTTTATGATTGGACACCCGGTCAGGCTGCGCTGTGAACTGTAGGTCCGTCTCTCCTTACTGCTGTCTTTCTAAGGTTTAAGACAAGCGTAATAATTGAAGAGTTTAGAGGTTATTACTTTAGATTGTATACTTTAATAGAATGAAGAATTTAATGAAAGCAAAAAATAGTAGTCTTTAGTGACAACAATTACTGAACTTTTGATTTTTTTGAAGAGTTTCAGGAACTATACAAATAAAAAAATATTAATATGTACAATTGATAAACTCATTTCAGGCCGTAAAAAACAGTTTGCTAATGATTAACGAAACAATTTTTATAACTAAATAATTTCGAAATGAGTTTTAAGCATTTCTTGCCATTTGAAACCAATATTCTTAACATTTTTACTATGCTGCATTGTTTTCTGTTTTTTTCGTATTGCGAAGAAACAAAATGTTTATTTAACAATAAAACTTTTGGTTGAGATTGCATACTGAGACTTTTTTTGTTGATTTTTAAATACTTAAAAAATATTGCCACGTCCCTTATCTTTTTCCTTATTATTTTTAAATACTTTACGACGGGACACTGTCGCGTCCTGTAATATATTCAAATATTGAAATATTTTAGCTTACAGCCTCAATTTTAATTGGCGGTGGAGAATTCGTGAATATTCAAAAAATTGACCAGGTAATAACGCGTTATACTCATTACAATACGGTGAACCGCTTCGCTGCGACACGGGCAACGGTATGTACTCTGAACAGAAAATCTTGATTTTTAAAATCCTTTTTCATTTGCATTCTTGTCAAGAATATTTTATGGTATTTTTTCTTGTATAACTGAATGATTATTTATGTTCAATTCATTTGGCAATGATGAATGAAATTCAAAATTCGAAATTTCAAAACAGTATCCGGCCGTACGAAAGCTCTATAATCCCATTTACCGTACATTTTTTATTTCTCAATCCAGATCACCTTTGTTGCCAGAAGCACACACATCGATTTACCAAAAATATCGCATTTAAGTAAAAGTAATTCAATTGTTAATTAACAAATTTTCATCGCAAACATTTGAATTTGGCAAAACTATGTATCAATAGTATGTTTAAATCCGATCTCGTCGTCGTACTACTCTCATCAGAGAAAATATCAAAAATCCATCTGTTTTTGAGCTCTATATTTACGCAGACGCCTTGTGCAAACATTGGTTTGAATAAAATAGATATCCATAAGAAAGCAAGATATTACTCCTAACAATAAAAATATAACCTACAAGAAACAATAAATAAATAGCATAGTACTAAGGCGGCACGGAAATAAAAAAAACTGCATAATTTTATCTCGGATCTATACCCCTTAATCTGATTTTTTCCTGCGTTGATCGAAAGGAGAGACGTGGCTTCAATCTGGAGTTAGCAATATGGCGGAGTAAGTAGGTCGCTCGCTCGCGACTCGCATCGGACAGCATGGTGTAGAGAGATTTGTCGTCGATTATTCTCAATTAATTACAAATTATGTTACTACGAGTGAAATTTGTGATTAGGCTAGTGCGAGTACTATTTGAAGAAATTTCCTTGAAGGCGAAAACCTACGAAAACCTACACGCAGATCACTCCTTTTTGCGGTAAACGTTAAAACAAAACTTTCGACCCCAATCTAAAAATTACCGTGGTCTACATCCAAACTTCGAACTCTATATGTATATTATCGTTACTTGGCCAATCTCAACCATTTTCAGCATAACATCAAATTGATCTCCCGTTTCACATGGTTTAACGAATCCCGCAAGTAGGCTGCGCAAGGCCTAGCAAATTCACTGGGCTTCCCGCAACCCACTTGCGTCAGTTCTTAGTTTCGTCACCATATGGATACGAGCCAACTTTGGATTCCAATACTACTCTGCTTCATTGCCATGCAGCTGAAAATTGTTTTACGGGGCCTAATAGTGCGAACTCATTCTGGTAAACATTAGAGCCATTGTTGCTACGATGCAAGAAAAATTTCGCTAAGAAGGAAAGAGTATAAAAAGAAAAAAAACCCTGCAAATTGGACATTTGCACATTGCTTCCTCATCTTAATGACATAGCTTCCCTTATCACAAAGTATGGCAATCAAATTTGGCTCCCTCATAAAGGAAGCTTTGTTAATTATCGAAAAATATAACTAATTAACGTGCAAATTTGCCAAATTCTTTCAAATTACTTCTTGGTAAATTTTATTTTTGCCAAATTCAATAACGAACAACCTTGATCACTATTTTTAATGTGTACAAAATTTCAGTATAATATCTGGCAAATAGCTGTTTAAAAAACGCTATTTAAAAAAAAACATAATTTGATAAAAATTTAATCATTCAATCGATTTTCGCCAAATTTGATAATGAACAACCTCGATTGCTATATGAGCTCTGTGTAAAGTTTCAGTGCAATATCTTTAAAATTGCACAAGTTAGAGCGTTTAGGCAATTTTTCAAAAAAATTCAAAATTTAATAAAATTTTAATCCCTCCATGGATTTTTGCCAAATTCAATATCAAACAATCTTAATAGCTTTACTAATTCTGTACAAAGTTTGAATGCAATATCTTAAAAATTGCAGAAGTTAGAGCGTTTACGCCATTCTTGCAAAAACGAGAAGTGTGTTGCTCGACAAGTGTGCCAAATTTTAGCTTGATATCTCGAAGCGTTTTCGAGTTATTAATTATTTACTCCTGAAACTCAGGACACACACACGCACACGCACGCACGCACGCACGCACACACACACACACATACACATCCATCTGGACATTTTTTCTAAATATAATGTCGCGATGTTTTAGGACATTTTGAACATTTTGGCATAAGAATCGCGAAACATTTTTTTTTTCACGAAAACAAAGCTTCTTTTATGAGGGAGCAATAAAAATAAATAAAGTTAACTACTCCAATGATATGCGAAATGTCTTGCAAGGCGGTTGTTATCGGCATTTTGTTATTGCCAGACATAAATATGATTGCAGCAGTGCACAAGTTCGTGTTCGAATATTTGTATGAAGTTAAATATTTTACACAACGCTCATTTTTAAGGGTTTGTAATGTGAAATGAAGAATTATAACGATTATTCTTTTCACCCGAATTTCAACCAATATAAGTTCGGCATTTGACATCACGTGGTACGAGCAATTCGAAATTGTATCGCTAACTTTTCGCAAATTTCTCAATAGCTTGTAACCCACGTACGTGTCAGAAACGTCGAATTCATCGAGATGAGCGAAAAAAATCGATTCGGAGATGATTGCCATGCGAATTTTACCACGAAGATGTTAAATACCAAGCTCTTATTGGTTGAAATTTGGATGAAAAAAAGAATCCGCTGATACTCCTCGTGCTAGCTATCGAGAAATACCGGATAATTTCCAAGCACTCGGGGTAAATGAAATTAACTAAAATTTCATATTCCCTCGAAAATATAATTAATTAACCAATCAAATATTTCATTAATTGTCAATTGACGATAAAATTTCTCTGTTACTCTCAGGGCTCTATCGCTATTTTACTTTCAGCAAACAAGCTAAAAAAATTCCTTTTCTGCAAAATCGTATTCACAATATACGTCAGCCAAATTTCAGAATTAGCACGTGGATCAGATATATGGATAAACGGTAGTGGAAGAAAATTGATCAAAAAAATTCTCGTAGAAAATTATAACCATTCGTGTTCAGGCTTTTCACATTTTTTTGAATACACAAAGCGCATCACGACCAATTCTATGTCTAAAATACATTCTTTAAATCATAAAGCGTTTGTATTATTTGAAAAACCTTCTGGAAATATAATTTCTTCGGCTTAATCTTACCTCGGTTTTTTTTTTAATTTTAATTTCAGTTGAATCCGCTTCTGAAAGGTCAGTAAAACTCAAATGAATATGCAAAAATAGGATGTCGAAAAATACTAAATCGTAGCGGTAATAACTAAAGGATTTTTTAAGCTAACTTGTTTTAAATCTGCGAAGACAAAATACATATGAGTCAATTCGACCATGTCAAATCGACCAAGAGTTGGAATCGCCCCCTTCCAATTTTGATTAAATTTAATCAGATCTTTTCGTTTTTAATAAAATAAAGTTCTACCAAACGAAAAAAATTAATTTTTTTTTTCGAAAGTTATGCAAGATTCAAAATTTCACAATTTTCTCAATCTTTCAAGTTTATTTTTTAAATATCTCGAATAGTTACGAAAAAATCGTTTTGCGTTCGTCTTGAAGAGTATACTTGTGGTTACGAAAAAAAAAATATATATTCCGAAAAACATTTTGAAAAATGATGAATTTGGAGAATTTTGGATTTTTAAAAGTCGTGCAAAACCTCGATCAACATTAAATTTTTAGTTCAATTTTTTTTGTATAATATCTTGTACTGATCTTAAAAGATCCTGAAATTTTCAGAACTCTCTCACAAATCTAATTGTGAGCGTTGTATCCGTCAGCGGATAACGTTAGATGTAAACACCAGCGAGTGATCCATACACCGCTGCTATTGTATCTCGCTCGGTTATCACGTTTGTTAAAGGAAGATTTTCCACGCATACTCAAAACATCGGGTACTTGCCTGTCGAGTCCCACAATTTGCAAACGTCTCGCTTCTTGAGACGTGCCCTTTTGACCCTTTTTATCAATGTCTCGTTTTTCGAGCGTTGCGTAGGGCAGACCCTTAACGACTTTTTGAGTTCCGATTATGACGGTGCTATTTTTCTAGCCCGATAATCCTTGCCATACGAAAGACCATTCTGAGAGACCTCCTTAATAAAATTTGATTGCTCAAGATACTCCGTTAATTTCTCATCAAGGCGTGAATTCCCAGATTAAATTTTGGATCACGCAATTCACACTCAACCGTACTCTTATTGCCAGGGATTCGAGTCTTATCATAACAAATACTCTCCCTCAAGACCAAGGCTAAGAGAGAAAAATAACTAGAGAATTTCGAGCCATTTAAAGTTAAATTCAAATAATTCCCAATATTTCGAAGGCTCAAAATATCGAAAACGTTTGAATATAAGTTGTGACGGATTTCTTTTCTTTGGCGAGATTGAGACGACACCGGATCCGTCACCTTTGGCTGTCACCGCCGCATGTAGCGTTCCACATGCCGGCGGGCACCAGTTAATTTTCGTTTTCCTGGAATTAACAAACCGATCACACCTGGGAGTGGAGTGGGAAGTGCTCAACTCCACGAATACACCTTTTATTTCGCTGGTGGGCTAACCGGACTGAACTGGGAATCGAGTCGGAAGACCTTGATTCCCGCACGGACGAAACAGGACAGAAAAAACTGATGGAACGTACGAGCAAAGATCATAACGTACGAATGGCTCGCCCCAATGATATTCATTCTTTCAGGAAGTTGCGAGATCTGGTCGGTCGAAGCCCGAGAAACGAGCATGGATGCACTGCACACTGCACTTGAATATTCCCAGGGAATATTCGTCGGAAACAAAACGAATTTCATTCGTAACTACAGTGCAAAAGCGCTTGTCAAAACGATGAACATACACAGCCACGAGGCACACGTATCACACAAGCGAGAGCTAGACAGACGTTATACATAGCGCGAACGGAGAAAAGCGAGACCGAGCGTCAACACAAAGCCGATACAATAGGAGCACGACGTCTAATCTCGACGATGATTGGAGACCGACACTACTAATCTGTGGTTGAAAACTCGAATAATTACTCAAATTCTCTGACCGATAGCTGTTGCCCTCTTATTCTAATCTCTTACGTTTCCAGAAGCATCATTGGAGAATTACCACCCTTGATAACATGTTGAGAATCTCGGTGGCCGCTTCCCCTAAAATCCAAGCGAAAGCACGGCTCTACTGTATTTAACGCGGCACAATGCTTTCCAGTCGTTGCCCGTAACAAAATATCCACCTACTCTCGAGCTCATGATTTCTTCTACATTAGGGCGCTGGCATCGCAGCCAGACCTCTGTCAATTCCACCGAGATTTCTCGTCGGGCGCTCTTCTCAGTCAGGCTACTCATCACCTTGAGCCATATTTTTCACGGTGGATTCGAGTGCGCGACCTTTTCCAAACCCCTTTCAGATCAAAACTGAACCAAAAACTGTTCATCACGTACTTAAAACGTAACTACTACGAGAACACATTGTCTTTACACTATCGAATCGGGGCAACGAAACGAGACCGATTTTACGAGAGCGGTTTTGGCTTTGTGGACGTGATACCGAATAATCACGTCACAACTCCTCACCCCTTACGGGTGACCTCGCCGTAGGGATCAAATGGTAGCTAATCTTGAGTCATGGATTCGGTAGCGTAACATCTCGTATCAACTACGTCTCACACCATTGAGCGTGTGTCGAGAAGTTATTTGTACGAGATCCGTTCTGACGCCACTCTTTTACGGCGAAACTTTTTTCCCAGGTTACTGACACAGGATTTATTTCAGGGGAGACGAGAGCGCTTGCTAAATGCGTAGTCGTACTCCCACTAAAACATTGGAGACAAAAAAAAATACGTATTGGCCAAACTTATGGCCGTTGTTGAACACGCACCATCACGGACGGTACAATAAGAATTGAATGTGATTCACCAAAGATGAACCAATGGCCACTCTCCTTGTTATCCTTACGTTCCATGCTGGTCCGAGAGCGTTGTATTATCTGGATAATTGGATCCATGTCAAGAGCGTAACCTAGCATTTCCGACGGTAATTTTCCTTCAGCTCCTTATGGAACTCTGGTGAGTCGCGAGAGCATGACGAGATCCGGGTACAAAAGTCCCTCTCAAGAGTGGTGGTCTTTCGACCGACGACGGGAACTGGATTCCCCATTCCTAGGTATTCCTTTCACGAGATCGGGAGTCTACGGACCCACTTTAAGAGAACTTAGATCCATAGTTCTTCCAGCGTTCGCTTTAATCAGCGATTAATCATGAAGTCGGGGCCCAAGGGCCTTCCACGAGTACGAGAAGGCATGGTTCCTTTATCGAGATCTCTCAAAATAGCCTGTGGCCATTTTGAGAGCTAAGACCTAGGGTCTCTGACGAGATCAAGAAGGCGTGGTCCTTCTATCGAAAGCCATGGCTTTGGCCATGTACGAGATCTGGGGTTTGAGAAATCCCCTACGAGAGTGGCAAGGCGCGCCTAATCTTGGGCAGGCGCCTGTTTATTTCTTCCCGCCCTCCGAGAGCGCGTCCTTTTCCGTTTAGCTTCGGGAGCTATCGGTGGAGCTGTACCTTCCACCGGGGTGACAATCGTGATGTGCGGGGGTTGGACCGAGGCATTAGTGACCCACACACTCCTTAACTTATCCCGGGGGATGTTCTGGCCGACCGTCGGGGCGTACGGTTCTTGGCGCCGCCAATCCGGGCTGCAGTTGGGGCAAGTCCGAGGGCCTTACCCTTCCGGCCACAGCAACGGCAAGATATCTTCGTTGGGAAACCATGCAGGCACTGTGACCAACAGTATCCGGGCTCACCACAATTATAAGATGCTCGCTCAAGAGGTGTACGGCGAGAGCGTACGAGGCCCACTTGGGAACTTCGCGTTTCGGTAGCCGGCCCCTGGGAGTGAGCCGCAGGAGATCTTGCCACCTGCCCAGAGGTAGACGGCCCCGCTAAGGAGAGCGAATCGGTAGCGCTGGGGTCCCTTAGAGCAATTGCCTCCATATTCCGACTTGGGAGCGCCGCGGTAGGTGGTTCAGATATTGTAGTGCCAGGCTGCTGCAACGGGTTCTGAGTTATCGAAACCGAAGGGTCGGGGGCATTATTGCCCCCTCCGAGATCCTTCGCGGATGGTCCTTACGAGCCTCTCCAAGTCTTCGGTCTACGGCGCAAGCGTGCAGAAGGTGGTCGGTAACATAGCGGTTGGGTTCGACCTCGTGCGTGGGCTGAGCTCCGCCGTGGCCTTCAACATATCATCAAACAACTAGAGAACAACTGGAGAATTATGCCGGTATGTTAGGCGGTTTGTAGGATTTATGGTCGTTGACGGAGATTTTTCCATTAGACCGCCCGTTGAGATCGGATAGCTCATAGAATACACGCGGGAGACGCTTCGAGACCATATACGATATTTCGGAGGGTAGCGAAAGCGCGGCCGATAAGTGGCGAGCCGCAGACGAGAGCGTATCAGCTCGCCGTAAGACGAGATCTTCCACCGCGAACGTCTGAACTCTGTGACAGGTATTGTAATATTCGGATTTCCTCTGGAAGACTTCGTCGAGAGCGTGAGCGAATGCCGTCCACAAGGGATGCAAACGGGCCATTCGCCTCATCCAGTCCTCGCGGGGACGAGGTGAGTTTGAAATCGCCCTCATCTGCACGTCGTACCGAGGCGGGCGCAAAGGGTTAATGACCAAAGTTCGCGAACGCACATGTGGCCTGCAGAGAGTTATTATGCGCCGTGTTATACGAAAACCAGATTTCGTGTAGGTGGTGGTCCCTTTCCCGATGGTCCGCACCGAGGAACGCGCGGATAATGGTTTTGACCACGCGGTTCACCCGCTCTGTAGGGTTCGCTTGTGGGTGGTACAGCGGTGTGGTGCTATACCGTATACCCACTCGCTTGATAAACTGACGTAAATCCCGGTTCATGAACTCGGTGCCATTGTCCATGATCAAGACTCGAGGGGCTCCTCATCAAGTGGCGACGAAGTCGTCGAGAACTTTCGGAATCGTTTTCCCGTTGTCATTTCACAACAGGCAGACCTTGGTCCACTTCATGTACAGATCTTGAATCATGAAAAAACATGACTTATCAGCCGCCAAGCAGGTAACTGGGCCCATAATGTCAGTAGGTATGGTCGTCTAGGGCTTCTCGACTGCGTGATGCCCCATAAGACCAGCGGAAACTTGATGCTCGCCCTAGCAACGTTGACAGGTTCACACTGCCGCACGTGGGTCACCACGTACTTGATTATACCGGGCCAGCAGTAGCTCGTCACTAGATAGCGATACGTCTTTTCAACGACCCAATAGCTGGCTTGCGGTAGCGCTTGACACTCGTCTAGAGCAGCAAGCTGGAATTTGTGGGTCAGCACGAACTTCCACGCGTCGAGATCCTTGAACTCGAGGTCGGTGAGATCGGTTGGTCGATGGAAATACAGCCAGTCATCGACTATCTTCCAGTCCGGGAACTTTCCCGGAGTTCACAAAACATCGCGAAATCGCTGTCGGTACCAGGCGTCTTGAGTATCCCGAAAGTAATTTATCCCGTCGGGTTGGCCCTCAAGGATTCTCGTAAGCGCGTCAGGAATATGGTGGAGCGCACCTTCACAGTGGAAGATGATAAAGCTGTATTCCAGCAACTCCAAAGCCCACTGAGTGAGCCAACCCGTGGGATTCTTCAGATTATGTAACCAACCCAGACTGCTGTGGTCAGTAATAACCGTGAAGGAGTATCCCTCAAGGTAGTATTGAAACTTTCGTATCGACCAGAGCACAGCGAGGCACTCCTGCTCAGTAACGGAGTATTTCGGCTCCGGTGCCGACAGGGCACGGCTCGCATGAGCGAAAACGCGTTTGTGACCATCGATCACTTGCATGAGCACAGCGCCTAGCCCGTCGTCACTGGCATCTGTCTGGAGCGTGAACCGGAGAGAGAAATCCGAGTAGGTGAGAGTGGGTATGCTCGTCAGTCTCTGTTTCAGAGTATCGAGAGCATTCTGTTGTTCGGAGGTTCATTTCCAGGAATTATCCCGTTTGGTGAGCCGCGTCAACAGCTCCGGGATCGTGGCGAATTCTGGTACGAAGCGACGATACCAGGAGCCACGCCGAGGAAGTTGCGCAATTGCCAAAGATTCCTCGGTGCGGGAAAATCGAGAACGGATGAGCACTTTTCGGGATCAACCTTCAGGCCTCGGCTATTGACCAGGAAGCCGAGGTATCGGACCTAAGAGCAGAACTCGCTCTTTTCGTGGTTGATCCTGAGGCCCGGAGACGAGATCTTATCGAAGACTCTTCGGAGGCACACTAACTGCTCGTCAAAGTTCCTCGTCACGATGATTAAATCGTCCAGGTATACGAAAACATCCGGATCCGTTTCCGCACTGATAAGCTGATCCAAAATTTGTGGAAACGTGGCGGGAGCGTTCGTCGATAGCATGTCAAAATAACCCGAACACAAAATAACCCCAGACAAAAAAACACACGATGAAATCACCCGCGTAGAAAAAAAGAATCTTTGAAAGAATCTTGGAAAGGATCTTTGAAAGGATCTTACAAAGATTCTTTGAATCTCAGAAAGAATCTTAAAGAGATTCTTAGAATCATGGAAAGAATCTTGGAAAGAATCTTGGAAAGAATCTTGGAAAGAATCTTGAAAAGAATCACGGATACGATCCGGAGCGGGATTCTTTTAAAGATTCCTTCCAAGATTCTAAGGATATTTTTAAGATTCTTGTCAAGATTTTTTCCAAGATTTTAAGAACCTTTTTAAGATTCTTTCAACTATTTATTAAACGATTATCTCAAAGATTTTTTTCTCGCATCGGATGAGAATCTTTCGGAGAATCTTTAAAAGATTCTTTGAAACAATGAGGTTTTCTTCAAAACCTTACGAAAAACTAAAAACTGACCAATTCGAGTCAATTTTCGAAAAAGAAGAAATTTGAGAAAATCGAAAAACTTTATTTTGGAAAAGATAGAAAATCAAAAATGAAGATGACCAGCATGGCCAAATTCCGTTTTAACACGTCGTTAAATCTTGGAAAAATTTATTCAAAGGAACTTGGAAAGATTAATTGGAAGAATCTTAGAAAGATTAATTTAAAGAATCTTGGAAAAATTCATTTAAAGAATCTTGGAAACGTTCATTCAAACAATCTTGGAAAGATCAATTGGAAAAATCTCAGAGACTAATATAAAAAATCTTGTATAAGCTGATCAGTCGGCAGAATATTGGAAATAATTTTGTTTTTTTCAAGATTTCTAAGATTT
The DNA here is from genome assembly GCA_946863875.1 of Alloplasta piceator. Classification (NCBI taxonomy): domain Eukaryota; kingdom Metazoa; phylum Arthropoda; class Insecta; order Hymenoptera; family Ichneumonidae; genus Alloplasta; species Alloplasta piceator. Next base: position 17,968,096 of record OX333078.1, read on the forward strand.
TGCAAATGAATTTGGTCATGATGGTGTTTTTTATTTTTTATTTTATATCTTTTTTCTAAATGAAGTTTTTCGATTTTCTCAAATTTCTTCTTTCTCGAAAATTGACTCGAATTGGTCAGTTTTTATTTTTTCGTGGGGTTTCGAAAAAACCTTATTGTTTCAAGGAATCTTTTGAAGATTCTTCGAAAGATTCTCATCCAATGTGACAAAAGAATCTTTGAAAGAATCATTTCAAAAATCTTTGAAAGAATCTTAAAAAGACTCTTAGAATCTTGGAAAGAATCTTTGCAAGAATCTTAAAAAGATTCTTCAAATCTTGGAAAGAATCTTTTCAAGATTCCTTGTAAGATTCAAAAAATCTTTGTAAGATCCTTTCAAAGATACTTTCCAAGATTCTTTCAAAGATTCTTTTTTTCTACGCGGGCACCCAATGATTAAATACCACAATTACAGAATAACAACGATAAAATAACCCAACAAAAAATTAACACAGCAAGAAAACTGTTACGTCAAAAATGGGAGTTTTCGTGAACTATTAATAATTTTCCACGTATGATGTGCTGAATTTGACTGAGACTCTCTAATCGTGGAAATGAATTTCAAGTACTACTCCTGGAATCAGTCTCAAACACACCTGCCCCTGTTTTTGAGTCTAACCTTTCGGAAAATTAATGGGGAAATAGGCTTGGAATCACTGTTCAATTTCTAATAATTTAATCGGCTTAATTCAATCAATTAATTCTGTCCAAGTTGATGAAATTCACTGAATTTAGGTTTTCCGAAATTAACCGTCACAATCACAAGAAAATAAAATAAATTTAGAATTAAATACAATTTCACTACTCGTCGAGACGTGCTTCTGATAGCAAAGGTGATAAAATTGGTAGATGCAGCGGTGAGTCGAACGGAAAGCGCTGAAGAATCGGTTGTTGATCAAGGGCGTGGCAGGCTGACGATGGTGTCAAAGAAAATGTCGACGCACAGATTTTAATCTTCGAGATCCAAATTTTATTTCAAATTATTGAAGAAAAAAAATAGTTTACAAGGAAAGATTAATTTTAAATTTCACGATTCACTTAACAATAACCACGATTTGTACGTTTTCCAATAATTCGTGGATTGCAGATGTTAAAGTAAAATAAATGAAAATTATTAGACAGAAAATAATAACGAGAAAAATAAAAATGTTATAGAATCAAACGAGATCCAAAATCTCTCCAGACATTCAAAGGCAAATTCTAAATTTCAAGAATTAAATAAAAGCAGATTTAATTCGATTCAGAATTCAAGATTGAGATCCCAAACCGAGCAAAACAAACTTCTCTCGAAAAATCGGGTAAAAATTCTAAGTCCAAAAATGAATTGATTTGGAAAAATCCAGAATCAAGAACATCTTTGTCGAAAAGTTTCACAAGTTCAATCCAAGAATTAATTCGGTGAGGACGATAAGTTTCGTAGTTTCCACGTCGGAAAAAAGTCGAAGTCTGGAGAGCCGTTTTTCCAGGGGTTTTATACCCAGCGATCCACGCCACCCCGATCGATATTGGTGGGGATGGGGTGACAAGGATAGGACACATATACATGCATATGTATGTGCCGCACGCTTTTTGAAGTGAATACTTCTTATGCGACAAAAGCCAGACGGTGTCTGTCAGACGTGCCCGTTACCACCTGCGTTAATGTCCGGGACAACAGAATGGAGGAATACAATAAGAGAGAGAAAGATCGATGTGTAAGCGAGAGAGAGTGATAGGCCATACCATGCCTGCCTGTACGCGTTTTGTATATATAACAGCAGGGTGTATGCGCGTCGTTCCATCCATCGTATGTGTGAGTCCGCAGCCATGTGTGAGTTCATACTGCGTCTTCATCTTTACAGTATATATATAAAAATCACAAGATACTTCTCAGAAGTAGAAAAAAGGGCGCCAATTATTAATAACCAAAAATTCGAATTCAAAAAAATCCCAAAAATTCAAAAGAAATCCTAAAAATTTGAAATCTGAAATTAACAAAAAAAAACAAAAAAAAACAAATCACATAAGCCAAGCCAAAAACTTGGCGTGCGAAAATTATTAAAGACCAAGCCAAACTACAAAACTTGGCGTGCAGGGTTAAGAAAAATAAGCCCGGGAGGTGCTGTAGGATTTTCACGAGATAAGATAGAAAGCTATTATACCTACTCATATAGTGATAACATAGATTATTATCACTTGTATTTTTTACTGTCAAGTACAGTAGACGATCAGATAACTTGAATGCTCGCATATCTTGACTCTCCCTATGACCGTTCCTCCCCACTTCAAACCTTTGAACGACCGCGAAACATCTATGAGCATGCGCATTGCCAACATGCGTAGTGCGCATGCGCTTAGACACGTGAGTGAGTGAATGGGGGGAAAGTTAAGTTATGCGAATGTGTCCGGCCCCGTCGAGTTAGATTATCTGATCGCCTACTGTAATTTGCTGACGATTACGGACCGAGAAAATTTATGACAAGGAAGTAGCTATTGTGATTTATCAAATTCGGACATAACCAAAGTTCAATTAGAGATTCTCAACTATTCCAGAAATAATGATAATATCATTGTTCGTTCATTTAAATATAAGCCTTGGACAAGATTTTTCTCAGTGAACTTTTCTCATAGTTACTCACTAGTTTAGCCTTACCTCTTGTGTATATTCTCATGGTTGCTTACTAGGGCACTTGATCAATTGTTTTCTCTTTCATTTTCTCGTTCATTTACTCCTTCGTTAAACGATAAGGGCGGATAGTCTCGGTTTTTCCTCGCCGACCATATTGGTTCTTAACCCTGCACGCCAAGTTTTTTAGTTTATCTTGGTCTTTAATAATTTACTCACGCCAAGTTTTTATCTTGGCTTATGTGATTTGTTCTTTTTTGTTTTTTTATGTTAATTTCAGATTTCAAATTTTTAGGATTTCTTTTGAATTTTTGGGATTTTTTTGAATTCAAATTTTTGGGATTTAATACTTGGCATCCATTTTTTTACTTCTAAGAAGTATTTTGTGATTGATTTCACTTCTTTTTGAAAGTTGTTTCGAAGTATCTTCCCTGATTTAATTTATTAACATGAATTTTATATAAATTGGTGTTGAAATCGTCGAAAATGCAGAAGAACAAAAAATGGAAGTGCATGGCCTGTCGCACTGTAAAAAAAGATATGAAATTTCAAACATATTATTTTTACGTCTTGTGATTTTTATGACTAACAAACAATTCATCATAAGAGAAATCTATAGACAGAATTGGTACAGAATTGAACGCTCTACAAAAGAGGTTTTGAGTTACTTTTTGATAAGTCCACTCGTTCAAAAGTTATTCAATGGCAAAATTTAGATTTTTTTAGATTAGCCGATTTAGATTAGCCGATTTTTTGTTAGTACACCGGAACTATTGGTTGTATCGACAAAATGTGCATAAACTTTCGTGTGAAATATAAATTAAGCTTCCGAGTCGTTGTAACTAATAGTTCTCACTATAGGAATAAAAAAAATGGAGGGCTTTAAGAAAATTGTGCAGCAGAAGTCCCCAAATAAAAAGTTCATGGGTAACGATATATATCGAAATCTATCGAAAATCTCGCAAGCATTGTCATCGTTTTATTCGTGCTGTGATTGGTCGGTTGGCCGGACTCGAGCGCGACTTCTCACCTCGCGTGTGCGTGACTTTACACATCGCGCGAGTCTCGGTCGAGTTTGACAGTTGATCGCAGTTACACGTCTGTCACGATGGACGGAAAAATCGGTTAGTTACACATTACGCGTAATACGGATAAAAGATCTGCGCGTCACTTGAAAAGAGTCGGTGAGATGATTTCACGGTAATTTGTGTGTGCGAATTCGTACATCGCGAGTCGCGCGCGACGTTTTGACAGTCGGTGCAGGGTTATACGTCGTGTTGATCGACGAAAAAGGTTTGGAAAAGATGAAGCTTTGGTGCAATTTTTTGCAATCACGGTGAGTAGCATTTAATTTGCGAAAAAAACTTTTCATTGTCAAGTCAACCATTATTCATATCAGCAAACAGTAATTTTGATTTCTTCATTGTAACTTATTATTCCCAAGGATGAGTAGATCACCAGGACTCCGTTCTGGCCAGAATACTGCTTTAATTGTAAAAATTTTATCGATGTTCATCCATAGATCTAACAGAATATTTGGATAACGATTTTATGTCAATAATGTACATCGACTTTTCGACAGTCTCAAATGAGTTTGACAGTTGATGCGTTCGAAGATACGGAGCGTCATGTCAGTCACATCAGACCGACAAATCGGTGAGCTATGATGAACAGCTTATTCGTGTTCCCCAGGAAATTTCCGATAGAAATCACACGCTTTGAATCTTTCAACAACGAAGAAGCAATTTCCCATGCCCAGATTTGCCGAGGTTCATTTGCAAAGTCGAAAAAGGTTTTTGGCATATTTAAGCATGTTCCGTAAGGAATTATTCCATCGCAAATAGCTTATTCGTGTAGCCCAAAAACATTTTTGGTTAAAAATACACGCTTTAAGACTTTAAACAATAAAAAAAAAGTCCTCATGGCCTCACGCCCGGGCCAGCAGGAGTCCATTTGCAAATAGACGAGCCAAAACGATTTTTTGTATTTTTGAGCATGTTTCGTAAGCTATAATCGTAAATGGCTTATTCGGGTTCCTCAGGAAATTTCCGATCGAGAACACACGCACTAAACATTTAAATGACGAAAAAAACTTTTTCGTGGAATGGAATGGAATTTTCGTTTCAAAACACAGGCTTCAAATCTTGAAATGACGAAAAAATCTTTTTCGTGAAATGGAATAGAATGGAATGAAATTTTCGATTCAAAACATAGGCTTTGAATCGGTGAAAAAAAACTTTTCCGTGGAATGGAATGGAATGGAATTTTCGATTCATAACACAGGCTTCAAATCTTGAACCGACGGAAAAAAACGTTTTCGTGGAATGGAATGGAGTGGAATGAAATTTCCGATTCAAAACACAGGCTTCAAAGCTTGAAACGACGAGAAATTCAAAATTGAAACGGCGTGAAATCGAATGGAATGGAATTTTCGATTCCAAACACAGGTTTCAAAGCTTGAATCGACGAAAAAAAACTTTTTCCTGAAATTGAATAGAATGGAATGGAATGGAATGGAATTTTCGATTTAAAACACAGGCCGCCAAATCTTGAAGCGACAAAAAATAACTTTTTCGTAGAATGGAATGGAATGGATCGGAATGAAATTTTCGATTCATAACACAGGCTTCAAATCTTGAAACGACGGAAAAAAACGTTTTCGTGAAATGGAATGGAATGGAATGGAATGGAATTTTCGATTCAAAACACAGGCTTCAAACCTTGAAACGACGAAAAACTTTTTCGTGAAATGAAATGGAATTTTCGATTTAAAACACCGGCTTCAACCTTGACACGACAACAAAAAACTTTTTCGTGGAATGGAATAAAATTTTTTATTTAAAACACAGATTTCATACCTTGAAACGACGAAAAAAAACTTTTTCGTGGAATGGAATGAAATGGAATTTTCGATTCAAAACACAGGTTTCAAATCTTGAAACGACGAAAAAAATTCTTCTCGTGGAATGGAATGGATTGAAATGGATTGGAATGGAATGGAATTTTCGATTGAAAACTCAAGCTTCAAACCTTGAAACGACGAAAAAAAACTTTTTCGTGGAATGGAATGGAAATTTCGATTCAAAACACAGGCTTCAAATCTTGAAACGACAAAAAACTTTTTCGTGGAATGGAATGGAATGGAATTTTCGATTCAAAACACAGGCTTCGAATCTTGAAACGAAATTTTTTTTTTTCGTGGAATGGAATGGAATTGTCGATTGAAAGCACAGGCTTCAAAATTTGAAACGACGAAGGAAAACTTTTTCGTGTAATAGAATAGAATGGATCGGAATGGAATGGATTGGAATGGAATGGAATTTTTGATTCAAAACACAGGCTTCAAACCTTGAAATGACGAAAAAAAAACTGTTTCGTGAAATCGAATGGAATGGAATTTTCGATTCCAAATACAGGCTTCAAATCTTGAATCGACGAAAAAAAACTTTTTCCTGGAATGGAATAGAATGGAATGGAATTTTCGATTTAAAACACAGGCCGCCAAATCTTGAACCAACGAAAAATAACTTTTTCGTGAAATGGAATGGAATGGATCGGAATGGAATAGAATGGAATTTTCGATTCAAAACACAGGCTTCAAATCTTGAATCGACGAAAAAAAACTTGTTCCTGGAATGGAATAGAATGGAATGGAATTTTTGATTTAAAACACAGGCTTCAAATCTTGAAACGACGAAAAAAAACTATTTCGGAGAATGGAATGGATCGAAATGGAATGGATTGGAATGGAATGGAATTTTCGATTCAAAACAGGGGCTTCAAATCTTGAAACGACGACAAAAAACTTTCGTGGAATGGAATCCCTACCAGGACGAACGACAGTAACCAACGTCGTTTGTATTTCATTCCGACAGTAAAATGATGAACTCCGACGGTTGGACCGTCGAGTACCGTCGTTTCACAAGACCAACGATTGTCGGTTACTGTCGTTCGTCCTGATAGGGATGGAATGAAATTTTCGATTCGAAACACAGGCTTCAAATCTTGAAACGAAGAAAAAAAACTTTTCCATGGAATGGAATGGAATTTCCGATTCAAAACACAGGCTTCGAATCTTGAAACGACGAAAAAACACTTTTTCGTGGAATGGAATGGAATGGATTTTCAATTCGAAACACAGGCTTCGAACCTTAAAACGACGAAAAAAACATTTTCGTGGAATGGAATTGAATGGATCGAAATGGAATAGATTGGAATGGAATGGAATTTTCGATTCAAAACACAGGCTTCAAACCTTGAAATGACGCAAAAAAACTTTTTCGTGGAATGGAATGGAATTTCCGATTCAAAACACAGGCTTCAAACTTTGAAACGACGAAAATAAACTTTTCCGTGGAATGGAATGAAATTTCCGATTCCAACCACCGGCTTCAAACCTTGAAACGGTGAAAAAAAAACTTTTTCGTGGAAGGGAATGGAATTTCCGATTTAAAACACAGGCTTTAAATCTTGTAATCACGAGAAAAAAACTTTTTCGTGTAATGGAATCGAATTTTTGATTCAAAACACCGGCTTCAAACCTTGAAACGACGAAAAAAAACTTTTCGTGGAACGGAATGGAATGGATTAGAATGGAATTTCCGATTCAAAACACGGGCTTTAACCCTTGAAACGACGAAAAGAAACTTTTTCGTGGAATGGAATGGAATTTCCGATTTAAAACACAGGCTTCAAACCTCGAAACGACGAAAAAAGACTTTTTCGTGGAATGGAATGGAATTTTCGATTTAAAACACGGGCTTCAAATCTTGAAACGACAAAAAAAAACTTACGTGGAATGGAATAGAATGGAATGGAATTTTCCATTCGAAACACAGGCTTCAAATCTTGAAACGACGAAAAAAAACTTTTTCATGGAATGGAATGGAATTTTCGATTCATAACACAGGCTTCAGACCTTTAAACGATAAAAAAAACTTTTTCGTGAAATGGAATGGAATCGAATTTTCCATTCAAAACACGGGCTTCAAATATTGAAATTACATAAAAAAAACTTTTTCATGGGATGGAATAGAATAAAATGGAATTTTTGATTCAAAACACAGGCTTCAAACCTTGAAACGACGAAAAAAACTTTTTTGTTGAATGGAATGGAATGGAATTTTTGATTCAAAACACTGGTTTCAAACCTTGAAACCACAAAAATCTTTCTCGTGGAATGGAATGGAATGGAACTTTCGATTTAAAACACAAGCTTCAAACCTTGAAACGACGGAAAAAAACTTTATCGTGGAATAGAATGGAATGGAATTTTCGATTCAAAACACAGGCTTCAAACGACGAAAACGAACTTTTTCGTGGAATGGAATGGAATGGAATTTTCGATTCAAAACGAAGGCTTCAAATATTGAAACGACGAAAAAAAAAAATCTCATGGAATGGAATATAATGGAATGGAATTTTCGATTAAGAACACAGGCTTCAAACCTTGAAGTGATGAAAAGAAAATTCTTCGTGAAATGGAATAGAATTGATTGGAATGGACTTTTCGATTCAAAATACAGGCTTCAAATCTTAAAACGACAAAGGGAAAATTTTACGTGGTTTGGAATAGAATTTTCGATCCAAAACACAGACTACAAATCTTGATTCGACGAAAAAAAACTTTTTCGTGGAATGGAATAGAATAGCATGGAATTTTCTATTCAAAACACAGGCTTTAAACCTTGAAACGATGAAAAAAAACTTTTTCGTGTAATGGAATGGAATCAATGACCCATCAATAAATTTTGTCATCAGGCTTCGAAACTTGAAACGGCAAAAAAAAACTTTTTCGTGGAATGGAATTTTCGATTCAAAACACAGGCTTTAAACCTTGAAATGACGAAAAAAAAAATTTCATGGATTGGAATGGAATAGAATGGATGACCCATCAATTCATTTGTTATCAGGCTTTAAAACTTGAAACAAAGAAACAAAATTTGTTTGTGGAATGGAATGGAATGGATGACCCATCAATTCATTTGTCATCAGGCTTTGAAACTTGAAACGACGAAAAAAAACTTTTTCGCGGAATGGAATAGAATGGAATAGAATGGATGACTTATCAATTAATTCGACATCAGGCTTTGAACCATGAAACGACGAAAAACATTTTTTTCGTGGAATGGAATAGAATGGATGACCCATCAATTAATTTATCATCAGGCCAATCTCAGGGATCACGTTTGAAAAAATCAGTATCGATCTTCGTAAGGACGTATTTAATCATGGCCAACTATACGTAGCCTTTTCGCGAGTGCGTTCTTGGGAAGCACTCCAAGTTTATCTTGGAGCACAACGAATTGGAAATGTTGTTAAAAATTATGTATACAAGGAATTGTATCGTTAAAAAACTGCAATATGCATATCCACACATTTGATTATATTCAACATCAATTTGAAATGTATATATGCTGTAAACACCATTGTAAAAATGAAGAAAAATAACATTCAAAACGTAACAGATATTTTTAATATTTATTGAAAATTTTTTCGATCAACTGCATCATAAAGCATCAATATTTGTTCGTACTTAATCAATTAGTCTGGGGAACGATGATTGCAACGGAGATTAAGGATGTATGAGCACTAGGCTGCGTATAAGCTAAAACGCTGATTTTTTTATATGATATCGTCGAGGTTCAATATTCAATACTCCAAAAATGTTAAGGCCCCTTAACGACTATTTAAGCAAGATATCATTAATTGAAAATGTAGCATTATTCATGGTTATAAACAGAGCTCACGGCAAGGTTGACTTTGCAACTCTTTATTTTCTACAGTTCCACCGTTTGTATATATGATACCGTAGATGAAAAACATCAAGTATAGCGGATTCGACGACCGTACATACGGTCGTAAATGGTCGTCTTGTCGACCGTAATTTTGTGGTCGTCAGAAAAAGCATCGCATTTTGCTTGTGGGTCGTTACGACAAAAAATTATTAGTCGTAACAACCCGTTCCTGGGTGCGCTTGCTGGTCGTTACGACCCGACATTTTGAGTATAATTTTTTGCTAGCTCCGCGGGCCCTGGTCGTTACGACGAAAAATCTTAAGTCGAAATTTTTTCCCCCCAGCTCGGCGCCCGTGGAAAAAAATCGACCCTGAATTTCTCGTCGTTAAGACCACGGGCGCGGCCCTAGCGGATTGGACGACCGGAAGTTCGGTCGTAAGTGGTTTTTTTTCAACCGACTTTTCTCGGTCGTAAGAAGTGGGTCGTTACGACTGAGAATTATTAGTCTTAAAGACCCATTCCGGGGGCCAGTCAGCTGGTCGTTACGACTGAGAATTATTAATCGTAACGACCCATTCCGGGGGCCAGTTGGCTGGTCGTTACGACTAAGAATTATTAGTCGTAACGACCTATTCCGGGGTCCGTTTGCTGGTCGTTACGACCCGAAATCCTTAGTCGAATATTTTTTTCCCAGCGCAAATTAATACAAAAATTTGTATAGGTTATTCCGAAATAGCGCCCATGCAATAGGAACTAATAAAATTGTACGCCCGAGATATCCACAATACTTAGGGATATCCGCAAGGGTCAGCTCGACCGAAAGTGCAATGGAAGAGCTTCGCCCAGGAGGAACTACCTTAATCATCACGGTAACCTCTGCGCTAGGTAAGTACTTGGCTTGGCACGCAGGCTGTCCGGTATATAACATCGTCATATGCCTATTTCGTTTAGGCACAGAGTTTTGAGCGCATGCGACGCGTAGTAGTGGACGCGTCAACTAGCGCTACCTAGCAGATTTGTTGACCAGAATTTTTCGGTCGTAATCAATGTGGTGAACGCGTCGCATGCGCTCAAAACTCTGTGCCTAAACGAAATAGGCATATGACGATGTTATATACCGGACAGCCTGCGTGCCAAGCCAAGTACTTACCTAGCGCAGAGGTTACCGTGATGATTAAGGCGGTTCCTCTAGGGCGAAGCTCTTCCATGGCACTTTCGGTCGAGCTGACCCTTGCGAATATCCCTAATGTGGATATCTCGGGCGTATAATTTTATTAGTTCTGACTGTATGGGCGCTATTTTGGAATAAACTATACAAATTTTTGTATCAATTTGCGCTGGGAAAAAAATATTCGACTAAGGATTTTGGGTCGTAACGACCAGCAAACGGGCCCCAGAATAGGTCGTTACGACTAATAATTCTCAGTCGTAATGACCAGTCAACTGGCCCCCGGAATGGGTCGTTACGACTAATAATTCTCAGTCGTAACGACCAGCCAACTGGCCCCCGGAATGATTCGTTGAGACTAATAATTCCCAGTCGTAACGACCAGCCACCTGGCCCCCGGAATGGGTCGTTATGACTAATAATTCTCAGTCGTAACGACCAGCCGACTGGCCCCCGGAATGGGTCGTTACGCCTAATAATTCTCAGTCGTAACGACCCACTTCTTACGACCGAAAAAAATCGGTTGAAAAAAATCCACTTACGACTACGACCGAAAAATTCTGGTCAACAAATCTGCTAGAGGGAGCTGGGGAAAACAAAATCGACTCCAGATTTCGGGTCGTAACGACCAGGGGCGCGGAGCTGCGGGAAAAAATTCGACGTTGGATTTCTCGTCGTAACGACCACGGGGGCCGAGATGAGGGGAAAAAAAATCGACTCTACATATCTGGTCGTGACGACCACGGCAGGGAACTCGGAAAAAAATATGCAACTACACATTTCTGGTCGTAACGACCAGCGAACGTACCCCGGATCGGTCGATACGACTAATAATGTTTAGTCGTAACGACCCACGAGCGGACTGCGATGATTCTTCATACGACCAAAAAATTACGGTCGACAAGACGACCATTTACGACCGAAACTGTTTACGACCCTAAATTTAGGGTCGATGAATCTGCTAGGGTATCCATTAAATGTCAGGGATTATGATGATACATTGAAAAACAGGAGTCAACGAATATTCGAATTAGATATATCAAGCTAAACACGGCCTTCTTCACTTTTATTTGGAGGTCGAAGCTGGGGAGCATACGATACACCACCGGAGTCAGCCAGTTACTCCGAACGAAATAATTCTGAAAACGAAATTAATTTCATATTCTATGCTCTCTGAAAATCATCTCTGTACTTTTTACTAATATTTTGCTAAATATTACTACCTAATGTTCTCTTTCTGCAAAATTTCAATGAGATGAAGTGTATTGACTACTACGTAGCGCTCATACATCATTAAATAGGTTAAGGGATAGATAGATTAGATAGGAATAGTGAAAACAATTTTCATATAGCAGATATGCTCACAATTACGTATAGTCTATCAAAACTTATGAAAAAATATAGATTTTTTTTTTATTAGAAACTTTATGTCGGGGGAAAATGTTAGAGCGATGAAATTCGATGAAATTTTTTGCAATCAACGGTTAGTAGTATTCAAATTGCCAAAAAAAACTTTTCATCATTAAATCAACCATTATTCATATCAGCAAACAGTAATTTTGATTTCTTCATCATAATTTATTATTCCGAAGTACTAGCATATTACTAGGACTCCGTTCTGGCCAGATTACTGCTTGAATTGTAAAAATGTTATCGATGTTCATGCATAGTTCCCACCGAATATTTGAATGCCGATTTTGGGTCAATAATGTACGTCGCCACATTACGAGTCTCAGATGAGTTTGAAAGTTGATGCGTTTAAAGATACGGAGCGTCATGTCAGTCACATCAGAACGACAATATCGATGAGCTATGGTTAATAACTTATTCGTGTTCCCCAGAAAATTTCCGATCCAGAACACACGCTATGAACCTTTAAATGACAGAAAAAATCGACTGTCCGACGGATCACGAATCAGCCGAAGTCATTTGAGGAATAGACAAGCGACAGATGGGTGGAAATGATCGTGATTTTTTTTTCGTTTTTGTGAACATCTTAAGGGACATATTAATGGAAAATCGTCCGCTGATAACGAATTTGCACTGAAAAAAATCAAATTCCCTCGAGAAAAAGTCGAAAAGACTGTTTTTATGGAATTCATAGCTCAGATCAAGGAAATCAGAGGTCGGTCAGAGTGACATAAAATGGGGTTGTCTCCAGTATATCGTCAAGGTATATGTTGAACTATGGTTGCTACGAAAACGAAGAAAATTTCATTTTCTTTCGATTTTTCTAAATTTGCAAGGCCCCAAAATCCTTTCTTGCACTTTTAAGCATGACCCGTAAAGAATCCATGCGTCGGGAATAACTTATTCGTGTTCCCCAGGACATTTTTGATCCAGAACACGCGCTACGAACCTTCAAATGACGAATTACAATTTTGATCGGCCGGCGGATCGCGAATCAGCAAAGGTCATTCGGCGAATGGGCAGGCGACGGATGGGGGAAATAGACTTGATTTTTTCTTTGTTTTTATGAACATCTCAACAGCTATATCGATGGAAAATCGTCCGCTGAACAGAAATTTGCAATAAAAAAAATCAAATTCCCTCGAGAAATAGTCGAAAAGACTGTTTGTGAAATGCATGGCTCAGAAAAAGGAAATGAGCGGTCGGACAGGGCGAGATAAAATGGCGTTGTCTTCAATATATCGTCATGATCTTTTTATTGAAAAAAAGAACGATTCTTCCCGGGCATGATCCGTGAAGAATTTTACTATCCCAATCAATAGCATATTCATGTTGCCCGAGAAATTTCCCATTCAGAACACTGGTTTCAAATCTCTAAATGACGGACATTTTTTTGGATCTCCAGGCTTCAGGGAACAAATGGAATGGAAGAGAAGGGAAGGGGAGGGATGAGGGAAGAAATCGTGATTTTTTGAAAAACTCGTAATCATGAACACCTCAAGGGCTATATCGATGGAACATTGACCGCTGATCACGAATATGCAGGAATAAATAAGAAATCTCCACGAGAAATAGGCGAAAGGACTGTTTATATGTATTTGAAAATTTGGCATAAGAAAATGAGAAGTTTGAGAGAGGAAAATAAAAAGGCATTGTCTTCAGTATATCGTCAAGATACAAGCCGATTGATGCTCGCAACGGAATCGAAGAGATTTTTACTTTTTCATCGACTTTTCAATTTTTCAAGGCTCTTGAAATGATTTTTGGCTCTTTTAAGCATGATCTGTGAAGAATTTTACTATCGCAAATAGCATATCCGTAATGCCCGACAAATTTCCGATCGACAACACTGTTTTCGAACCTCTGAATGACAAAAAAAATTTGACGTTCAGTCGAGGTCAAGGATCAACCAAAGTGGCGTTGCAAGTAGACAGGTTTTATGGCGCCGAAAAATCATTTTTCTTTCTATTTATTTTTATTCAGATTTTAGGAGTTATATCGATGTAAAATTGAAGGCTGATCACGAATATACATGAATAAGAAAGAAATCACCACGAGAAATAGGCAAAAACACGGTTTTTATGCATTTGCAAATTCAGAATAAGAAAATTAGGAGTGCGAAATAAAACAGCATTGTCTTTGATATATCGTCAAGTTATAAGCCGAATTATGTTCACAATGAAAAGGACGAGTTTTTTATTTTTTCAAACGATTTTTCGAATTTTCACGTCTCCTGAAAAGGTTTTCGGCAAAGCACTTATTGCAAATAACATATGAATTTTCTTAGGCAACGCAAACCCTCTATGATTCGAGCATTAAGGATTTTTGGCTGAAGCGCTGCAGCGCTGATGGTAAAACAGTCGCGCGCTTCAGCGCGCGTGTGGGACCCTAATTTGCTTAAAAATTTCATTTTTACATTAAGAAAATGACATTTATTGTAGTGTAACAGAAAATTATGATTAGATTTTATTTTTAAATAAAATTCAAAAAAAGATTTATAAGCTCAATTCTACTGCACAACTTTCTAAAGGCATTCTATTTTTTTATTATTATTATAGTGAGAACTATTCTTAAACATTTCTCGAAAGCTTAATTTGTATTTTACATGAAATTTTATTCACATTTTGTCGATAAAACCAATCGTTCCGTTATAAAATCGGCCAAATCTTCGAAAAATTGAACTTTGACATTGAATAACTTTTAAACGAGTGCACTTATCAAAAAGTAACTCGGAACCTTTTTTGTAGAGCGTTCAATTCTGTACAAATATATGCCTGTAGATTTCTCTTATGATGAATTGTTTGTTAGTTATAAAAATCAGATGACGTAAAAATAATTTTTCCCATGTTATTCTTATTCCGAAACGACTCACGCAAATCTTCATTCAGATTTTTTTTATAGAGCGTTAACAAATATAGCCTTAAATTGTGGGTAAGCTTAAAGTTTAAGTTAGATTTTGGTTTAGCCTACAATTTGAGTTAAACTTTGGTTTAGCCTAAAATTTGAGTTGAATTTTGTTTTAGCCTGAAATTTAAGTTAAATTTTGGTTCAGCCTAAAATTTAAGTTAGATTTTGGTTTAGCCTAAAGTTGAAGTTAAATTTTGGTTTAGCCTAAAATTGAAGTTAAATTTTGGTTTAGCCTAAAATTTTAGTTAAATTTTGGTTTAGCCTAAAATTTAAGTTAGATTTTGGTTTAGCCTGAAATTTAAGTCAAATTTTGGTTTAGCCTAAAATTTAAATTAGATTTTGGTTTAGCCTAAAATTTAAATTAGATTTTGGTTTAGCCTAAAATTTAAGTTAGATTCTGACTTAGGCTAAAATTTAAGTTAAATTTTGCCTTAGCTTCAAATTTAAGTTAGATTTTGACTTATTAGCTATATATAATGATATATATTCATAGATATCCCTTATATGGATAGAAAATGCTATTTAAAGATATCAATTCTCGAAAGACTACCCTAATATTATTTGAGACCTGAAATAACCACCACCCTAATATATATATATCATAATATACGTATATAAAAATATTTAAAGAAATCGAATCTCGAAGGACCACCCTAATATTAATTGAGACCCGAAATAACGACCACCCTAATATATATCATAATATACACCCCCGCTCAAAAGTTTGGATACACCTGTCGATATTTCTTACGACACTAAAAGTTGCATAACTCCGTAAAAAAAAATTAGAATCGATTTTTTTAAAAGCGTTTTGACGAGAAGGAATTCAGCCTTGCTTTCTCAATTTTTAATTTTTTTTGTGATTTTTTTTCGACCTGGTATGCTTTTTTGAAAGTAACCGTTTTTCGGCATTTTTTTAACCATTGCAAATCGGGCGCATAACTTAAGGACATTTTTTTCTGTCTTTTATATCTATGGCACATGTGAAAGGGTTAGAAGCTGCTCCATTTTCATTCTCTAAAGATTTCCGTCCGATTTGTTCTCGCAAAGTTATTTTTCTTTTGGCTAAAAAACACAACTTTTGAAAGACGCAACGTAACTTAAAGACTATAGAGTTTAAGAGAAAATGTCAAACATGAAAAAAGTAGCGTAGGTATACACGGAATCGCTTGGACTCTTCTTCCGGCTCAAGCGTGAATCTGGACAAAGAGCCGAGGCCCGCGAGCCTCCCCTCTCGTGCGACGGTGACATTTGCCGTCGACGGAGGGCCAGAGGGTCCGTCCACTCACACGACCGTGGGCCAAGTGAACACCGGGGGTGCTGGCGTCGTACCGCGGCCATTGAGGAGAAACTGTCGATCATGTGCGCGACCCACAGCATCGTGTGGAGATCTCGGGGCTTGCATCGAACGAGGGATCCCTCACGCGTCGAGGAAGAAGGGAGGGGCTGTGTGCCCTCTCTGCGGATACAAATATTTTGGGAAAGATTACACGCGCCACGTGGGCGCGTGCCTCGCCAAATACGAAAACAATATCCGGGCTGACGGCCCGAAGGAGCCCCCTTTAAATCGGAGCCGCTCCACTGCTCGCCAGGAACCCTCCGCGGCGCCGCCGAACCGCCCTCGTTCGACGAGCCGCCCTCGCGCGCGCTCGCTCAGTCGCTGTCGCTCACCGTCAGCCCCTACCAATCGCCGTAGACACTGTAACAAGAGGACCATGCGACACGTGTCAACGCAGACGAAGAAAATAGAGATCGGCAGCGTGCGTCCTGAGCCAAGCTTCATTCGTTGGATGGGCCAACTCGCACGTATGGCCGAGATTCAGCCTACGGCCACCGTATCCACTGCGCCTGCGACAGCGCCGCGGGTAACCCACGAAGCCGTCGCCGAAGGGCCTCGTGGCCCAAACCTCCAGCTGATATTTGCAGATATCGTCGCAGCTTGGGCGGCCACCCTGCGAGGACCTCTTCAATAAACCGCGACGACTCCATCCCGACGATCTTCCGGAAGACGCAGTGCGAGCCATATTTAATTCCCCTCGTCACTATTATTATTGGACCCAATTATTCAAGATTTAATTTTTATGTTATCTTAATCAAAAAAAAAAGAAAACAAAAAACAAAAAACAAAAAAATATATATATATACATCTCGGAAATACCATGTAATAAACAGAGATAACCCGTTTAATATATGATCTATCCATTTATGTATGAAAATGAACATTTGTGTCGGCATATCGAGATCCTCCTCATCATGTTATCTATATATATATCCTACTTAACTCAGCTCATTCCTTTCTTTCCCCCTAGCAAAAACGATGAGAATATTTATATATAACTCTATAAATGTTTGGTTTGGTTTGTATTTAGATGTGGGACACCCCACGTCCAATCAGCAAATGGCGTCGGTCGATTTCTTCTGCTTAGATCATTTTTAGTATGACGTGAAACCCTCAAGAATCTTAATCCAGCATTAAATCTGTCGAGTCTGTTGCGTACATAGGTTATATTATATACATAAAAACAAAAGACAAAAAAATAAGTATATAAGCAATAACCTAAACAATAATTGGTGGGCGGTGGTGAAACTATCATTGTTACGTTGCATTTGACCCGGTTATAATTTAACAATGATTGAGCTGACGATGTCATCTACATGCAGATAAAATCAGTAATAAATTTCTCGATCGTTCACAAATCATGAACTAGATGGAACCGACAAAATGTTTTCAACACAACATTCTATGTGGTGACGTTTGATTGGACAGTTGACTGATTCCTTTAACCTTCCTTTTAAGGCGGAACAAGGAAAATACCCTGTTTTTCCATTACGTCATTCGACGAGAATAACTCAAATAAAATTGGTTTTTTGTACAACTTGGATCGTTTTTCTTCCCCTCAGTCTATACATTTTTCTCCCTTCATTTTTTTTTATTGTTTTACCCTTTTTTCATGCCCCCCCTTTACTCTTGCGGCAATAGGTCGACGCTCAGTGGAGCGGGGCGGGGGAGAAGAGAGGGAGAGGGCGTTGATAGCCATCATTGTTGGGCCCCAGACCTTGGTGGGTTTTCGAAACGAAATTCGATTGAGAATTGAAAAAAAAGGGAAAAAATGCCATTCGAGAACTGCGACATAACCGATGACGAGGGCGTCACCTAATCCGTAGGGGGAGTGGGCCTCTTGCGGACAAATTCAAATTTTAAATCTCAAATATTTTGGTTGCTCTCATGCGAGCTTCACGTGTGTATATAGCTATAAGTATATTAAATTATGGAATGTGCTTGAGTACACATGGGGCGATTCAAAGAATAAACTTGATAATGAATTACTGCCCGGGTGGACCTTTCTTTTTAAGAGTTGGAAGGGAAAAATAACAGAATATATCGAATATGATGAACTCGTGCAGATTATTGCACCTTTTGATAAAAAGAAAAATAATAATATTGACAAATTTCAACAAGGTTTACTAATCTGTAGAATTCAATTCGTATTCAAGTTCGGTTAAGATTTAGTTTTTCCTAAATTGCAATGAAACTCCATGTTATTTTTCTTTTATTTTTTCCAATTTATGTTACCTTTTTTATTTCTTCTCAAATCAAACAAAAGCCAACCGAATTTTTTTTCACGTTCCAAAGCATTCTTTTGTAGCACGATATCTTTCTCAAATTTTCATTTCTGTTCTGATCAATTTACAAATTGAATTTTATTTTCCACTAAAAAGAATCGAAACAAGTTGTTTCGGGTAAACCAGCTCGAAGGCAAATACTACCAAGGACGTGTCTCAAAGTATTAGCTAACATGTGCTTACCAATGCAAAGCTACAATGATTACAACACGTTAATTCAATCTACTGTTTCTTCCCCCTCCTCACTCTCTATCTCCATAAAGATATATATTGGTATATATTGCGGACCTCAAAATTTTGTCAGATTTTATAGACAACATTTCAACAAAGAATTCCTGAATGTTCTTTCAAAGTTTTATAAATTATTTCCTAGAATTAAGTAGTCTTTTCTTTCCCTTTATGGATCTGTATTTTATCATAAAAAGTTTAGGGGAAGAAAAAGAAGAAAGCACAAGTACAATTAATCAATACTCCTGAATAGTATATGGACGCCTTAACCTAAATCCTAGCTTGAGATAGAGTTTTAAGGAAACGTTAAACAAAAAAACATAACATTTTTTTTGAAAATTCGATTTGGTTGTTTTGTATTGAGATTATCACATTGCTGGATTAACTACAACTAATTGTTATATATTTTATTATCTATACAATCGTTAACTCTTTGATTTTAATTATTTTATCTCTATTGTCGTGATTTGATTTTTTTTTGGGTGTTTGTCTTTTCTAAAATAACTTCCAATTTAATAAAATAATCAGGTGAATAAATTTTTTTATTAGGGGATTACTACCAATATCGGAATTTTAAGAAACAAATATCCTTACAAGAGAATTGAATGAAGTAAAGTGAGAGAAAATGAGTAATTGAATTATTTGATTACATTGATTTATTAAACTAATAAATTAATAACAAAATGATAACAATAAGGAAAACCCCCGTTTTGTGATTTTGCTTATTATCAGGTTTGCATTTTAAACTCAAAATTCAATTCAATTTATAATTCTATTTAATACCAACAGTAAAATGATAAAATTATAATAAATGTTTTAATGGGAATGGGAAAAAATATATACAGTACAGTTTCCATTTAGGTTATTATTGTTTTTCTTTTTCTTTATTCGCCACGCTGATCGGGCGTCGACTGCCGTGGGAGTGGGGGAGCCAATTCACGGTCCTCCCGCAATTTTCCGTCCGTGAATTTCAGTATTTTGACCCGAACCTCAATTCCCAATAAATTCAGAACACTGCCTAGGTTCTTTCGCGCCAAATTCATATTTTCATATAACACCGTTTTGCAAATAAACAGTTGTAACCCGCCTATACTTTACGATTTGCGAAAACTTGCGGTACCTTCGGAAAATTCGAATGACATTTAAAAAAACAACTGATTGTATGCCGCTGACTCGTAAAAACTCGCCTCATTTTAATGTCATTGCATTTCGAATGCGCCGTATCGATAAACCCGATGACGAGGGCGTCATCAAATCCGTAGGGGGGGTGGGTGTCACGTCCCGCTTTTCGCTTAAATTTTATAAATTTATTAACGACAATAAGTCCTAAATTTATTGTCATTATTGCTTCACGCGAGAACGGACGTGGACTCACGGTCCCACGCTAAAGCACTCTCGTCAGCGGATTCCAGGGATTCGCGCGTCGCGATCACCCCATGTGTCGCAAATCACAATCGGCAACTTTTCGGTCGATGGCACCCTTCGGTCACCTTGAGCGAGCTCGTGCATGGCCACCAAGGGCATGCACGCGCCGTTTCCAAAAAGCCGAATTGCAGAAATTCTCGCTCGACTCGCCAACGTTCTGAGGAGCGTTGTCAAATCGAGCCAGTACCTTGCTACCCACCGTCAGGTGAATCAAGGAGTAATACTCCGGGCTTCAGCCAGTCGCTGCGGCGTAATTCCCGCGTCGCCATATAAGATGCATACGCCCGTTTGTATGACATCTTGGGACGTTACACAGGGGTGCTCGCGTAGACGCGTAAGTCTCGGGTCGATATTAATGTTTTGTCCGTCCTAAAAGATCGTGCCTATGACCCTAAGGTCATAGTAAAATAAGTAATTGAAAGTCATCCAATAAATCACCGTCGCGCCCATGATCTCACGATCATGGCTAATCATCAAGCCAACGAAACCCACATCATTACAAATATATCAATTGAATAAATGTTTGTCCGTCAACAATACAAATTAAATAATAATCCATCCTTCGTGCCCATGATCTCGCGATCATGGCTAACTATTGAAAGAGTAAACCCACCATCTATAGAAATCCCTCGTTACCGAGGTGAAAGTGCAATAACAACAGTTGCACTAAGTTGTAATAGAACAGCAATGATTATATATATCAACAACAGTTATATTCAATAACAACGAATATAAATAACAACAAGTGTAAGTTCACGAGAAACATCGCGGGTGAACAATTGGCGATCGACACGTAAATCGGATGTAAGAAATCCGTCGGTCGCCACAAAGGACAGTACGCGCGGTCAACAGTGCTACGGAACGCCCGTTATCAACAATATCGGCTGATCGGTTCGCGAGTGTGGATATATAAATGCGTATATATATTCCCCGTCGACCTCGCGACGTATCATGGACCACGCGACTTTCGGCCATCATAGTGAGTGCGCGGAATATACTCCTTCGCCCTCGCTGTATAGGGACTCTAGTGCGCGTATAGACCGTTAAGTGTATGGACGTTTAAGTGTAGTGGTAAGAACGACGCTCACAGAGGGGATCGAGATCCTCGCCTTGTTCGCGCGGGCCTCACACACTCACACACCCACACACACACACAGATAGCGTGCGATAGCCTGGAGCTCCAGCCAAACGTAAGTCAGCTGTTTCATCCGAGAGACGCCGCAAGTATTGTGAGCGCCGTCTCTCTCTCTCATATGTACATGTTCGCAGTGCGCGCGGATCCCCGCTCGCCCTCCCAGCATACTTCGTGATATCGTGTCACCCATGGTAACACGGTATAATAAATTCTAACTAGACTGCGTAATTATTGACGAGACCCTCACCCTTTTCAGCAGTGGCCGGGCCCGTATGGGACGGTGTAGAGGCACCCAATCTACTAACAAATGCTAAATACCTATATGAGTAAATGCATTTCAATTCTTATTAATTATATTTATCCTTGTAACGTGCCTCTCGGTACGTAACAGAATTATTTCAGAATTTTACCATGAAATTTTTTTTTTTTTTACTATTTTTGCTCCAGTGAAAAATGTCATCTGTTTGAAATTTACGTACTGCGTGGTGAAATAAAAAACTGAGAAAATTCAGCAATATTTGGTGTTACGTCCCGCTTTTCGCTTAGATTTTATTAATTTATTAACTATAATGAATCCTATAAATTCATTATCGTTACTATTTCGTGCGAGAACGGACGTGGACTCATGATCTCGCGCTAAAGCGCTCTCGTCAGCGGATTCCAGAGACTCGTGCGTCACGATCACCCCATATGTCGAAAATCGCGATCAGCGTCTTTTCGGTCGATGGCACCTTTCGGTCACCTTGAGCGAGCCCGTGCATGGCCACCAAGGGCATGCACGCGCCGTTTTCAAGAAGTCGAATTGCAGAAATTCTCGTTCGACTCGCCAACGTTCTGAGGAACGTTGTCAAGTCAAATCAGTACCTTGCTACCCACCGTCAGGTGAATCAAGGAGTAATACTCCGGCCTACATATAAGATGCATACGCCCGTTCGTATGTCATCTTGGGACGTTACACAGGGGTGCTCGCGTAGACGCGTAAGTCTCGGGTCGATATTAATGTTTTGTCCGTCCTAAAAGATCGTGCCTATGACCCTAAAGTCATAGTAAAATAAGTAACTCAAAGTCATCGATTAAATCACCCTTCACGCCCATGATCTCCCGATCATGGCACATCATCAATCTAAAGAAACATCGTCTATGAGAACCTCTCGTTATCGAGGTGGAATTATACTACAACGAATACTGAACAACAGAGAATATCAACAACAACGATATCGATAAATAACAACGTATGCAAATAAGAACAATCGCAAGTTCGCATAAAGCATCGCGAGTGAACAACGGGCGATCGACACGTAAATCGGCTGCAAGAAGTATTCGTCAACCGCCACGAAAGACAGTACACGTGGTCATCAGTGCTACGGAACGCTCGGTATTCAAACACCGGCTGATCGGTTCGCGAGTGCGCGAATAAATATATACATGCGTGTATATATTTCCCGTCGACCTCACGACGTATCATAGACCACGCGTTTTTCGGCCATTACAGCGAGTGCGCGGAAAACACTTCCTCGCCCTCACTACATAGGGACTCTAGTGCGCGTATAGACTGTTAAGAGTATTGACAGTTAAGTGTATGGACGTTTAAGTGTAGTAGTAAGAACGACGTCCAGAGCGCGGCTCGAGATCCTCGCTCTGTCCGTACGACACTCACACACCCACACACATGCAGGTAGCGTGCGATAGCCTGGAGCTCCAGCCAAACGTAAGTCAGCCGTTTCATTCGAGAGACGCCGCAAGTATTGTGAGCGCCGTCTCTCTCTCTCATATATACATGTTCGCAGTGCGCGCGGATCCCCGCTCGCCCTCCTTGCATACTTTGAGATATCGTGTCACCCGTGGTGACACGGTATAATAAATCCTATTTTAAATGATGCATTCTAACTAGACTGCGTAATTATTGACGAGACCCTCACCCTTTTCAGCAGTGGCCGGGCCCGTATGGGACGGTGTAGAGGCGCCCAATCTACTACGAAATGCTCAATACCCCTTTCAAGTCAACGCATTTCAATCTATCTCAAATATTATTATCCTTGTAACGTGCCTCTCGGTACGTAACAAGTTTTGGTGGCAGCGGTAGGATCCTGCCCCTACCACGCATTCCTGAGAAGCCTGATGGTCTCGTCAATACTAAATAGGCACTTTAAAATTATTCCGTAAAAATAAAAATATTTTTTCCTATTTTTCGGGTCACATCCAGCAATCAATTTGAGATTTATAATTTAATACTATACAAAATTCCGAAAATCGAAGCGTAAAAATAAAAATTAAAAAAAAGATATATATTTTTGGTAAATTTTCCGGCACACACAATATTCGATTTTATATTTATAACTTATACTGTATGGAATTCGGAAAGATGAAACGAGGAAATTAAAATAAACGAGTTAAAATTTGAGAATTTTATAACAATTTATTCAAATTTAATTTTGAAATTCAAATGGATGAAATTTCGAATTGGTATAATAAATTATATTTTTGTGTAAAATTTCAATATCCAATACGCCGAATTTCAGTGTGGAAACTCTAATATTTAAATCAATCCAGCTTGATTGATTCAATTTAAAAGGAAAAATAAAATTTGAGTTAAAATTTCAAGTCATACTTTCTCGAATATAAAATTTGAAGAGTCAGTAACGAAATGAGGGGTAATCGTTAGTGAGGTGATTAACCCAAATTAATAAATCAAAACGAAACCCTTTCGAAATATATTTCCTCAGGGAAATAAAACCCGAAAACACATTTTCTCAAATCTAAGCTCAAATAAAATTTTTCCTTATACTCTGGTATATATCCAGCACACTCGATTTGTTATTTTTAAATTATTTTCCACCAGATTTGGAGTGAGAATTAAAACCCGAGATTTGATAACAAAATTTATTTAGATTGGAAAAAATTAGATGATTTAAAACTCAAATAATTGCAATAAATCATGTTATTCAGATGACTAAATTAAATTAATTAATCAAACCGAATACTTCCAAATATGTCAAAAAAAAAAAAAAAATGAAAATAAAAAAGGTTGGAAAAAAAAGTTGAAAAATAATAAAATACAAAATTAGAAATGTATGATTTTAAACTGATTTTGAAAAAAATATGATATCTTGATTTGCGCTATATATGTATAAAAATATTCCATAAATATGACTTATTATCACATATATTATATTTGACACAAATTTAGTTCCGTTTATTTTTGACAAAAGTCATAAATTGGGAAATCGAAAAGGTCGAAGCTCTTTAGGAAAATTGTGGCATATTATATATTATAATCTGACTCGGGTCTCTCTTCTTCCTCCCTGCGTAGTGCAGTAATTCTTATCCCTGATATTTGGGATCAAGTGACACATAGTGGGTACTTGTGTCGGGAGAAACCCGTGAGAAAAAAAGGGACAATAAAAATATTAATTTCAGAATTCTCATAATTTGGTAAATCCAAGTATCAAACGTATAATATTAAATCGAAATGTTAAAATACAATAGTAAAATATTATACTTGAACCATAATAGATTTCCATCGATCAGCTAAATAATAACAGAAAGAATTTAGTGATACAATTTTGGATCGCTTTTGAACAATAGTAAAACCTGCTATAAAAATATTTGAAATATAAGATATATGCAAAAATGGAGATATACATACATAAAGTAAAAATCAATTAATATTGTGCAATTTTAATAATCAATTATTTAACTTATCAATCTATATTTCCGCTGAAATGATATATTTATTCCTTCCATTCATTACCTCTACCTATATGTATACATGAAATCACCTTTTTTAAATCCTGAAAGTTTAAAATTTGTTTAAAGTAAATTTTTGAATTTAAATAAATAAAACTTCGAATTTGTATGGAAGCTATATTCCTACCGATATTTAAGTCAACTCAGTTTGATTGATTTAGTTGGAAAAACAATAAACAAAATGTAACTCGACAAATATTTTGGATCGTTGTTGTTTTGAATAATGGAAAATCCTATTATTAAATTTTTTTTATGAAATACCTCAGGGGGAGAAATACTTCAAGATGTAACATCCAAAAATAAGGAAAAAATTCATCTTCGAACCACAATTAAGAAATTTTAAGATAAGGAAAAATGAGGACATTCAAAGGGGAAAACCCCCTAAAAGGAGATGAAAGACCTCCAGGCAAAATTTTATCTAGAATTTATTTGGGAAAAATAAAACAAAAATATTACAGAAAATAAAGCAAGAGTTGATTTATTATTCAGATTTAGTTTTCATCTATTTCCATCCATTATTATATTTTTAAATTTCCGAATTTCAGATATTATTAATTATTATCTGCATTTTCGATCCAGTTTTAATTCGGCAATTCGTATTTTGCCGAAATTATCTTGGTTATTTGATTCATTTGTTATCCCTGTCATTATCTATCTCGATTTTCGAAAGTGAAATTTATTATTAAACCATTAATTAGGCCGTAAATTAATCGAAAATTGCAATTGATTCGGTCCCTATAATTTAATAATCAGCAGAAGATAATGCGAATTAGGTTAAGAAGCGATAACGAACATCCTAAATGAAGATATGTCCTCATTAAACGTCGTCAAGGAAGATAAGGAGGTATCATATTTGGATTTCCACAATCAAGGAATCCTAATACGTATTGGAACCCCTCATTGTGGTCCCAACGGCATCGGAACGCCCCATAGCACGAAACTGTCATCTGAGGCCGAAGAATTTTGCTCTCTTTCAAGAGCGATAAGCGCCTCGCGCATATTGCACTCGCACGCTTGGGGCTCGACCGCCGTAGGAGAGAGGTCGTTCCAAATCAGACAAGGAAAGTACGTCATCGGGACCCATAGGCGGGAGAGGGATAGGAAATGCTCTTGCTCAAGAAGAGTTTTCCTCTCCTTCGTGACACAGAGGACCACGGGGTATCGGCTTCCATCTCGCTCATACTTGGCTAGACTCTCTCTCCCTCAAGCAGAGCATGGTCACGCGGACAGAAAAGTGCGTAGCATACATTGTTGCAGCTACTAAGTCCGAGTTGGAAACAAAGATTCAGACGACACGACGTTTTGGAAATCACGTCGAAACGCCAAAGACACTTTGACTCCTGCTGGGTGCAGATCGTTCTGGTACTAAGGGAACGAAAATTCGCCAAATACCACTGGAAAGAAATCGTCATCTACAGAAAATCGTAGCTTGTGAAAGAACAAAGGGAAATTACGGTCGTTATCCTTCAGGCTGTGAATCTTTTCGGTGCCACGTGTGCGTCTCAAAAAGAAACCCATCGCGACGCGTGATCGCAAGAAGGAAAAAGAAAAGTGGTGAGGCTGTCGGTTCAAAAAAATCGCGACATCGCGTCATTATAGAACATCGAATCATCGCGGTGTGTTTGGCCGGGAAATGGCCGGTCTGCGAGCGCCGTACCACCGTCTGCTCGGATTTGCCAGTCTGCATCCGGCACTCTATCGCGGCGAGGTCACGTGCATATATAAAATTCCCGTGCCCTCTTTGCACATCAGAGTTACAAAGCGAACAGTATGCCTCGCACATGCGTTATTGCAAACTAGAGTTCTTCGAGCATCTATCTCTTCTAATCCAGGGGATGAACCAGCGACGAACCCAGCTGCGTCCGCGTTCGTCACGCCATCCTTGCTCGCCGTCACACCGTCGTCACTCGCCGTCGGCACAACAGGATCGCAAAGGATCCCGCGAATGTCGTAGCAAAAGGCCCACGAAAAACTCATCGACCCAAACGAGGAAAATCGTGGTCAATCGAGCGGGCCCAGAGCCATCCTTTATACGTTGGAGAGGCCCCCTCGAACACCCGGGCGAACAATCAACTGACGATGATTGTTCCACCGCCCCCGAGCCCATGGATGCGTACTTCACGTTCGCGGGTTTCGTCTCCGCATGGGCGAAGACAGTGAGGAAACCGCAGTAAGCCGGCTTCCTCCCGCACCACGCAACCCAAGATGACACGACAGGACGACTATAAGTTCAACGATGCGTCAACCGCGTTCAGCGTCGCCGCGAAGAAGAGTTTTTCTGCGAATTATTTTTGCGAATTATTTTGTTCTCAATGTTTTTATTATTATCAAGTTTTGTTTTTTTAAATACTAAATAATAAAATAATTATATCGAATATAATAGATAATTCGGAAATTGAAACTTATAAAAAAAAACACAATATTGTCACGGAAAGGGTAAAAGAAGAATATTAGAAATTAATCATTAACCGTCATTCACCAATCCACATAGCCAGATTAACCTGTGCAAACCCCGATCAATTTGGAATTCAAATCATAAAATCAAATAATAACTAATTTGATTGAACAATAATAATAAATAAAGACATTTAGATGTTCTTTTTTTTCCCTCGCTATGCAATGACAAACATAATAGCTCGGAAACTTGCGACTCTTTTGTCATTTCGTCATTCCTCTCTTCTCACTAAATCCGAATACGATTGAGTATTATTCCAGACACATTTTTATTAATAACTAGAATCAATAAACTAAACAGAAATAATTAATGTGGAAAAAAGAGGAAATGTAATTTCCCGTTAAGTTTCGTATATTCTGATCTGAGTGTTCCTTGAATTTTTACACGAGCAATTCGAACAGCCTCGAACTTGAAAAATTCGATATGCTTATATGGTCCCTTTTTGGCTCTGCAACTTCCCCTCGATGGGCTATGTCAATCTCCTTCCTTCTCGAAACTTAAACACACGTACGAACACATCTCCTTTCGCTGAATTGTCAAAACTCCTCTGTCAAAATTGTCGATAATTTACGTAACCCTGTATTGTATCAGATCCCCGTTTAAAAGAATGCTCTTTTTCTTATTGGACCATTTTCTCTCTATAGCCCTTTCCTTTCTTGCTCCTACGCTACCTTCGTCTACCGATACCGACAGCTGCGAGAGATACCCCGACGCAAATAAATACGGACTACATATTCCATTATTAATATAATTATTGAGTTCTTCAGTTATGATTATTTTAATAAACCAACAACCAAAAAATAATAATAATTTTATATATAATAAAAAATAAAAAAGTAACTTTTTTTCCCTTCATTAATTTCAACTTTTGATTAAATAAATTATTAAAACGAGTGATTAAATAGATTTTGTACTAATTTTTCTAAACGTTTCCTTTTAAATAAGCGAATAACTTGAATAGACAAATAACGAACAAAAATTAATAGTAATAACAACCACAGCATCCTAATTCGAATTATTCGAATTAGTAAATCACTAAGCAATAGGACCTCACCTTTACGGTTGAATAACAATATTAATTTTGCTGAGTTCATCTATTCCGTTGAATTCATGACTCTCAGCTTGAAATACCTCTCGAATTGATTTAATAAGATTTATTCCTCTTACTACTTATTTCAATAAATCCTATAAAGCAATTTCAATAAACTATTCTATTATTCAATCCATTAGATTTTCGATAGTAATTATTTCGCCTAACTTTATCGAATTATTTTGTAATTAGGTCTTATAAATTTCAATTAATTTATCGAATAGATAAGAATTTTGTTTTGTTAATTACAGAAATAATACGAATTACATATTTTACTATTTTCACAATCGTAAATTTGTCAATTATAATTATTCTTAATAAATTAAAGAACTAACCAATTTTCTATTTCCTGCTTTACCTAGATCGCTATTTTACACCTGAATGTTAATTTCGTTCATAATTCAATTAAATTTTTATAATGAAGGAATAGATTTAAATAGATATTTTGATTTAAATGAAATAAAAAAATTAATTTTGTTTTACAATTATAATATCATTAAACTTCGAAATCATAAGTACTTGAATATAAAAATTTTAAGTTAATTAGTAAACTATTAACCTCCAAAGTTAAAATTAAATTTTGAAAAAATGTAAACTTTAAGTGGTGTTAAAGGTAAATTTTACCCTTTAAACAAATTTACAATTTATTACTTCAACTGGACATAACACCCGACTTAAATTAATACAAAATTTTTATATAAATCAATTTATGCATTATTAATCTTGCAATTAAACATTTTAACTAAATTAAAAATTTATATGGAAAATAAATATTCCCAGCGAATCATAGGGATATTGGAATTTGATACTGTGAATTGGGTATATGACCAGGAATAATCGGATCATCAATAGGATTAATTATTCGTTTATTTATTTATTCATTTATTAATAGTAAGCTTGAGGAGTTCCGCGTTCAAAGAATTTCTTTTTGTTATACCTCTACTGTATTTTACGTTATTTCTATTCTTATCTTCATTTCATTTTTTTTTCATATCCATCATCCTTATTATTTCAGTAGTGAATTATCAATCTTAAGTAACAATATCAACTTCAAAGACCCTTAGTTGATCATTCAAGCAATTAAAACTCTAATAACTGGTTAAATTAAATCAAATTTATTATTATTAAACATACTAAACCTAATGGAAGTTAATGTAATAGCAAAGCTAAATATTCACTAATCGAAAGTTATCTTTAAATACAATTCAATAACCTAATTATACCATGTCGACTATATCCCTACAAATACAACCTACGTGAAGCCCTAAATGATAATGGTCATAATAATAATAAAACCTATTAGAATAAAAATTACATATTTACTTCATAAAAAAAAAATTAAAGGATTATTACTTTCTTAATTATTTATTATTTTATTATTATAAAATTACTAATCATTTCATTTTCTTCAATTAAAATTAAGGAATTAAATATTATTATTAAATAGGAGATTATTATTAAATATGCTCCCAAATATCCCCATCCCTTTAAGTTTATTGACCCTATTAGTACACTTTTCAACTTCCAACTAAATTCCCCAGAGACTTTTAAAGGAATTCGAAATCGAATTGAACTATATTTTCTCCCCTTTCTCAATTTCTATACAATAACTACGATCCTTTCCTCTTCCTTTAATCATGCCCTGCTCGAGCGTCAATGGCTAAAGGAATAAGGGAGGCCACATTAATTTTTCCTGTAAATTTCAGTGTTTTTAATTCGCACTCGGAAGTCCCAACGAATTTAAAATTTTGCCTTATTCTTTCCGCTCCGAGTTCGTGCGAACCCCAAATTCTCTCTGAATCCATTCCGGCTTCGAATTCTCTACAAATATGGACCGAAATATTTAGGAGTTCCTAGAAAAGGATTTATACGAGGCTTTGTGTGATGTGAATGGGGGAAAGACGAAATCACACTGCTATAATTGCGAGAAATTCCGGTCAACCTTGCGTAAAACACCCAATATACGCTAAGTGCTGCACAATGAGTTTAATTAGAGGAATAAGGAACATATTTTGTCATTACATAGAGTGAGGTGAAAACAAGGATTCGCGGATTTCAACCGCTAATAATAATGTAAAAAAGCCCCATTTGCACAGGCTCATTTGCCATTATCGATACAACCGATGACGAGGGCGTCATCTAATCCGTAGGGGGGGTGGGTGTTACGTCCCGCTTTTCGCTTAGATTTTATTAATTTATTAACTATAATGAATCCTATAAATTCATTATCGTTACTATTTCGTGTGAGAACGGACGTGGACTCATGATCTCGCGCTAAAGCGCTCTCGTCAGCGGATTCCAGAGACTCGTGCGTCACGATCACCCCATATGTCGAAAATCGCGATCAGCGTCTTTTCGGTCGATGGCACCTTTCGGTCACCTTGAGCGAGTCCGTGCATGGCCACCAAGGGCATGCACGCGCCGTTTTCAAGAAGTCGGATTGCAGAAAATCTCGTTCGACTCGCCAACGTTCTGAGGAACGTTGTCAAGTCAAATCAGTACCTTGCTACCCACCGTCAGGTGAATCAAGGAGTAATACTCCGGCCTTCAGCCAGTCGCTGCGGCGTAATTCCCGCGTCGCCATATAAGATGCATACGCCCGTTCGTATGTCATCTTGGGACGTTACACAGGGGTGCTCGCGTAGACGCGTAAGTCTCGGGTCGATATTAATGTTTTGTCCGTCCTAAAAGATCGTGCCTATGACCCTAAAGTCATAGTAAAATAAGTAACTCAAAGTCATCGATTAAATCACCCTTCGCGCCCATGATCTCCCGATCATGGCACATCATCAATCTAAAGAAACATCGTCTATGAGAACCTCTCGTTATCGAGGTGGAATTATACTACAACGAATACTGAACAACAGAGAATATCAACAACAACGATATCGATAAATAACAACGTATGCAAATAAGAACAATCGCAAGTTCGCATAAAGCATCGCGAGTGAACAACGGGCGATCGACACGTAAATCGGCTGCAAGAAGTATTCGTCAATCGCCACGAAAGACAGTACACGTGGTCATCAGTGCTACGAAACGCTCGGTATTCAAACACCGGCTGATCGGTTCGCGAGTGCGCGGATAAATATATACATGCGTGTATATATTTCCCGTCGACCTCACGACGTATCATAGACCACGCGTTTTTCGGCCATTACAGCGAGTGCGCGGAAAATACTTCCTCGCCCTCACTACATAGGGACTCTAGTGCGCGTATAGACTGTTAAGAGTATTGACAGTTAAGTGTATGGGCGTTTAAGTGTAGTAGTAAGAACGACGTCCAGAGCGCGGCTCGAGATCCTCGCTCTGTCCGTACGACACTCACACACCCACACACATGCAGGTAGCGTGCGATAGCCTGGAGCTCCAGCCAAACGTAAGTCAGCCGTTTCATTCGAGAGACGCTGCAAGTATTGTGAGCGCCGTCTCTCTCTCTCATATGTACATGTTCGCAGTGCGCGCGGATCCCCGCTCGCCCTCCTTGCATACTTTGAGATATCGTGTCACCCGTGGTGACACGGTATAATAAATCCTATTTTATATGATGCATTCTAACTGGACTGCGTAATTATTGACGAGACCCTCACCCTTTTCAGCAGTGGCCGGGCCCGTATGGGACGGTGTAGAGGCGCCCAATCTACTACGAAATGCTCAATACCCCTTTCAAGTCAACGCATTTCAATCTATCTTAAATATTATTATCCTTGTAACGTGCCTCTCGGTACGTAACATTGGCATGCTATAAACAACAATGATGAATAATAGTTATTGATCAGTGTTCATCATTGTTTAATAAATTGTTTAAACAATTTGTTAATGACTTTTGGGCAATATTATTATTGACCTGTATATACTAGTATATACCTGTATATACCGTATATGCCTTTAAATACCAGTATATGCCTGTATATACCAGTATATACTTCTATATATCTGTATAAACCTGTATATACCTGTATATGCCTTTATATACCAGTATATATATTGCTACGTCCCGGATTGTTTTTTATATTTTTTTCACTTGTTGATTTCGAACTTCGTCGACTTACCGTGACGTATCGCAGAAATTGGGTTCCTCCAAAGTTTAGACGGGAATGTGCCCATCAGGGATAAGAGCAGAACGAGTGGGATCGGTAAATGATATTTTTTATATAATTTTGATTTTGGAAATTTTGTAATTTGAGGAAAAATATTCCTTTTAATTTCATTGGCAATTGGGCGTTGCCTTGGGCGAAGCGGGTTGATTCGTTTAACGAATAACAACTCATTAAGTTATTGTTTAACAATAACAAATAACTGAATTTATTGAAACTGCCATCGACTGGATTGGTCGATGGATTCGTCATATCGAAGTTCACAATTTTCACAATTGACGATGAAAAATAATTTTGAAAGAAAGGTTTCTGGTTCCAAGTTTGTACGGTTTTACAATTCGCTATTGGGGCTTAGTTTTATATTGCGATACGCTTTGCACTAAGCTATCGTGAATTCACAATTTTGCACGCGCACCAATCATTGTCCTCGAAGGCCGATGTTTTCTCGCGATATAAGTTTATCCACACGACGGACCTGAGTACTCGCGAGCTTCAATTTTGATACACGCACCTCAAGTTAATAATTGCGACACCTCTTGATCTGTTGGACGATATCTTTTACCGATGGTCTTGCCTGGCCACAGTGCAGAATATCGGATCTCGACTATTGGAGCACCTCGATATTTTGAATCGCAGATTTCGTTGCCCGTGCCTATCGGGTATCGTTCAATATTCTCGGCTCATCGTGAAAATAGCGTTGGTGTTGATTTTATTCGCGAATGTTTACCGAATAACATTGGAATTCTTAGGGGCCAACCTTATGGGTGGACCCATAAACACTTGTAAAATTCCAATTAGTTCCTTAATTGTGTTGAGAAAAGAACTTGTTAAATTGATTGGAGCTCGGCCGTATTAGCCAAGCTCTCGAAGACTGAAATTTTGATTTAGGGCCCGACGGTCCTGGTCGAGCTTCTGATCCGAACTGTATAACTTTTGATCTAGAAAAATAGTGCTCTGCACTCCGGCGTATCAAGGCGCAAGCAAAAGACAACCCCACACCGGGCACTGCACATCCTCGAGGTGTGCAGCATCTCACCGGTCACCGTGGGATCCCATACGTCAGCAAAATTCGCAGACGATTCAACCGTGGGATCCTCAACGGCCACCCCTCGCACGCTGACAAGCCGGTAACATGAGATTTCGAATACAATTTGTTGGCTCTCACGAGTGCCAATGGATATTATTTATTTGCATAAATTTTAAGGTTTCCAAAAAAATAAAATGGTTGCCACAATCGGTGGCCAAATAAACCCCAGACGTAACAATATGTATATACCTATATATACCTGAATATACTTGTATATACCAGTATATACCTGTATATACCTGTACATACCTGTATATACCTGTATATACCTGTATATACCTGTATATACCTGTATATACCTGTATATACCATTATGTACTTGTATATATCTGTTGTAACGCGGTTTTTTGCCGTGTTACAAAATAAAAATCACACCACGAAAAGTGCCCTTCGTCCTCGCTACGAGAGCCGCCACCTGCCGATTCCGCAAGGAGTTCGATCGTTAGGAAATAAGAATTTTTGTTAATCACGCTCAATTCAATAAATTTCATGTACCTGGGCGCACGAGAGAGACTGGAATTCCGAGGAAACAAGACAAATGAGCCAGACTACCCGGCTACGACCTAATTCGCCCACGATCCTCAGCTTCATCCGTCAGCGTCGTTTTACCGCTTCCATTGCGGTGAACGAACTTAACACCGAGACCCGGTATTGGACGTATCCATCGAACTACCGGACAAAAACCTGGATATCATGCGCGCTGAACGCAATATCATCAAAGCGTATTCACTGTCATATTTTATAACGGCTAGGAAAATAACGCGCGCGCCGAGATAAATTATTCGTAATCCGTGCATAGAGAGCGTAAATTTTCGTCTCACGCCAGCCAATGAAGCGTGGCGCCAGGTACCGGGCCCTTAAATTAGAGGCTAGGAGTAGTGGGGGGAAAGTAGAGTCACCAATTTTTTGGAGATTGAGGAGCTTGGGACCCTCGTGGCGACAGCGAAGCGGTGTAGTCGTGATAGGCAATAAACGTGTGAAAAAGGAGGACAAAGGGGAAAATATCTTGGAGATCATTCGGGCTGAAATATCGATAGCTGAAGTATTGAGAAACGACGCTACTAAGTCGGTGAGTCCACGTTTACGCCTCCACTCTTATTTTGTCGGAAATTATTACCGCTGATTATTAATTTATTATATTTTGTGAATTTGAGAAATTTGCTGTCGCACGGACACCTCACGCGGAGAATCGAGAGCTCATTGTGTCGTTCCGGGAATTTTTATTTTATTGTGCGCCCTCGTGTTTGATGTAGAATGTTCGCAAAAGTTTCGTGTCTTTCCGGAAGACAATTGTTTGGTTGGGGATAAATTTTCCTGCGAGAAACGTGTGTGAGCTAAAAATTAAGAGGAAGATTAAATGAAAAATTAAAAAAAAGAATAAAATAAAATATTCGAATCTCGCGTGGAATCGACAGGTGGCCGTGAAGCGAGAGTCATGTCGTTAAATGTTGTCGAATCGTTTTTCGTTTATTTCAAGTAGTTTTGTTCGTGAAACCGGCTGAAAGTCCGAGCCGCGTGTGCGACGCGTGATGCGCGGATAATAAGAAAGTGAAAATCAGTTTCGTGTTCGAATTCCAGGAAATTCGGAAGATTTAGAGATTGAATTGTGAGGGAAACAAAATTTGACGTGACCCTCGCGTCTTGTGAATCGTAAATTAGTTCAATTGCGAATAGTAACGTTTTTCCCTGTTCTTTTTGGTGCGAGTTTGGACGATGCGCGTCTCGTATTGTCAAGACCATACGACCGCTCGTGATGAAATCGAGACGTATAGCTAGTTTTCAGTATTGTTGTAAAATTCATTATTTATGGTAATAGTTTTCTTATTTTTATAAAATTAAATCTGGCGTAAATTCCGAAGGGTGAACCGAGTAGCCTGGACGAACTTTAGTAGGGACTTTTGGATAAATTTGTGTCGAGTCACGGTTGAGTCTCGCAACCAAATTATTACTATTATTGTTTCGAATTTATAACATTATTTGAGATTGAATTTGTCGAACGATTTTCATCGAAGAAAACTGAATAAATCCACGTTAATTATTGTCAGGAATTTTTAAACTGAGAATTGTTTTATTTCTTTTATCAAAACGGACCGCCCCTCTACCATTTCCCAAGGCTACAGCTTAGTCAGACACATTCTTCTCTTTTTTCAAACAACGTATAAAATCGGGCCGCGTATTTCACGGATGGCGCCCTAAAATTTATAATAAACCGATTTTTAATGGAGAAGATTTTGTGGCATTGGAACCGATTGTAAATTTCGAATATTTGGGCTATTTTTGGTCACACTGTATATACCTGTATATACTTGTTTTTACCAGTATATATTTGTATCTACGAGTATATACTTGTATAAACCTATATTTACTTGCACATACCTGTATATACCTGTATATACACGTATATGCTTTTATATACCTGTATATATCTGTATATACCTGTTTATACCTGTTTATACCAGTATATACCTGGATATACCAGTATATACTTGTATATATCTGTATTGTGACGGATTTTCTTCCTTTATCGAGATCGAACGAGACCGGGTCCGTCACCTTCGGCCGTCGACCCCGGACGTAGCGTTCCACATGCCAGCGGGCGCCAGTTAATTTACATTTCCCCGGAAATTAACAAACCGGTCACGACAGGGAGTCGAGAGAGAAGGGCTCGACTCCACAAATGCACCTTTTATTTCGCCGGTGGGTTAACTGGACTGAACTGGGAATCGAGTGGGAAGACCTCGATTACCGCACGGACAAAACGGGACAGGACAAACGGACGGAACGTACGAACGAGGATGAGCGGTTGCGGAAATGCGCGGCCGCTCAGGATGCGGGTTATGGTAGAGAGAGTCAGAGTTGAATGTCAGCAAGTAGCGTGGGAACTGATCCAAATTCGGGACCGTGAGCGGACTCGTAACGTACGAATGGCTCGCCTGGACGACAGTTCTTTCTTCAGGGGGTTGCGAGATCCATTTCTGCCGAAACACGAGAACTCAGTACCGATGCACTGCACACCGCACTTGAATATCTCAAGGGGAGATTGGTCGAGAGCAAAACGAATTCTCTTCGTTACTAGGATGCGTGAGCACCTGTCAAGTCGATGGACACACACACAGCCGCGGAGCGCGCATATACCACACAAGCGAGAGCGAAACACGTTACACAGAGCGTGAACAAGAGAGAGCGAGATCGAGCGTCAACATAAAGCGGATACAATAGCGAGAGCGCGAGGTCCTATCTCGACGGCGATCGGA
Organism: Alloplasta piceator; assembly: GCA_946863875.1. NCBI lineage: Eukaryota > Metazoa > Arthropoda > Insecta > Hymenoptera > Ichneumonidae > Alloplasta > Alloplasta piceator. The sequence goes on from OX333078.1 coordinate 18,005,103, forward strand.
GACCGACTCACTTAATCTCTTGTCGAGAATTTGGAATAATCATCCAAATTCTTTGACCGATAGCTGCTGCCTCATTATCCCTCTTTTCTTACGTATCCGACTGCGTGATTGGAGAATTATCATCCTCGGTAGCGTGCTGAGGATCTCGGTGGCAGCTTCCCCTGGATCCCGGGCGAAAACAAGGCCCTACTCTACTTAACGCGGCGCAATGCTTCCCAGCCATTGCCCGTAACAATCTCCGCCTACTCTCCAGCTCGTGGTTCCTTCTACGCTGGGGCGCCGGCATTGCAGCCGGACCTTTGACAATTCCACCAAGACTTCTCGTCGGGCGCTCTCCTCCGTCGGGCAACTCATTACCTGGAGACATATTTTTCCGACGGATTCGAGCGCGCGATCTTTTCTAAACTTTTCCTAATCAAATCAATACCAAAAATATTCATCACGTGCTTGAAACGCGACCAAGGCGAGAACACGTTTGCTTTATCTTACCGAATCGGGCAGCAAAACGAGAACAATAAATTTTTGCGAGAGCGTTTCTGGCTTTGTGGCCGTGATTGGAACATCGGCCGTGAGTTGGTCACAATGGAAAATTTTGGTTTTATACACAAACCTTCTCGTGCGAGTTCGCATTTAGCAAACGCTCTCGTCTCCCCAGACTTAAATCGTGCTACCGTTGGTAACCTGGGAAGAAAAGTTCCGCCGTAAAAGATTGGCGTCAGAACAGATCTCGTAAAAATAACCTCTCGACACCCTCATTGTTGCAAGGAGTAGTCGATACGAGATGTTGCGCTCCCGAATCCACGACCCGTGATTAGCTACCGTTTGATCCCTACGCCAAAGCCAAACCATCGCGCGATACTCGCTCTCGAAAATAATTGCGAAAACTGTCTATTACAATTTTCGTAGCTCTCCATTATAAATTACACCAATCACGCTCTCGGATACGTAAGAAAAAAGGAATAATGAGGCAGCAGCTATCGGTCAGAGAATTCGGATGATTATTCCAAATTCTCGACAAGAGATTAAGTAAGTCAGTCTCCGATCACCGTCGAGAGAAGACCTCGCGCTCTCGCTATTGTGTCCGCTCTGTGTTGGCACTCAGTCTTGCTCTCTCCCGTTCGCGCTAGTATGTGTGACGTGTGTGCCGTTCTCGCTTGTGTCATACGCGCACCTCGTGTGTGTGTGTGTGCGTTTCCATCGTTTTGACAAGTGCTCTCGCGTTATATTAATGGAAAACGTTTCGTTTTGGCTCTCGAGAAGTGTCCGTTTGACCTGTTCGAGTACAGTGTGAAATGCATCCGTGCTAGTTTCTCGTGTTTCGACTAAAACAGCTCTCGCAACTCCCTGAAAGATATTCTTCAGGTGAGCCGTTCGTCGCTACGATCCCGTTAACGGTCTCGGATTCGAGTAAGTTCCCGTGCTACTTGCTGACACTCAACTCCAACCCTATCTACCATAACCCGCATCCTGAGCGGCCGCGCATTTCCGCAACCGCTCATCCCCGTTCGTACGTTCAGTCCGTTTGTTCTGTCCTGTTTCGCCCGTGCGGCAATCGAGTTCTTCCCACTCGACTCCCCGGTATGACCGGTTTGTTAATTTCCGGGGAAACAAAAATTAACTGGCGCCCCCCTCACGGAAATTTATATATTTTTAATATACGCAAAATATATGTGGATATATTTTGAATATGTGTAAATATATTTTAAATCCACACATATATGTTGCATATATATTAGCATATATTAAGAATATATGTCGAATATATGAGAGATACATGTAAATCATACATATCGCCCATGTATTCTACATATATTCTTAATATATGCTACCATATTTGCAACTAGGGATGCGTTGTATGCTCGAGCGCTCGCACGCTCAGCTTGAAAAGATGCCGCTCGAGTAAGCTCGAGCGTAATATGAGCGCTCATTTGACTCGAGCGCCCATCTCGCTCGAGCGCTCGGGCCCCTCGAGCGCTCGGACCGCTCGAGCGCTCGGTCCGCTCGAGCGCCCAGTTCGTTCGAGCGCTCGGTCCGCTCGAGCGCCCAGTCCGCTCGAGCGCTCGAACCGCTCGAGTGCTCGGTCCGCTCGAGCGCTCGGTACGCTCGAGCGCTCGGTCCGCCCGAGCGCTCGGTCGGCTTGAACATTTATTCAACGCGGGCACTCAGGGATGAGAGTGATTTTTTTCATGAAATTAACAATAATACTTTAAATAGTTTATTAATTAATTTATTTATTTACTTATTTGATTATTTAATCGAATCAAGAAATTATAATTAAAACCATGAATAGCTTGAATTGATTTTTCTAACTAATTAATAATAAATTAAATTATTAATGAAATTAAATTAAATTAAAGGGGTCGAGTGATCGTCAAAACGGCGATTTTTAATTATAATTCATAATTTTTGTAGAATGCCTACAAATATGATGTATCGTCCACCATTTGAGGTACCAAATGAACAGTTTATTGGGACTAGTTAGAACCCTTACGGTGCACCGTATTTCTGAAAAACTTAGTTTTTAGTTTTTACACTCTGCGCGTGATTCAGAATAAACCGCTCAACGGATTTAACTGTACAACGTCTTATTTTCTTCATGACACTCCTCCCCATAGGATGAAAACGGCACATTTTTTGTTAGTCCTTTATTTCAGAGTTGCAGGCCTGTTTTACATTTTTTAGCCTATTTTGAACTTTTCAGGCATTATCCTGGTCGCATCTTTGACTTTAATAAAAATGTGCCGCGCTCATCCCGTGGGAAAAAGCGTTATGAAGAAAATGAGACGTTGTAGATCAAAATCCGTCCAGCGGTTCTTCCCGAATCATGCGCAGAGCGTTAACTCTCAAAACTAAGTTTCTCGGGAAACCGGTGCACCTTAAGGGTTCTAACTCGTCCCAAAAAACTGTTGATTTGGTACCTCAAATGGTGGACGATACATCATATTTATAGGCATTCTACAAAAGTTATGAATGATCATTAAAAATCGCCGTTTTGAGGCTGACTCGACTGCCTTAAATTAAATTTATAAATATAATAAAATAAAATTAATTAATTAAGTAAATTCTTTGAATATATTTAATTAATTACTAAATTACGTAATTAATTAAATAAATTCTTTGAATATATTTAATTAATTACGATGAACAATTTATTAATGTGAGCCCCATAGCCGATCATTTATGATTTTGGTGGTGAAATGCAATTTATTGGTTATCCTCGCAGATTTATGTGCGAGGACAGTAAAAAATGCATTGCATAGTTTAGCAAAACAATTTTTTGCATATAAACAGAATTCTTTAGTTATACCGATTATATAACGTCGACCGAGCGTTAGAACTGCTCGAGCGCTCGAACCGCTCGGACCGCTCGAGCCCTCGAACCGCTCTAACCGCTCGAGTGCTCGAACCACTCGAACCGCTCGAGCGCTCGCACTGCTCGAACCGCTCGAGCGCTCGCGCCGCGTGAGTGCTTGAATCGAATGAGCGCTCATTCCTCGGCTCGAGCTTGCTCGAGCGGAGACCATTGCGCTCGAGCTTGCTCGAGCGCGCTTGTGCACATCCCTATTTGCAACATATATGTGTGGAAGGGATGTGATTTTATTCTCTCTAACATCATATATCAGATGTATGCGAAGTATATTTTATCATAAGCTTATTAAACACATCTCCTCAATTTATTTCACTTACACATAAATTACGTACGCTGCATATAAGTAGATATATGTAGTCACATATACGTTTTGTGATGATAGCGTCATCTTTTCAAATTTGAAGTGCCATACCGCAAGGCCAGAAAATGAGCAAGTCCTGACCATGTTTTGTGAACTTATAAAAATCGTATTTTTTAGAATTATTCACGTAAATTATATGGTGTATACTATATAATTTTGCATAAAATATATGAGCCATATTCCACCAATTATAGACATTATACCCCCTCAGATCGTTTCTCAATTTTTTTAGCTGTAAGTCTTCATCAGGAAACAGAATCCCAAATTTTTTCCGATTTTCTCCCCTCTAACTTTCGCACTTATTGTATGATGGGGTGTTTTGGCTTGTTTTACGATTTTTGTTTTATTCATTTTGTTTTGCCGGCTTCCGACCACAATAGAGAATTTTTTTTTTCAAGTTTTTGTCGTTAAAAAGTCTCAGGTTTTCGAAAAAATTATTATTTTTTTGTTCATGCACTTGAAAAGCTCTTAAAATGGAGTTTTAAATCTCAAAAGCTGTTTTTTGGCCATTGCCCAAATTTTGAAAAAATTTTCAATCTTTTTTTTGAAAAGCTGAGAAAATTTTACTTGGAATGTGTAATTTTCAAGATGGGTTCTCCGTAACCGTACAAAAAATGAATGAATGAGCAAAAATTGATTTTATTCGATTTTTTTTGCGATCTGCCGCCATAAAAAAATGTTTAAAAAAAATAGATTTTTTGAGTAAAAAATTCTCAGCTTTGCAAAAAAAAATATTGCTTTTCCGATAATGCTTTTGAAAAGCTCTTACAATTGCGTTATCAATCTAAAAAGGTGTTTTTTAGCTGACACCCAAATTTTCATTTTTTTTTCATTTTTTTCGGAAAGCTAAAAAAAATTTATGAAACTTATACATGTCTCTTTTAATATGTATATTCACGTACAAGAAGTGCGGCATCACTCGCCTGATATCCCTCGAAACCTTTTTTTTATTGCTGCAAAATTAAAACGGAAAGGAAAAAGAACATGAAAACATTGATGCATGTACAAACTAACATAATAATTATTTATTATTTAAGTTCATTGTATTCACACTTTTAATTATTATTTACATAATCATTTTTATCCCGCGAGAACAAGCAATCGGGCGCCTGCCACATGTTCGTACCGTCGGTAGCGTCGCGTTAGTTTTCAGACTCGCCACGAGATGTCGCAGAACGGCAACCGCTGAATCCCCATACGGAGGATGCGAGGAGTATGCTTATAAAGACGGGCGCGAGAACGGAATATTAAAGGGACCGAGTCAGCGTGAAATCGGAAAAAAATCGTTAATTTTTTCAATTTTTTTTCACGTTTTACAAACTCTTTTGCACCTTTTTACCAAGCCATAGACCCCAATTTTGAAAAATGATAAAGTTACAGACGAATCTGTAAAAGTAGAATTTCAAAAATTTCGAAATCGATTTTTCAAATTCTGCTAATTTTTTTTCACAGATTCTGGGTCATGAATAAATAATATATATCATGATTAGAAAGTGGGATGCGGCTGCCTCCTTTCTTTTTTAGAATTTTTTGTCCTTTTAGTTTCTAAAATAAAAAAAAAATAATAATAATTTATAATATTTCTTATAGAAGTGAAAAAATAAAACGAAAATAACACTTGTCTTGAAAAATGTTGATATTTTGCATATTCTCCAAAGTAAATGAGAAAAATCTTTTATCGAAAAAAAAGTATTCTCATTTATTTTGAAAAATATTCAAAATATTGGAATTTTTCAAATGATACATGTATGGACCAATTAAAACGCTCAAAAGACGTGATTGGCCCATACAATTCTACGGGCCAATCAAAAAAATTGTTGAAAGTGATCAGAAAGGGCCTCGAAAATTTTCTAGTAAGTTTTCCTAGTTACTAATTTTTTTTTACCAGCAAATTATTAGTGAGTTGCGAAACACATGTTCGCTCGTGGTTTTTTTTGTATTCAATTATTTTTATCAGTTGTTTATTTTTTTTTTCAAGTGTAATATTAGAGATTTACGCTAATCAATCGAGAAATTACGTGCAAGTGCTTTTTCGATCTCGACAAACGACACTAGTAGGTTCACAGTGGTTAGTGTCACTTCATATGTTCATATGTTCATATGTTTATCATAATCACTTATTTTTATAAACAATGGTGTTCGCTGTGTTTGCGAAATTATCAAATTAATTTTCATACTCCTCTAAAAAACTTTCAGTGAGTGAATTTGATTTTGTGCCTTGTATACAGATAACCTCTATATATAACCTCTAAACTGTCAACAGAAGAGTTTCCAGTTATTCTTAAATTATGAGCAATTTTTTGGTAAAATTTTTTTTTATTAAGAATAATAAAAAACATAAAAAATGAAAAACCGTGACAAGCATGTAAAAAATGTGTTCTTTTTCTTGTAATAACCTTGGAAAATATTGTTTGTTATGCAGATACATGAATCAGTGGAGTGAAGGACTGCGGAAGCTTTTTGCCCCACATTTCACTTCAGAGGCTGTTTCCCAAAACCTGGATCTTCGAACACGCTGCGCGCAGTCTTGGCCAAACCACTTGATGGATCTTATCCTGGGACGTCTCATTTTCTTTGTAAGACTTTTCCGGACCGCATGTATGCGACACATTTTCATTAAAATCAAAATTGTATTGTGTGCGATGCTCTAAAAACCAAAAATGGTTCAAAAATTCAAAAAATGGCCTGTAACTCTATAATGAGAACCTAAAAAAAATGTGTCACATACAAGCGGTCCGGAAAAGTGTTACGAAGAAAATGAGACGTCGCAGGATAAGATCCATCAAGCAGTTTGGTCAGGATTGCGCGCAGTGTGTGAAACTCAAAAAATTATTTATGAGAGAACCGCTGCACCTTAAAGGTTCTAATTAGGGCCAAAAATTTCTACAATTGATACGTCAAATGATAGATTATTGATGAAGTTTACACCAATCCTACGAACATTTATATTTATGTTCGAAAATCGGCGTTTTGACGCTGATTGGGTACCCTTAACAGAAGTCCATCGCAAATGAAGCCATATCAGGAGTTCTTGCCGGCTTCTCATGAACTCGTACTTTTTTATTTGATTCTCCTAGAGAATTCCCGATTTTTCGGAAATTTCTACACGGGTGTCGCATATTCAACCCATAATTGGAATGTACGCAGCCCATATTTCAACTATATTTGAAATACATGCAACATATATTTAATCTACATTTCAGATGTATGCATCATATACATAATATACATATTGTATATTGTCGTACATATTGTCACATATTGTGACATATGTATTGTATATATTGTGTACATATTGTCGTACATTTTACATATATCTAAAATATATTTTAAATACATTCATTTATATACGGTAATTATATTTTGAATATATTTCGTACCCAATTTTGCATATATTCTAAATATATAAATTTCCGTGTGGGCCACCAGGAATGTTTGGGACGTTCCGGGCAGGGGTGACGGCCGATAGTGACGGAATCGGTATCGTCTCGATCTCGTCAAAAGAGAAAGAAAATCCGTCACAGTATATACCTGTATAAATCTGTATATACCTGTATGTACCAGTATATACTTGCATTTATCAGTATAGACTTGTATATACCTTTTGTGACGTGACAATTTTGCCACGCCACCGGGACGGAATCTTGTCGAGCAGTGGGTCGGATTTACGACCCTACTTCACCGCTCGTTGGTGCTGCCTCTCTCCAATTTTGACTCACAACCGCGATTTTTGTATTTAGTTTAAATAACGTTTGAAGCTACCTTCGGGCCGCTTTCTGATTATCAAAGTGAAGCCCCATCGTTTACGAATTTATTTTAATTTTTCTCGTATAAGTTTCAGAAAGTTTTATCACGTTTAAGGTAGGAGTAGCGCTACAATCGTTATTAGATAAATTCTTGAAAGTCAAATAAACATGAGTTTATGTGATAAACTTCTATGTCGTAAAAACTCAGGATATCGAAGATTCCAACTCGTAATATTAGATTGAAAATGGAAAAATTAACCCGTCGATTTATGGGAAACCCGTTCCGCCGGCATTGTAATTACCGAATTCATTACTGTATCGATTTGATATCATTGATATTAAAGTTGCTTCTATACATTCGAATATGAAGATTTCAATGAGATTATAAAAAATCGAGTCATTGAATTCTTCGAAGACAATTTTTAAGATAATCTCGATGAAAACGTTATTACATAGCAGAAGACAGACGGCCGCGAACTAGTTGGGTACACATGACAACGTCGCACATGAGCGCGCTCGTGGCAATATATACATACACACACCTACACATATATATTATCAAGAATGTCTGAAGTAAGATTAGATCTGTCTTGCTCTGATCCTGAGCATGTATATTTATGTCTATATATCATTTTCGCTTTCATTATTCTTCAGACGTTAATTTTTATCAAGACAATGAAATAAATAGCACTCTTGAAGGAAAATAAAAGACCGAAATTATTGAATTGTATATATTTTATTTACAAAACATAATAATTCAACCTCTCGACCCTAATGAAACCACTCAACGACCTGAGAAAATGTAGTTTTTCTGCGTAACCTCGAATTGGGCGGGTGTGTCATTCAGTTTTTTTTTCGATGCGATAATATTTTTTCGCCACTGTTTTCTTTTTCGAGAAATAAATTGTCCATTATTAATGCCGTGTTGGCACCGAATATCGTGTCGTCCCATTTGTAGAGATACGTCGTAAATTCCTCGGATTCAACAACAACAACACGACCGGCGAGTGCAAAGAGGTTAGGGTTGCTGCTCGGTAGCATCCAATATATATAGATATACATCATGTTAAAAAATACTGCGCTGCCAGATCAACGTCGTACCCGTGAACTGACATATATATATAGCTGTTTACAGCTGATTGTACCTGAACTAAATGAGCAATTCTACATTATTTCTCATAATAAATGACGAACCATAATTAAGATTGAGTTTTATATCTGTGAAGTTTGTACCGCTCAAAGATTTTTGCGATACAGAAAACTATTTTTACATCATGTTTTGCTTCAGCGATTAATAAACCGTCATTTGACTAGCACGTTGCGCTACTCCTACCTTAATTTTGATTGACCGGTGGTCAGAGGTCGCGGAGGGCGAGTCTCGCTCTCTTCGATCGCACGGCTGTCAGCGGCCAAGGATAAAGAAAATCGGAGGGCAGCGATTTCCCTCCTCATCAGCTGCTCACGCGCTGTGTTACGTTGGTCCATGAGGATCGTCACGGGTTTGGATTTTATAAGGTGGGCGAGTACCGATCAGCTGTACTCGTGGATAGGGATGCCGGAAGGACGCTGGTTAAGGGCCAATATAACGAGTCGCCCGTCCTTCTCGACTCAACGGCTTTGGAGCCGAACCTTCCCCGCTGTATCGTTGACACCCTGGTCCGTTAAAACCGGTGCCTCCCTTTAATGGATGTCGGGGGTGAAAAGGAGCCTGAGGTGCAGTATTGAGATTATTTTGCCTGACGGCGTTACGTGTGGGTCCACCGCCGAGTTAAGGGACGCTTTGACTCGGCGAGGGAGGCCTCCCCTCGCTTTTTGAACCACCGCCGAATTCTGGAGGAAGGGGTTGACGGTGCAGCAAAATTATTTGCTGCAAAGAGAGATCCGTGGACGGGGGGCGTGAGCGACGAGGAGGGAGATACTACAATGCTACAGAGAGGAGAGAATATGCGGGTACGGAGCCCGAATTTCATAGGAAATGGTAAAGGGGGGAGAGCGATTAAAGGTGAGAAATAGGGAATTAAGCGTATGAAATAGTGAATTTACAAGGGGAATCCAAGACCTTGCCCTCACCGATTTCGCCGAAACTTCGCAGGTTTGTAGGGCATACCTAATAATATAAGTACAGAAAAAAGTAAGACCCACTATTCAGAAACTCGCCAGAAAATCGACTTTGAAATTTTCCGTCGTGTTTATATACTTGTTACGTTTCTAACTTTTCAAGGAGCGCCTGGCGTAGTGGCTGAGCGCTCCGACTCATAACCGCAAGGTCGCTGGTTCGAGTCTCGCTGTTGGCAATTTTTTTTTCTTATTATTATTATTTTTTTATCAAAGTTATTCTAAAAACACATTTATTATCATTATGCATGTTATTAATTGTTAATAATTTATTTTCATCATGAGAAAATAATTTTTTTTTCGACTTCTCCTGTGGAAAAACGAACGTCGCACGAAAATGTTTAATAATTTATTCTTTTGTAATATCAATAACTTTTACAAGAAATATTTTCTTGACTCTATAACAGGGAGTAATACAGAATTGCGGATATTTTTTTTCTTTCGTGAGCACATTGGTAGTATAAAAAATATACTCGAAACTTGTTTGAAGGAAATATTCTCATCCTAACGGTATTTTTATTGGGTGGTATACATATACATATATATATTTATTGGGGGGTTTTATGTATATATATATATATATATACATACACCACCCAATAAAAATACCGTTAGGATTAAAATTGGGGGGGGGGGGCTACCTGCAAGGGTCTAGGAGTAGTTGCTCCACGCACAAACAATTAATAACATGCATAATGATAATAAATGTGTTTTTAGAATAACTTCCCTGTTATAGAGTCAAGAAAATATTTCTTGTAAAAGTTATTGATATTACAAAAGAATAAATTATTAAACATTTTCGTGCGACGTTCGTTTTTCCACAGGAGAAGTCGAAAAAAAATTATTTTCTCATGATGGAAATAAATTATTAACAATTAATAACATGCATAATGATAATAAATGTGTTTTTAGAATAACTTTGATAAAAAAAAAATAATAATAAGAAAAAAAAATTGCCAACAGCGAGACTCGAACCAGCGACCTTGAGGTTATGAGTCGGAGCGCTCAGCCACTACGCCAGGCGCTCCTTGAAAAGTTAGAAACGTAACAAGTATATAAAGACGACGGGAAATTTCAAAGTCGATTTTCTCGCGAGTTTCTGAATAGTGGGTCTTACTTTTTTCTGTACTTATATTATTAGGTATGCCCTACAAACCTGCGAAGTTTCGGCGAAATCGGTGAGGACAAGGTCTTGGATTCCCCTTGTTAGATTAATTATATATTTTTGTCGTGCGATACTGGTGAGTCAAGATTATAATCTATATTGTTATAAATTATTTTGTCGACGGTTTTAATGGATTTTTGAATAGATAGGGTTTTAAACATTTATGATTAAAAATAATCCTCGGTTTGTAACATTGGTTTTTCTTATTTTTGTTTATACTCGTATTTTCTTAGGGGGCGGTCGCATAGGCTTCGGCATGGGCCAGCTAGAAAAAAGGGAGGAAGGATGACTACGGCGCATGACTAAAAAATCTCAAGTCCCCTTCGCGCCTTTTTTTCCTCCAACAAAGAGATAGGGAAAATATCAGGGTGGATGAAAAAAGATGTAGCTAGAATAGGGGGTGAGGAGTGGGGAGACGTTCGAGCGATCTCCGGGTAACGACTAGAGCCAAGTCTCTCGTTTCGCCGCGCACGCTCCGTAACTCGTTCAAAAAGAAGGGGGCCTTATGTAAATGAGTTTCGTCTCTGGGCGTTTGGCTTCTTTTCTTCCTTAGATTTTAACACATAAAATAATATTTCGAATTTTTGAACAATTTCCATTTAACAATATAAATTTTAACTTGATTCTCTTTGGGTTTAATTATTAGATTTAACATTAAATCATTCATCGAATAAAATCTAAATTCTGAGTACAGTGCAAGATTTCGTTTTGCAATTGAGGTATTCCCGCTTAACGGGACCCCCTTTGGGCTGACCTCTTTCGATTTTCTTGAAACTCGAGGATGTTTTAGTGTTGCTTGGTAGTATAGTGTACACTAATTTTCAGATCTCTAACTATAATCTCTTTGGAATACACCAATTTTATATTCCAAACTTTTTGCGTATTCAGCGCTTCGGAGCTTTGGCACGGCGTGAAATAAAAACGAAAAAATTCTTTAACAATAGCTTGCGATCGAAAATTTCCTGCGCTTCTCGAAAAAAATATCAGCAATTAAAAAAAAACGAATTCATTTGAATTTCGGCCAAAAACCGAAAAAATTGATTTTCAAAAAAAAGCATACATTGATTCAGTGGGACAATTTTTTTCACGTTTTGTATATACCTGAGAAGTCACGATATAAATTTCAAGTTGGAACTCGCATCCGTTTACTAATGCCAAGTCTTTTAGTAGGATAAAAATACTTAAATATTGTGTTTTTCGTATTCAACAATTCTTTGATATATGATATAGTTTTTTAAACGGATTTAAAATTTTATGAATTTCTCAAATTAAATATTTAAGAAATTAGTCAGTTAAGTATTAGTCAGTAACCCTGTTATTACACAGATTTCCGCAACACCCATGAGGTACTGTATAATGGGATGCGTTCTCATTATTTTACATGGCGGGTCCCTACCCAGCAAACACAGTTCCGAAATAGTTACGAAAATGTTACGTAACGTGTGTTACATCGGACATAACATTTATGTCACAAACTCCGTGAATGAAGCAGAGTTTGTTCTCAAATATGTCATCCTATAAACAAGTCACAGATACGAAACAACTACGAGAAATAATAATGAAATAAACTCATACCCAAGATGTAACATATTCAGATCATAGATAAAACAAACTCATCACATAGCCATAACAAACTCAGATAATAGATGTAACAAACTCAAATCATAGTTGTAACAAACTCAGCTCATTGATGTAACTCCTACGAAACGAAACGTAACCCTGGTAACGCATAATACTCGTAACAATGATGTCAATGTGATTTCGTGGTTACAGGTAATTTACGTATACACATTTTTATGAACAAATTTCAAGAAATTTATGTATTTCCAACCTACATATTAGGTTAAAGTTTTATTTTTATTTTAACATTTGAAAAGTACATTTTAATTATAATTTATAATTTTTGTAGAATACCTACAAATATGATGTATCGTCCACCATTTGAGGTACCAAATGAAGAATTTTTTGGGACTAGTTAGAACCCTCAAGGTGCACTAGTGTCCTGAAAAGCCTAGTTTTGAGTTTCTATACTCTACGCTAATAAACTACTGGCGACGTCTCATTTCCTTTGTAAACTTTTTCCCACGGGATGAGCGTGGCACATTTTGATTAAAGTCAAAGTTTTGACCAGGACAATGCCTGGAAAGTTCAAAATAGGCTAACAAATGCAAAGCAGGCCTGCAACTCTGAAATAAAGAGCAGAAAACGTGTGTCATGCTCATCTCATGGGAAAATGAGTTACGAAGGAAATGAGACGTCATAGAACAAAATCTGTCTATCAATTCTTTCTGAATCATGCGCAGAGTATAAAAACTCAAAGCCAGGTTTTTACACAGAGTGTAAAAACTCAAAACTGGGTTCTTACACTCTGCGCATGATGCCGAAAGAATTGCTAGATAGATTTTGTTCTACGACGTCTCATTTCCTTCGTAACACTTTTTCCTATGGGATGAGCGCGGCACATTTTGATTAAAGTCAAAATTGTGACCAGGACAATGTCTGGAAAGTTCAAAATAGGCTAACAATTTCAAAGCAAGCCTGCAACTCTGAAATAAAGAGCAAAAACATATGTCGTGCTCATCTCATGGGAAAATGAGTTACGAAGGAAATGAGACGTCGTAGAACAAAATCTGTCTATCAATTCTTTCTGAATTATGCGCAGAGTGTAAAAACTCAAAACTGGGTTCTTACACTCTGCGCATGATTCCGAAAGAATTGCTACATAGATTTTGCTCTACGACGTCTCATTTCCTTCGTAACACTTTTTATTATGGAATGTGCGCGGCAAATGTTGATTAAAGTCAAAATTGTGACCAGGACAATGCCTAGAAAATTAAAAATAGCCCCAGTGGACACAGTAATGTTGCAGCAATGTAACGGCAATGTTACCGTTTGTAACATGTAACATTACATGGACGTTACATGTAAGTTACATGTAAGTTACAATTTCCTACTCAGCAATGTAACATTCCCAGATAGACAAACGTGCAGCAAACATCGCACGTAACGGCACGGTAGCGGTGCGATGGCGCCACGCAGCGGCACGCCGTGTCGTTACGGATGCTGACATCTATTTCCGTAGGTAACTGATAGCTGCCGTCACATCATGCATAAACACGCTGTATGGGCACAATAGCTGCACAGTGGCTGCACGATATTGACGCTGTAATACGTCACGATGACGGCACGTGGACAATACGCCGTGCACTTCGCCATCGTACCTAGGGATGTTGGGGCGGCACCGTGGCGACACCGACACAACACGGCGTGCTCCTATCAGCCGCCACTGTAGCGACACGGTGGCGGCACGCCGTGCACCTGGAGTAGTTCGACTAGCCGCCGGAAGGTGTCACAGACTCTCTCGCTATCCTTCTCACATGCGAATAAGCGACGTGAAGGGCATATATGAAAGTTCTCGAGTAGCTACCGCGTCACATGATGACGTCAGTATAAATTTTTAAAGGGCATAGTATGATGCGCTGCACAGTGGGCCGCCTCTGTGCCGCTACGGTGGCCCTACGGAGAGCGCAGCACACCGTGCACTTACTGTGCAGCCACGGAGTCGCCACGATATGCCGGAACGCCGTGCCGCCACCGTGTCGTCCCTGTGCCGTCACATTTCTATCTGGGTGCAGACGTGCACGGAGTGTAGTCCCCGTGCTGCCATGATACACATACTCGCCGTGCAGCTACTGTGCCGTTACGGTGTCATCACACATTGATGTCAAAGTGCACAACGTGTCGTCACTGTGTTGCCCGGATGATGAACGAGTGCGTCTGCGCCGTGCAGCGACTATGCGTAAACTGTGACGCGCACTACAACGGAACGGCGTGACGACACCAAACAGTTACAAACGGAAATAGATGTCTACATCTGTGACAACACGGAGTGGCGACACGCGACGTTACTGTGCAGCCGTAATGTAGGCTCATGTCTATCTGGGTTGTTACATAACAGTTATGTAACGTTATGTAACAGTTACGTAACAGTTATGTAACAGTTACGTAACAGTTATGTAACAGTTATGTAACAGTTATGTAACAGTTATGTAACAGTTATGTAACAGTTATGTAACAGTTATGTAACAGTTATGTAACAGTTATGTAACAGTTATGTAACAGTTATGTAATTGTGTTACGTTACTGTAAATAGAATTAATTGTTGTTAAACATGTTATAAAAAATATATAGCTCTCGCAAAATAATTTAATATGCATAGTTTACCGGCCCGAAAGAGATTCATAGAAAAAAAAATCTGCACGAATTGTCTGATCTAACTTTTCTCAGAGACTGAGAATCGAACCCTCGACCCTACCTACCATCCTACCTATCTACCTAACACGCTACCGATTACGCTACCGACTACTTATGAATTCTCTCTACTTGTATAATATATGAATGCTGGAGTGCCGAACAAATAATAGTAGTATAATAATGGTAGTAAAATAATAATAATAATAATAATAATAATAATAATAATAATAATAATAGTATATGCATTTGAATGAGCAATAAACCTTGAAAGTTCGTTTTTTTATTTGCGAATTCCAATCCCCTGACCCCTCCTAAGTTATGTAAACTTTATTCCAGAATACCTGAACCCTCATAACTTACGTTACCTTTCATAACTTAATTTCAGAGCTTCTAACCTCTCATAAATTATATAAGCCCTCAAAACATGTTTGAAAGAGCTGTGACCTCCCATAAGTTAAGTGACCTCTCATAACTTAATTTGGGGGCCTCTAACCCCTAGTGTCATGTGAACTCTCAAAACTTTATTCCAAAATACCTGACCCCTCATAACTTACGTCATCCCTCATAACTTAATTTCGCGACCCCTGACCCCTCGTAGTAAAAATGTTTACAGTTTGTAACTTCTATGGTATATTGCCGCAATAGAACATATGTTACATTACTGTAATGTAACAAGGTTATATAGCAGTTATGTAACCTACATGTAACAAATGTTACATAACATGTTACTTGCACGTTATATAACAGCAACGTTACATAGGAATAACATTGTAACATTACATGTAACTTCCATGTTATATTGCCGCAATATAACATTTGCTACGTTACTGTAATGTAACAAATTTATATTGCCGCAATATAACATATGTTACATTGCTGTAATGTAACAAAGTTATATTGCAGTTATGTAACCTACATGTAACAAATGTTACATAACATTGTTACTTGCATGTTATATAACAGCAACGTTACATAGGGATAACATTGTAACATTACATGTAACTTCCATGTTACATTGCGGCAACATAACGTGTTCACTGGGAGGCTATCAATTTCAAAACAGGCCTGCAACACAGAAAGAAAGGGCAAAGAGAAATTAAGCGAACGTGCAACGCGAAAAAGGTTATAAACCGAGTGAGGGAAATTCCTGGGTGTTTTTCCATCACGGCAAATACCCAGATAACTTATTTTTTTCTTTTAAATCAAGGGATCACATTAAACTTACCTCTTGCAATGTATGCTGTATTATTCTAGTTTATCAAGAGTTGCGATAGCGACTCGAGACAATTACATTACCTAACCTTACCGACACGAGGAGCTTTCAGCGGACTCTCTATACAGCAAGGATCTTCCTTATACACAGGAGTATATCTATATTAAAAAATATATTTTTTTGATTATACTTGAAATATACGGTGTAGAAAATTTTAAAAATACACGTATTGTTCGTTATTTTTTGCTCTTTCCGTCGACATCCAAATGATCGGTACAGGTGTTTGCATATGGAAGATATCGAATTTATTTTGTTATTTTCCGAATATTACGACGATCGTGGTTTTTCTCCTTCCTCGATTTTTCGCAGGATGAATTCCCACTGCACGAGCCAATCCCAATCGCTGATACAATTTCTGTGCTCAGTGATTGGCACGTGGTGGGACGATAAAGCGAACCACACAGAAATATATCTTCGCACCATCTAACAGCGGATCAAACAACCAAAATGATGAATGCAGAAACCTACGTACCGACTATCATGTATAACCTAAAAAATAAATATCGACCAGGGGGGTGACACTGGCGAACGAAAATGGTTTGCAATATGTATCTGCCGCGGTGTGGCGCTGATAGTCTCCGGATCGCCTTACTTTGCTGTATATCTATATGGGTGCTTTCCATTTACTGGGGGACCTCTCTGTCGAACTCACACTTTGTGTAATCGTCGTCTTGTCGGGCTTGTCAGTAAACGCACAGCACCCTATATATGCGTTGAATATTCAAAATACTCGAAATCAGATCGTGATTGGGAGAAAATTGTGTCATGAAATATAACTTTTCTCAGATATATGATATATTTGAGTAGTATATTTTTAATTTTAATCGGGTATAGACAGGAAAATAGTAAATGGGGGATACGAAGCAAATGAAATGAACACAAGTATTGAACGGTGAAAATGTGTATTTCTTTTTATTTATATGAATGTCATATATTATTCACACTCATTAATTTAATTTTACATCAAGTGTAATCAAGTTTTGCAAAATTCCGATTTTTTTTGCTTAATTGGTTTTCTTTTTTTTGTTCGGAGTTAGTACATGTACGGTACTGCTGCATTCTATTCAAAATAAAATTTTGTTTCGGTTGATACAAAATTTTGTCCGCATGTATTTTGCAGGGGAATGACAAAGCATTATAATTATATTCATCCTTCAATATTTCTTCGAAAACATTGGAAGATTGGCAGTGCGTTTGAAAGCTTTTCTCCAAATATAAAACAAAATGGTACAAACGCTTATTTGGATGTACCAAGCCACTCCGTTGTCGCCAATTTTGCAATGATGCTTGGGGAAGAACAACTGTAGCATCGTGAGAACTGATCAAAGCTTCTTTGCATTCCGAGCATTTGACTGAGTTGCCAATTTTTTTTGTCAAATCCGCAGTCAAACAGTACATCACACAGTCAGTGACCTCAGGCATACTATAATCGTGCTCTGAGGTGATATGCTCAAAATCCCAATCATCGTCTTTAATAACTTGTTGCAATTTAGCTTTAATAGTATTGGCAAGACCTATAGACGATTCGGGATGATTGTATATAGTTTTGAGATCACCTAGCGTCACCAAGAGTTAAGTCGGATATCTATACACGGACAGGATTTTGAAAATGTTCAAAAATGTTGGGGTTGAAGGATGATCGTCACAACCACCTGCTTGCCGTACCGTACCAAAAAACCTCTGTCAAGAACAATCCAAAACCAAACAGACATGCGTGATGTGAGAAAAGATCAAAAGTCAAAACCAAAAATCCTGAAATAACTGACATTCCATTAAATAACTCATAGAACAAAGCTGTCAAATGTTTACGATTCCACTTGCAATCTCACGACACACAGCCTATTGATGAAAAATGTTATTTATATCGAAATACTTTACTTGTAATCGGTTTTTTACACAAACCTCCAGAGGATCTTGGTTTACTCGACCTGTCAAAACATGCGGGAAGCCGCAATATTTTGTTAAATACTCAACCAAATCCAACGTTGAATGCAAAGAGACGCGTAAACCCTCGGCTGTTTGCTTCGTCAAAATCAATTCTTTTAACAACAGCTTTTTTTGCACGTTTTCTTCCCACGCATCAAGCTTCTTTAGTGAGTCTCGATCACGATCACGTATAGTCACACTTCTGAATCGTCAATCAGACATGTCTATAGCACCTCTGAGACGCTTCATCAAATTGTGATGGTTTACAAACCAATAAGAAATCTTTTTAAAAAAACATTTTACAATCAAAAATAAGAAATGATTAAAAGTGTAAATCCATTTTCGCAAAATATCTCGACCATTGGCCGAGAACATGATCCAATAAAAGTGTTGTTTTGTTATTATTAAACAATAACCTGCATTGGATTACATTATTTTTCACTTCATCAATCCCGCTCGTGCTCCAATCCCTGACGGGCGCATTCCCGTCTAAAAGGAGCAGTAAAACATACACCCCCAAAAACACCAAAAATGGTGTACAAAAATTGGAGACAAGTACATTTACGAAAGTATCTCTTATTCAGTCTTCTTACAAAAAGTTGTGAAATAAATAGGCATGAAACTCACAACACGCATTGCCAAGTACATGTAGTTTCCAAATGTAACGTTAACTGTGTAATCATGGTTTTTAAGGGTGGAGTCAAAATAAAAAAATTCGAAAAAATCTTGACGGTAAAAATTTAAGAAATAGTGAAATCAAGTGAAAATTGTTAACAAAGGGAAATTATCAATGAAAAAAAGAATCAAAAAAATAAAAAGTACTTGGCGAGTTCGTTTTTAACGGGTGATCAGTCAAAATGGGTTTTTAGTTAACAGGTGAAAACCAGGTATGCCCAGTGAAAAAACTTGCCAAGTACTTTTTATTTTTTTGATCATTTTTTTCATTGATAATTTCCCTTTGTTAAAAATTTTCATTTGATTTCACTATTTCTTAAATTCTTACCGTCAAGATTTTTTCGAATTTTTTTATTTTGACTCCACCCCTAAAAATCATGATTACACAGTGAACGTTACATTTGGAAACTACACGTGCTTGGCAATGCGTGTTGTGAGTTTCATGTCTATTTATTTCACAACTTTGGGTAAGAAGACTGAATTAGAGATACTTTCGTAAATGTACTTGTCTCCAATTTTTGTACACAATTTTTGGTGTTTTTGGGGGTTCTGTATTACGCTGGAATATTCGATATCACCTCCTTGTACTTTACACTCACATATTGTTTACGTTCCTTAATCGACATAACCTTAAAATGATTGAAGACATTTCTCGTAATATATGATACGTATATGATGCGTATTTGTTACAAGAAATGACTTGTGACATTTATGTCACACATTATACATATTTGCTACGTAGCCTATACTACGCGATTGTAATATCACCAATGTGCTATAATTGTTACGGATTTGTTACAAGAAATGACTTGTGACATTTATGTCACACATGATACATATTTGCTACGTAGCCTATACTACGAGATTATAATATCACCAATGTTCTATAATTGTTACAGCATCGACTCGTAACAGTTTGACAAGTTTACAGTACATGTAAATATCTCGTATAAGAGTGACGAGATCTTGACGTATCAATGTTACGTATTTGTGATGTCTATAGTTTTTCGTAATTCCTACATCTTTCATTGACATCCTTAATACATATCGTCAGAACGTATTATATACATCTCGTTTACGTGCGTTATGAAAAAGTTACGAATTTGTGATGAACCTTATATGACGTAGTTATTACATTTCAATTATACGTAAATGTTTCGTAAATCATCCAAGTGTGTTTGCTGGGTAGTAGGCCTAAACCATGAAAAAATTTCAAATATAAAATTAAGAACATTTTTCAATAAAATTTATTAATAATATTTTTTGTTAATAAAAATTATTTGTTTTCCTTTCAAATTCATTGTATTATATTCTTTGATCAATAAAACTTTTATGTTCTGAACTTGTTATATGTGGCAATTTTTATAAATAACAACATTTTTATTTTTTATTACATTAATTTATTTTTCTCATTTATTACATTTGATAACATTTCATTTTTATATTACTTATAGTAATTATTGGATGTAAAGTATAACTATAAAATCATGTACTTACATATCCAAAACGTCTCTGTATACAACATTCTTCGTTGGGTTTTCTGGTTGAAGAACGATTAGATCCTCAGATGAACTCACTCTTGAACATGCCACGTAAAATTGACCATGGGCAAAACAGTAACTTTGCAAATCCATACCAGCTACTTTCAAACTCTGCCCTTGAGCTTTATTGATAGTCATCGCGAAGCAAACTCTAACCGGAAACTGCAAACGCTTAAATTCGAAGTAATAATCTGATGGATTCAAAGGTATTCTCGGAATGAATACATTTTCACACACATACTTTCCCGTGAAAATGGTCGCTTCAATTATATTCCTCCTCAGGGTTTTCACCTGGAGTCTGGTGCCATTGCACAAATGGGGGGGGGGGGGAGGTTTAAATTACGCAACAACATTATTGGTGTACCAATTTTTAAGAAAAGAATATGGTGTTGTATACCTGGTGGGTTAAGTGTATGCAGACACTCCACAGGATAGTGAACACTATCCTCTACTTCTATCACTGTATCCACAGGTTTTTATAGGTTTAGTTGTTAGTTTTTCTATCAGAAAGGCATTGATCCTATCAGCTGATTCATTCGTTGGAGTCAGAATAGCTCTTTCCTTTAACCATGACAAATTATCTATTGCGGCATGTTCAATGTTTGGGTTTATTCTATCAGTAAAAGTAATCAAATCTCCGACAGTATCACAAAGGTTACTCGGAATAGTAATCTTTTCTTGTTTTTCTGGAATATTTGCGTTACCGATGTCGATCATCAATTCTCAAAACTCTTCTGCTCGCAAGTTATTTTGAAGATAAACCCGCATGTTAATCCTTAAATATAGGACTTTTACATGAGGCCATAAAATTGAAGATTTTAAACAGGCTTTAATTTCATCCACGCGTGTCCCTCGTGGTACAAAAGGCAAAGTTTGTCTAAAATCACCAGCTAGCAGAACAGTCAACCCACCCATCCGTCGATTATACCCTCTAATGTCCTGAAGTGTCCTATTCAGAGCTTTAACACCTTTTTTTGTGGGCCATAGTGCACTCATCCCACACAATAATTTTTGCTTCTCTAAGTACGTGCACCATGTCACTTTGCTTGGAGATGTTACAAATGAGATTTTCAGAATGATTTAAATTGAGAGGTAGTTTGAAAGCTGAGTGAGCCGTTTTGCCCCCATCAATCAACGTAGCTGCAATCCCTAATGAAGCAACAGCAACAGCGATATTTTTCCCACTCCTAATTTTGGCAAGCAGCAGATTGATCAAGAATGTTTTCCCAGTTTCACCAGGAGCATCAAGAAAGAATAACTGCCTGGAATTAGAATCAACACTGTTTAAGATTTCAACATAAACTTCTTTTTGATCTTGATTTAATTTTGAAACACCTCCAGAAACTACTTCGATCAACTGAGATACATCGTAAATCAATTCACTCAGGTACTGACGGTTATTAATAATTTTGCTTTGCTCTCTCAATGGTTCTGGAAGCCCAAACTGCAGCAGTGTTTTACTTGACATTGATGTAATAATATCTTCAAGAAGGATAAGACATTGGTTGTAAACGATATCAATTACCAGTTCAATATTTATATTCTCTCTCTCCATTCGTCTTCTAATATCTTCTGCCAAACTTTCCCTGTACGTTTCCCATAATTTTATCGGATCTCCTACTTGACAGAAAACTAACATAATCGCAAATAACTCTCTAATTTTGTAAGGAGAATCAAAAATAGTGGCTTCCTCTAAAATACGATCCCAGTGAAAGTCGTCTTCTAGTAACCCAAGTGCTCTGCAAGCTCCCCGAAACGTTGGATGCTCTACTTCTTCCACAGTTTTTAAAGCATTAAATGAAGTGGGACCACGAATCTCATGTAAAAGAAGTCGTAAATAGCAGCACGCAGTATTACCGGGATGGACAGTATACACTTTACCTAACACATGATCTTTTTTATTCCTGGATTACTTGGCACGAGCTTTCCTTTTTCCTCCTAAAAAAATTATTTTTTCTCCAAATATAATAAGCTGGAACTTCACAATATAAAAGAGTTCGCGCAAAGTCGTCTACTTTGCAAAGTTCAAAAAAACCCATAAGTGTTGTTCTTAAGGGATTCACGATTTTATTAACAACATTCTCTTCTGTAAAATAAACTCTTTGACTATTTTCGAGATGAACAGCAAGATAGACAACAGAAGGGTGTCTCTCGTGAATAGGAAAACAAAAAATACGCCAAGCTGCGTCAGAACTACTTATGTATCGTCCTGCCTCATACCTAGAAACCTCATCTAAATTTTCAACGGTAAACGCTGCCTGATCAGATCCCTTATTTACGTACTTACATATGTATTTAATAGATTTAACAGGATTGCAGTACTCAACATTAATATGAGCTTTAAACGAACGAGATAAAACAGGGCTATATGGTACCACCCATCTATTATCAATATCACTTCCTCTAATTTTGATTGCTATTCCACCATCTGCTGGAGACCGTCTCCGATACTGAGGATAGCCATCTTCACCTGTTTGAGTTTCTTTTAAGAAAGACCTTGGATATCGTTTAGTACATACACCAGCCAGCATGCAAGGTGAACTGAGGTTGAAGGGTCATGAATCATCGTTGATTTAATAATTTCATGAAGAGTTGGATCTTGATCTGGATTAGGTAATTCAGCTCTTATAATTTCGTCAATAGAGTCAGGTCTTATTTTTTCTTCCAACCAGAGTAGAATACGAATATGAGGAATTCCGCGTTTCTGCCATTCCACAGTATACATATAACACCGTGTGTTACCAAATATACAACCTTTTGTTAGAAGATTCATCATGTGCTTAACTTTCAAATGAAATACCCTCGCTAATATGCCATTTCTATCAAATGATTTCTGACCCTGACTCAAGAATTCTTCAATTTCTGACCTTTTAGGATTGCAAGTAAACGTAATAAATAAATCCAGACGTCCAAAGCTACAGCTATAGGTTAATGGAGCGTGTTGGTGAAAAATGTTATTTAGTGCTCTTTCGTAATCTCTTATATCAGTTTTTGGTTGATATGTATGCTCAAATTGAAACTGAAAGGCTTAATTGGATTCGTCACAATCAAAAAAAACTTAGGCGTGAAGAATACATCCACCTAAAAGACGCAATGACAAAAACAGATGGACAGTTTTCAGAAATAGGTAAAATGGTTTTTTTGCCGTCTTCGTTCACTGGAGGACCTCGCTACATGCATGAACGAACTCAAGACGCTATGACTTCTCTATTTACCTCAGGATTACTTTGTGTATACTTTGAAGCAGCTTGTCTTACTTGTCTATTCCTAATTGCACTTGTAAATCTTTACCTTCTCTTTTTTCCTCTCGTTCCTCTCTTCGCCGACACATTTTCTTGAGGCTGAGACACTGAAAAGGATACATTTTCTTCATTTTGATTCACATTATTATTACTACTGATATGAACATCATTATGACTTTGAGAATATTTTTTAACAGCTTCTTCATGTATCTCAGGATGACTTTGAGTATACTTTGAAGCAGCTTGTCTTACTTGTTTATTACTTGTAAATTTTTTCTTTTTTCCCTCTTTTTTTTGACACTGTCACTGGTACATTTTCTTAAGGCTGAGTCACTGAAAATGATACATCTTCTTTAATTTTTTTCTCATTATTATCACTACTTATATGAAAATCACCACCAGATGTTGATTCACCAATGTCAATTAAAGCCTCAAAAGGACCACTATTGAAATCTCCCGTAAACCGCAGTCTTTTAACGCCCTGTATTGCTTGTCCAAGTGAAGATATAAGGCAGCTTCCTCGATTAACTTGAAACTGTTAAGGGTATAATTCCGCAGCCGCCATAATTTTACAAATAGATCCATACGTGCCATGTTAAACATTTCGGTGCCGTAAAAATCTTTCGAGTCATAAGGAGCACCAGATAGCGTTTGAGTCAAGCATTGAAACCGATTCCAGTTGTTGGATACGTGGCAAACAATAATTTTTCTGATTTCGTCAGCCTTCAATATGTTGCCGTATAACAGCACAGAGATAGAGTAGAAAATAAACATGCTCCATCACCTATAATCTCTACAATTTTTAAAGGAATATAATGGCCGTCTATCAGAATATTTATTCTACTTTCATTTTTAAATAATTTAATTATTATAAAATAAAATTATAAGGTTGCTTAAAGGTTAACCTAAGATAACAAAAATATTAAAATTTTAACCAAAATAAAGATATGAGTGTTGATCAAATATTAACATACAATAGAAAAAAGCATCAATTAATGAATGAAAATTAGAATAATTTCATAAAAACTCACCAACACAATGGGAATAAGATGAATTTTTTTCAATTTCACACGGACGAATTCGCGGGCAAAAGCTGGTGTTCGAAAATATTATCTATATATTATTGATAATTGTATTTAGTTCCTCTTTTTAGAACAATTCAATTCAATTCAAAATTCAATGTCAAGATAATTATTTTGACAGCTGTAAATTGATTACATCAATAACTAAGCGTCAACTTCAATACCAATAGCATAAACAAATTGACTAAGAGTCAACTTCAATACCATGACGAATATTTGTATTCCAGATTATAAAATTTATCGTTCATTAGTTTTTCAGCAGCTTCATAGTTTTCGGTGGCCAGATCAACAGCTCCGTAGTTTTCCGTATCCAGGTCGACAACTTCATAGTTTCCATGTCTACGTCGACGTCTCCGTAGTTTTCGGTATCCAGGTCAACAGCTCCATAGTTGTCCGTGTCCGAATCGACAGCTCCGTATTTCCAAGTGTCCAGGTCGACAGCTCCGTAGTTTTTGGTGTCCAGGTCGACAGCTCCGTAGTTTTCCGAGACCATGTCAACAGCTCCATTTTTTATGTGTCCAGGTCTACAGCTCCATAGTTTTCCGTGTCCAGGTCGATAGCTTTGTATTTTTTCGTGTCCCGGTCGACAGCTTTGTAGATTGCGGTGTCCAGGTCAACAGCTTTGTAGTTTTCAGTGTCCAGGTTTACAGCTTCGTAGTTTTCGGTATCCAGGTCAACAGCTCCGTAGTTTTCGGTATCGAGGTAGACAGCTCCATAGTTTTCCGTGCCCAAGTCTACAACTGCGTATTTCCAAGGGTCCAGGTCAACATCTCCGTATTTTTTGGTGTCCAGGTCGACAGCTCCGTAATTTTCCGTGTCCATGTCGACAGCTCCATATTTTTAGGTGTCCAGTTTGACAGCTCCGTAGTTTTTGTTTGGATTTTTGTTTTGCGCACAAATTGCTCTTCATTATTAACAAATTTTTTTTTTCTATTCTAACTGGTGTTCAGAATATGTCGACTTTTTTCGTTTTTGCAAGAATAGCGCAAACGCTCTATCTTCTTCAGTTTTCAATATATTGCACTCAAACTTTGTACAGAATTAGGATAGCTATTAAGGTTGTTTGGTATTGAATGAATCGAAAATCGATCGATGTATTAAAATTTTTTTAAATTTCTAATTTTTTGAAAAATAACCTAAATGCTCTGACTTACGCAATTTTGAATATATTGCACTAAAATTTTTCACGGAGCTAATATAGCTATCGAGGATATTCGTTATTTAATTTTTCGGAAATTTTTTTTTTAAATAGCGTATTCTAACTTCGTCTATTTGCGAGATATTGTACTAAAATGTTGTATTCATTTAAAATAGTGATCAATGTCGTATGCTGTTGAATTTGGCAAAAATAAAATTTACCTCGAAGTAAATTTGCAAGATTTTTTCGAATTTGTACGTAGGTTACTCATATTTTTCGATAATCAACAAAATTTTCTTTATAAGGGAGTCAAATTTGATTGCCATACTTTGTAATAAGGGAATCTATGGGAATAAGATGAGGAAGAAATTTGCAATTTACAATTTTTTTAAAATTAAAATATCATTAACATTTTTATTAACATTTTTTTATTACATTTTTCGAAAATTGTTATTCCAATTATCAATAATATATCATTAAAATTTTCACTGAAAAGAAATATTAAGCCAAAAATTTTCTTTATTATTTGTTAGTTTCTGTAATAATTAGGTATCCTCTTGAATTATATCTTCCCGATTTTTTTTACTTTGAATTTAAATCACTTTTTTTCATCTTTCTTGTCGTCTTCGTCGGAATGTCGTCTTTTACTTTTTCTTTTATTCGTTTCTTTATTTTCGATTTCTCTCCGCTCCATTTCTCTTTCCAACTGACGTACAATTTTAAGAATTTCTTCATCGAGTCCATCTTCGAGCACTAAAAATGTAAATAAAAATTTCAGTTTTTGTCGTGTTTTTATCGTTATTATTAAGATAATCCCCATCCATCAAATCATTGTACATTGTACATATAATTGAGTGTACATATAATTTTAATTTGTTAATTAAAATAATTTATATAATAATATAATATAATAATAATATATGTTTAATCAATATAATTCTTACAATATCCAAATTCTTCCATCGTTATATATTTATTTTCGTTGATAGCGATTCTGATTAGCTGATTTGATATTGACATATAAAACATGCAATACGATCTGAAGTCAATCCTCACTTGTCATATCGTATTTCCTTTTTATTGAAAAATCAAAAACTTTTTTTTATTAATTAACATGTTTTTTATTATTAATTTTTTTTCAATTCTTATTCCAATTGCCCATAATATCAGCAAAATTAGAAATTAAAAAAAAATATTCAACTAAAAGTATATATTCGAGGTAGAAAGAATTATTTTTTTAAATTATTATTTATGTTTTGTTTTTATAAGCAGTATGAAAATCAGTAGTATAAATGAGTTTTCGGTGTCCGATCTAATCTCTTCGCAGTCTATTCCATATTTTTGGATGTCCAAGTCTACCACTCCATAGTTTTTCGCGACCAGGTCAACAGCTCTGTAGTTTTCCGCGACCAGGTCGACAGCTCCGTATTTTTCTGTGTCCAGACTAATCTCTTCGCAGTCTCTTCCATATTTTTGAATGTCCAAGTCTACCGCTCCATAGTTTTTCGCGACCAGGTCGACAGCTCCGTAGTTTTCTGCTACCAGGTCGACAGCTCCGTATTTATCCGTGTCCTGGTCAACAGCTTTGTAATATTTCGTGTCTACGTCGACAGCCCTGTAGTTTTCCGTGTCCATGTCCACAGCCTCGTAGTTTTCCGTGTCCATGTCGACAGCTCCGTAGTTTTCCGTGTCAAGTTCGATAGCTTCATAGTTTTCGGTATCCAGGTCGACAGCTTCGTAGTTTTCCGTATCCATATCTACAGCTCTGTATTTTTCGGTGTCCAGGTCGACAGCTCTGTATTATTTTGTGTCCAGGTCGACAGCCCAGTAGTTTTCCGTATCCAGGTCAAGGGCTCAGTAGTTTTCCGGATCAAGGTTGAAAGCTCAGTATTTTTCCTTATCTAGGTCGACAGGTCGGTAGTTTTCCGTGTCGAGGTCGATATCTCCGTATTTTTCCGTGCTCACCACCACCCACACCTACCTACGCTAAGCAACAGTCATAATAGCAACCTTTGCCATGGTAGCGGTTGTCATGGTCACCGTTACTATGGTAACCGTTGCTATGGTATCCGTTGCTATGGTAACAGTTGCTATGGTAACCGTTGCTGAGGTAACAGTTGCTATGGTAACCGTTGCTGTGGTAACAGTTGCTATGGTAACCGTTGCTATGTAGACCGTTGCTAGTTTGACCGTGCCATAGTTACCGTTGCTATGTTGACCGTTGCCATGGTAACCCTTGCTATGGTGAGAGAGAGAGAGGGTATATCTGATTGTAGGTGAAAAATCCGTTTCAGATTAGGATTGCTCAAAATCCGTTCTTAGTGAGCGTGCACGTCGAGAAAGGAGTAATCATGCCAAATTTCAAGTTAAGCGGGCGTACAGTTTTGGAGATCTCGTGATGAGTGAGTGAGTGGTATTTCGCTTATATATATATATATATATATTAGGGCGATTTTTTTTCTTACTTTTTTTATTTTTTCCACTCCCCACCTAAAATGTTGTTGCATATGTCTGAAAGAAACTACCCTGAAAATTGCAGCCCTTAATATTAATATTGAGTACTCGCCCTTTGCGTGAAAAGATTTTCCATCTAAAATACACGTAAATAAAAAACTTTTTTCTTCAAATTGCTATAACTCCGCGGCATTTTGTGCTATCATATTGTCCTTGGTCGCAATTTACGCAGAATTGAACGTTCTTCAAAAGTGTCCTGAGCAGCATAAGTGTAATTTACACTGGTGAGATGGTACGAGTCACTAAAGTTGATTTTGACCCACACTTCTCGTTTTTTTGCTGTTATTTTGGAAATGATCAGCGTTATCGAAAAATTGCAAAGGAAAGTTTTGTTGGAAATTTAATTTCCTACAGAAAAGGTCGTTTAGACCTACTTGCGAAAATTGATATTTCTTGAGATATTGGACCTTAACTTGGTTTTGGTATACAATTTTTATGGTTTATTCAACCAAAAGTTTCAATTCTTTGATATTCTATATCATATCACCATATCACATATCATATCACCAGTGGCGAAATGATATGGAATATCAACAATTAAGAACTTTTGGTTCGATAAACCGTAAAAATTTTATACCGCAAATAAATTAAGGTTCAATATCTCAAGAAATATCAATTTTCTCAAGTAGGTCTAAAAGACCTTTTTTGTAGGAAATTAAATTTCCAACGAAACTTTTCTTTGCAATTTTTCGATAACGCTGATCATTTCAAAAATAACAGCAAAAAAACGAGAAGTGTGGGTCAAAATCAACTTTAGTGACTCGCACCATCTCACCAGTGTAAATTACACTTATGCTGCTCAGGACACTTTTGAAAAACTTTCAATTCTGCGTAAATTGCAACCAAGGACAATATGATACCATAAAATGCCGCAGAGTTATAGCAATTTGAAGAAAAAAGTTTTTTATTTACGTGTATTTTAGATGGGAAATCTTTTCACGCGAAGGGCGAGTACTTAATATTAATATTAAGGGCTGCAACTTTCAGGGTAGTTTCTTTTAGACATATGCAACAGCATTTTGGGTGGGGAGGGATGAAATCTTCGTCCGCGTGAACTACAGGTTTGGATTTTAGTTTTCGGGATTTCACATACACTGGGCTTACGATAAAAATTGATTGTGGAACCTTGACGTGAAATATTATCGAAATGCTCAATTTCCAGACCATAATAAATATAAATTCAAAATTATAGTGTAGTGATCGTATGTAATATAACACCCACACCCACCTATGTAACTCACACCCGACCCCACCCCCGCAACCACCCATACCTACCTAAGCCAAGCAACACACCTATGTAACAACTCACACCCGCCCTAACCCCCACAACCACTCATGGTGCCCAAACCATCATCCACACCTACACTGTAAAAAAAAATTATTGAAATTTAATGTAAATGTACATGAAGTTTTAATGCATGTACCGTTCATAAAAATTCAGGCACTACAATGCTGTAATTTTCAAGCAACGTTACATTAAAAATAATGTTGGGCTTATTCATTTTACAGTGACCTGTTTAGGAAATTTCTCCGATAGTTTTTTTATTTTCAGAAATGCCGTACTTGAAATTTAATGAATTTCACGACTGTTTTTGTGCAAAACGGTCCATTAGATTTAAAAACCTCTCTACAGTAATTTTCCAGTATCCGTATATTGTGTCAGGGATATTTCAAGATAAATAAATAATTAGACCCAAAAAAATTAAATTAAATAAATAAAAACAAATTGAATGAATTTTATTCAGTCACGTATTAGTCAAAAAAAAAACCAAATTATTCAATCGGGCGCCAGCTAGTTTTACGGTCCAGCAACCGGTACAAAAGAAAAAGGAACGCAAAGAAAAACCATGAATTATAATAATAATAATTCCCGAAGGATTGCAAAACAAATTACACAATGATAATAATCCTTAATACTATATTAGCGCGAAGAAAACAAAAGAGACACAAAATGGACGACAATGTTTCGTCGCGCGAACAAAGGAATGACGCAATAGGGGTCAGGGAGGGGGGAAGAGGGGATACGGAAGGTCAGGGACGGTAAATCTCGATTTTTCTCGCTAAATTCTTACTCAATATCTCAGGGTTATATTATTCGTAGGTCCGCCGTCGCTACGACCTCTTAATTACTACCACGATACACAATTTACCACGTAAAACTACAAAAATCACGGGTACGCGAACAATGCGAAAGAAGGAGAGGGGGAACTCTACGACGCGTACGCCACGACACCGCAGCAAAATCTCGATATAATACTTTCGGGGAAATAATCGTTCTACTTACTCTTTTTCTCTTTTCCTTCTCACAATACTTCTTTCGCTATTTTCTCCTTCTCTTTCTCGGTATTTCCTTTCTTGTTATCGTCTTTTATTCTCCTTTCTTCACTTTCAAATTTACTACGCAAAAATCTCAAGGAAAAGCACGTGTGGCTTCGCTAACGCGTGGTCTCGGAATGAGGCCAAGATGGCCGCGATTTCACTCGATGATCGAATCGATGGGCGAGGGGGTATAGGAGAGGAGAAAGTCGTCTTCTTCATGTCGCGTTCCGCGGTGAGGGGAATGAGGAGGAGAAAGGTTTTGTAGTTCTCCTTGCCGTCGCGGCGCGGAGCTCGATGTACTTGACGGTCTGGTGCTGCCGCCTCGTGCCTTTATGCCAAAGCTGTTCGCTCGCTAACGATCGTCTGTCTCTCTCTGTCTCGTGATGCTTTAATATCCGCTATCACTGGGCACAGCTCGATGAAACATTTTCTGATTTAATTTCCCGAGGCTCAGTCACCGTTTTTATCGGGACGTCACCTTGGAAAAATATAATATGGTGTCCCGGTGTCCTCAATAAAGTCTCGTACTGAATAGTGGCGGGTCCGGTGATGGAAAAATTACTGCAGATTGCTCAATAAATCGAGGATTTCTGCTCATTGGTCGCTCCTTGAATACGGCGGCTTCGCGCGGCGAGGGCAAGAATTTTTCGGGAAATTTTTGGGTAAGGATATTACTGGAAAAAGGGAAAAATAATTTGGGGTTTTTCAAGGGTAAAGAAAGGACGTTTTCCGCGAGGCTGATTTCTTATCTTCAATCCTTAATTAATTTAACAATATTTCCGGTTTCTTTCAGGTGTCGTGGCGGATCCCGAGACCGCCGCGATATTATTTTATATTTTTGGGACTTTTCGTCACAATTGAATATACCTTTTCTTTATTAATTTTACAGTACATTCGGTATTGAAATTTAATCAACAGTTCTCAATTTTACCCATTGTTTACTTGGTATTTAACGAACTTGCGGACAGTATTTTACAGTACCATACATTGAATTTCCGGGACCACTGCATTAATTTCACACCCACGTTGTGCATTGAAATCAGGGATCGGCAAAAAAAAAATTTACCATTTTCCATTTTTCAATTGACGAAAAATCGCTAATTTAAAAAGATGAAATACCAATTGATGAAAAATTGTAATTATACGAAATTGTATTTTCAATTATCCAAATAATCGATAATTGGTCGAAAAATAATATCAGTTATTCGCCAATGATTAATGGGAAAAAATGAATTCCCAATTATCTCAGTAATCGGTAATTGGTCAAAAAATAATATCAATTAATCAGAAAATGTGTAATTGATTTGAAAATATTTCCAATTATCCGAATAATCGGCAATTGGTAAAATGAAAATATCAATTAATCAGGAAATGGGTAATTGGTTGGAAAATATTCTCAATTATCTGAATAATCGCTAATTGGTCAAAAAATAATATGAATTTTCAGAAAAATTGTTAATTGGTTTGAAAATATTCTCAATTACCCAAATAATCGTCAATTGATCGAAAAATAATGTCGATTTTTCAGAAAAACGGGTAATTGGTTTGAAAATATTCTCAATTATCCGAATAATCGTCAATTGATCGAAAAATAATGTCGATTTTTCAGAAAAATGGGTAATTGGTTTGAAAATATTCTCAATTACCCAAATAATCGTCAATTGATCGAAAAATAATGTCGATTTTTCAGAAAAATGGGTAATTGGTTTGAAAATATTCTCAATTACCCGAATAATCGTCAATTGATCGAAAATAATGAAACACCAAATAATTAACTTCTCGCTTTCTGAGATGTCCAGGTTGACTGCTGCGTATTTTTCGGAGTCCAGGTTGAGAGCTTCGTAGATGTCGGCGTCCAGGTCGACCGCCACGTAGTTTTCGGTGTCCAGGTCGACCGCTGCGTAGTTGTCGACGTCCAGGTCGACCGCTACGTAGTTTTCGGTGTCCAGGTCGACCGCTGCGTAGTTGTCGACGTCCAGGTCGACCACTACGTAGTTTTCGGTGTCCAGGTCGACAGCTTCGTAGTTTTCGGTGTCCAGGTCGACAGCTTCGTAGTTGTCGGTGTCCAGGTCGACCGCTGCGTAGTTGTCGACGTCCAGGTCGACCGCTACGTAGTTTTCGGTGTCCAGGTCGACAGCTTCGTAGTTGTCGATGTCCAGGTCGACCGCTGCGTAGTTGTCGGAGTCCAGGTCGACCGCTACGTAGTTTTCGGTGTCCAGGTCAACAGCTTCGTAGTTGTCGGTGTCCAGGTCGACCGCTGCGTAGTTGTCGACGTCCAGGTAGACCGCTACGTAGTTTTCGGTGTCCAGGTCGACCGCTGCGTAGTTGTCGACCGCTACGTAGTTTTCGGTGTCCAGGTCGACAGCTTCGTAGTTGTCGGTGTCCAGGTCGACCGCTGCGTAGTTGTCGACGTCCAGGTTGACCGCTACGTAGTTTTCGGTGTTCAGGTCGACCGCTGCGTAGTTGTCGACGTCCAGGTCGACTGCTACGTAGTTTTCGGTGTCCAGGTCGACAGCTTCGTAGTTTTCGGTATCCAGGTCGACAGCTTCGTAGTTGTCGACCGCTACGTAGTTTTCGGTGTCCAGGTCGACAGCTTCGTAGTTGTCGGTGTCCAGGTCGACCGCTGCGTAGTTGTCGACGTCCAGGTCGACCGCTACGTAGTTTTCGGTGTCCAGGTCGACAGCTTCGTAGTTGTCGGTGTCCAGGTCGACCGCTACGTAGTTTTCGGTGTCCAGGTCGACAGCTTCGTAGTTGTCGGTGTCCAGGTCGACCGCTACGTAGTTTTCGGTGTCCAGGTCAACAGCTTCGTAGTTGTCGGTGTCCAGATCGACCGCTGCGTATTTGTCGACGTCCAGGTAGACCGCTACGTGGTTTTCGGTGTCCAGGTCGACCGCTGCGTCGTTGTCGACGTCCAGGTCGACCGCTACGTAGTTTTCGGTGTCCAGGTCGACAGCTTCGTAGTTGTCGGTGTCCAGGTCGACCGCTGCGTAGTTGTCGACGTCCAGGTCGACCGCTACGTAGTTTTCGGTGTCCAGGTCAACAGCTTCGTAGTTTTCGGTGTCCAGGTCGACAGCTTCGTAGTTGTCGGGGTCCAGGTCGACCGCTGCGTAGTTGTCGACGTCCAGGTCGACCGCTACGTAGTTTTCGGTGTCCAGGTCGACAGCTTCGTAGTTGTCGGTGTCCAGGTCGACCGCTACGTAGTTTTCGGTGTCCAGGTCGACAGCTTCGTAGTTGTTGGTGTCCAGGTCGACCGCTACGTAGTTTTCGGTGTCCAGGTCAACAGCTTCGTAGTTGTAGGTGTCCAGATCGACCGCTGCGTAGTTGTCGACGTCCAGGTAGACCGCTACGTAGTTTTCGGTGTCCAGGTCGACCGCTGCGTAGTTGTCGACGTCCAGGTCGACCGCTACGTAGTTTTCGGTGTCCAGGTCGACAGCTTCGTAGTTGTCGGTGTCCAGGTCGACCGCTGCGTAGTTGTCGACGTCCAGGTCGACCGCTACGGAGTTTTCGGTGTCCAGGTCGACAGCTTCGTAGTTGTCGGTGTCCAGGTCAACCGCTGCGTAGTTGTCGACGTCCAGGTCGACCGCTACGTAGTTTTTGGTGTCCAGGTCGACAGCTTCGTAGTTGTCGGTGTCCAGGTCGACCGCTGCGTAGTTGTCGACGTCCAGGTCGACCACTATGTAGTTTTCGGTGTCCAGGTCGACCGCTGCGTAGTTGTCGACGTCCAGGTCGACCGCCGCGTAGTTTTCGGTGTCCAGGTCGACAGCTTCGTAGTTGTCGGTGTCCAAGTCGACCGCTGCGTAGTTGTCGACGTCCAGGTCGACCGCTACGTAGTTTTCGGTGTTCAGGTCAACAGCTTCGTAGTTGTCGGTGTCCAGGTCGACCGCGGTGTAGTTGTCGACGTCCAGGTCGACCGCTACGTAGGTTTCGGTGTCCAGGTCGACAGCTTCGTAGTTGTTGGTGTCCAGGTCGACCGCTGCGTAGTTGTCGACGTCCAGGTCGACAGCTTCGTAGTTTTTGGTGTCCAGGTCGACCGCTGCGTAGTTGTTGACGTCCAGGTCGACCGCTACGTAGTTTTCGGTGTCCAGGTCGACAGCTTCGTAGTTGTCGGTGTCCAGGTCGACCGCGGCGTAGTTGTCAACGTCCAGGTCGACTGCTACGTAGTTGTCGGTGTCCAGGTCGACCGCTGCGTAGTTGTCGACGTCCAGGTCGACCGCTACGTAGTTTTCGGTGTCCAGGTCGACCGCTACGTAGTTTTCGGTGTCCAGGTCGACAGCTTCGTAGTTCTCGGTGTCCAGGTCGACCGCTGCGTAGTTGTCGATGATATAATTTTTCGAAAAGAATAACTTATCATAGAATAATTTATCAATACTAGCTCACGAGCGCGCTACGCGCGCGACAAGCTTCCAGGATACTCGTGCAAAAAAATACAACGAGAGCAAAATATGTCTTAATGATTAGCCGAGAGGAATTCTGACCCCTATGTGTATATGAATGCATATAATACATAATATAATATTATAGAGAGAAATTTCCACATTAATTTTATGGTTTTTGCTTCGGTAATAACTTGCTATAATAGATCGCGTTAACCACCCTTTTGATTTTGTCAGTGGTCAAATGTACCGAAATGTGCAATACATGTTCTTGTAGGGAATAGAACCCCCTACAAAAGAGGTTTTCTATGATTTTTTGATAAACTTACCACTTCAGAAGCTATTGAAGGTTAAAGTTAAATTTACAGTGAATTTAACTTTTTTTTCGTCGGTTTCCGATAAAATGTTACAACTTATTACTGAATATATTAAAATCTTTCTTGAAAATTCTATAATTTGTGATTTTTCATGAGGACAGGGGTCAGTTAACAATTTTCGTTTCCTAAAGCTTAACAGTTCCACGTTCTACATCCCCATTTTTTGTAAAAAAAAACTTATTTTTTGTTTATCACCAGTGTACAGCCTTGCTTTATACTAAACCCCCTACCTTTCCTGGTAAGGCTGGGGCTGCAGCCCGCACCCTACACTTTTTCCATTCTGTATCGCAATTCTGCCGAGAGTGAAGGGAAAACTGCAGAAAAACCTTCACCGATACAGACGGTAAACTACATAAGAAACCGTAATTAGCAGTGCGAGCACGCTCCAGCACGACTATCGTCGGTCGGTTAGGTAGTTACCTCCTCCATTGTGATCCAGTAAGCCAGTTGCTTGCACAGTTAGGTGAACCACCATCCGAGCGATAAGAACCGCGTCGGCAGGCCTCACCGAAACCGTACAATTAATCGCCCACTCATCGCAATGAGGTCTTTGGGATTCCATTATTTAAGGTGGGGTCTCCAATCCACCGGAATTGCAGCTGATAAACAACACCTGAAAAATTAGAA
The DNA here is from genome assembly GCA_946863875.1 of Alloplasta piceator. Taxonomy (NCBI): domain Eukaryota; kingdom Metazoa; phylum Arthropoda; class Insecta; order Hymenoptera; family Ichneumonidae; genus Alloplasta; species Alloplasta piceator. The sequence continues at coordinate 18,041,201 of OX333078.1, forward strand.
TATTTTTCAGCGGTGTCGCCAGGGTTCGAACCTGGGTCCCGCGGATTACGAGACCCGCGCTCTAGCCACTTGGCCACTGCTCTCCCTTGTAAAAAAAACTATTTTCTTACAATAAAATAGCAAGTTAATGAAAAGATGCCAATTCTAAAATAAATACTGTTTAATATTCACGAAGGTAGAAAAATTAGATCTTACATGTAAATTTCCTTCAACATTACTTTTGAAAATTTATTGCTCATTCGAAGTGTAAAAGTTGTTATAGAATAAACTGAAGACTATTTTAAGGTTTTTTTTGTTACAATCCGGGAATCGTTGGTGATGTTCCTGTACGACTTGTAGAAGAAGTAGAAAAAAATGTATCGCCCAAAAAAGTGTGTTTATAAGATAAGGAAAGATACGTGTAAAAAAAATGAGAATCTTCAGAATTTTCTTAAATTTTTATGTAATTTCTTCAATATTTCCTCAGATTTTTATGTAATTTATTCAAATCTTCCAAATATCCTCAGATTTTTATGTAATTTCTTCAAATATTCAAAATATCTTCAGATTTCTATGCAATTTCGAAAAGTCTTCAGAATTTGCTCAGATGCTTATGTGATTTCTCCAAAAATCTTCAAAACTTCTACAGATTTTTAAGTAATTTCTTCAAATCTTCAATATTTTCTCAGATTTTATGTAATTTCTTGAAATTTTCAGAATTTCCTTAGATTTTTATGTAATTTCTTCGAGCTTTCAAAATTTCCGCAGATTTTTATAGAATTTCTTCAAAATTTTCTCAGATATTCATGTAATCTTCAAATCTTCAAAATTTCCTCTGATTTTTATGCAATTCCTTCACATCGTCAAAATTTCCTCAGATTTTTATGTAATTTCTTCAAATTTTCGAAATTTCCGCAGATTTTTGTGTAATTCTCCAAATCTTCAAAATTTTCTTAGATTTTTATGCAATTTCTTCATATCTTCAAAATTTCCCCAGATTTTTATGTAATTTCTTGAAATCTTCAAAATTTCCTCACATTTGTATGCAGTCTTCAAATCTTCAAAATTTCCCCAGATTTTTATGTAATTTCTCCAAATCTTCAAATTTTCTTCAGATTTTTATGTATTTTCTTCAAATCTTTAGAATTTCCTCAGATTTTTATGTTTTTTTTCCGAACCTTCAGAAATTCCTCAGATTTTTATGTAATTTCTTCAAGCCTTCCAAATTTCCGCAGATTTTTAAGGAATTTCTTCAAATCTTCAAAATTTTCTCAGATGTTCATGTAATCTTCAAACCCGAAATTTCCTCAGATTTTTATGCAATTCCTTCACATCGTCAAAATTTCCTCAGATGTTTATGTAATTTCTTCAAATCTTCGAAATTTCCGCAGATTTTTATGTAATTTCTCAAATCTTCAAAATTTCCTCAGATTTTTATGCAATTTCTTCAAATCTCCAAAATTTATTCAGATTTTTATGTAATTTCTCAAAATCTTCAAAATTTCCTCAGATTTGTATGCAATGTCTTCAAATCTCCAAAATTTCCCCAGATTTTTGTGTAATTTCTTTAAATCTTCAAAGATTCTTCAGATTTTTATGTATTTTCTTTAAATCTTGACAATTTCCTCAGATTTTTATGTTTTTTTTTCGAATCTTCAGAAATTCCTCAGGTTTTTGTGTAATTTCTTCATGTCTTCAAAATTTCCGCAGGTTTTTATGGAATTTTTTCAAATCTTCAAAATTTCCTCAGATGTTTATGTAATCTTCAAATCTTCAGAATTTCCTTAGATTTTTATGCAATTCCTTCACACCCTAGCGGATTGGGTGACGATGTTTTCACCCTGAAAAACCACTGAATCACGGTGATTTTTTACGGTGAAAAAGTGCCCACAAAATCACCGAGATCTTGGTGATTTTAAGGTGATTCCAACGTGATTCCACGGTGATTGTCACGGTGATTTTGTGACGGTGACAATCACCGTGAGAATCACCGTGGAATCACCTTAAAATCACCAAGATCTCGGTGATTTTGTGGGCACTTTGTCACCGTAAAAAATCACCGTGATTCAGTGGTGACTTCATCCACTAAGGCATCGTCAAAATTTCCTCAGATTTTTATGTAATTTTTTCAAATCTTCGAAATTTTCGCAGATTTTTAATTCCCCAAACCTTTAAAATTTTCTCAGATTTTTATGCAATTTCTTCCAATCTAAAAAATTTTGTCAGATTTTTATGTAATTTCTTAAAATCTTCAAAATTTCCTCACGGTCTCACTAATTTCTTCAAATTTGGGGACCCTCAGACCTGACAACAATGTTAACAACCGTCTGTTAGTTCCAGTTTGCGATATATTTCAATCCAGGCAACGCCGAGTACATAGCAGCTAGTTCTTTAATTGTTTTTTAGCTGTTTTAAGCTAAATTAAACTAAAAAATTGGTTTTTCATTAAATGCAAAACCTTCGATTTTTTCTGAACAAAATTAAAAGATTCTGCGTAAAGAAAACAAAATTTTTGCGATTCTACTGAAGAAGGGATTTAAATAAATTCATATTAAAATTTTTTTTCCCCAATTTTGATCTTTCCTCTTCTATGACCACAATAGTTAATTTTAATGATGTTAAAATAAATAATTTAACTTCTCTCACATATTTCTTTTGTGAATAATAATAAATAACATTATGAACTACAATTCAAGCAAGTTTTGCACTTGATTCATTTTTTTACATAAAAAGTGTAATTCTTAATGTTAATTATTATAATTTATTGAGGAAATATGAGTGAGAAGGTAAATTATTTATTGTAACATAATTGAAATCAACTATTGTGGTCATAGAAAAAAAAAGATCAAAATTACAAAAAAAAAACGAATTTTTTTTTTTTAATAAGAAGTCATTTGAAATCTCTTCTTCAGTAAAATCTCAGAAATTTTATTTTTTCACGTAGAATTTTATAATCTTTTTTTGAAAAAAATTGAAGGTGTCGGATTGAAAGAAAATGCAATTTTTTTGCTTAATTTATCTTAAAACAGCTAAAAGAACATAGCACTTCGATTTTTTTTTTAATTTTTGACATTTTTTTCAAAAAGTGCATTTGAAAAAAATGACCTTTCAACAAATAAAAATATTTTTATTATTGTAGAAGTTCTGATTATTTTAAAAATATTTTTTCAAAAATCAATAACTTCGGTATGGGTTAAGATAGAGAGAGCTAAAAATTTAAATACCCAGATAGAACACTGACGTATATTATACGTACATTACAGGTATATATGTATATAATATGTATACGTCTATGATATACCTGTATTATACGTATACTGAACGTATATTTTAGGTTTATTTATTGATAATAGTGAAAGAATTTCATATACGTATAATTCACGTATATTATACAATAAGCATTTGACATCGAATTATATACATCTATTATAAGTATACGAAACATGTACTTTACGATAAAGACAAATGACGTATAATATACGTATATTATACGTTCATTGAATAGCTTTAATTAACTTATATTGTATGTAACATATATTATCTGTATATGACATATATTATTATTAACATATATTATATATATATATATGAAATGTACAACATTCCACCGAGATACTGCAGATAAAAACACATCCAATATACGTATATAGTATATATATACGTATATTGGACTTGGTTTTTCTACATATCTCGGTGGCAATTTGTACATCTCATATACATATAATATATATTTATTATCTTACGATTGCGATTCTTCAATCTGAAGCTATTCAATGAACGTTTAATACATATACGAATATTATACGTTCAGTGAGTATATTATCATTTAATATTATTGTTATTAAAGAATAAAAACCGATTTCTACAATTGAGAGCAATAATTTTTTTTAATAACAATAATAATAATATTTATTATTGTTTATTATTATTATTTTTGTGTTTTTATGAGTTTATTTAAAATAGAACTAAAATTAGCCTACCACATATCCCGTGGTAGGCTACCTTTTTAATTTTGGAAATAATACTATTTATTATTATAATTGTTATTATTATTCATCTGATTCAATATTTTAGTTTTTAATTTAGTTAAAAGACAAGTCGAACCAAAAACGGCCTTCGGGTAATGAAAATAAATTCTCACTACGATTTTGGCACGTGATTGTTCTCGGCCTGTGTTCTATAGATATGATATTTACATCAGAATACCATAAGTAGTCGGTGGTGTAGTGGTTAGCGTCCCAGCCGTAGGTTGTTCGTTAGGCTCAATAGATAGGTAGGTTTCAGATCCCAGTCAGGTCTCGTACATATTCTAAGGTCCGCGAATATGCAAGATAACTAAAGCGGTCGGAAAAATTCATAAAATTCAAAATTATCTATTTTTTTTTCAATTTAATTCATGTTCAATTTGAGGATATGCCTAAAAACAAGGGTCGCGGGTTCAAATCCCACTAGGGGCAAATTTTTTTTTTTCAAAAATTCTTTTTTCGTTACTTGACACTCAGGAACTATCAATTGTGAATATATAGAACTGATTTTCATCGTATATATATATGCTAGTATCCGTATAATTTGTTTATGTTCTCCGTTTGTATTCTACGTATTTTCGACGTCTTGTATACGTAAAATATACCGTTTAACATATGTAGAATATACATACATTATACGGATATTAGCCGGACATTTAGCTCTTCAGTATACGTACTAAATACGCATTATATACGTATCTGGCAACGTCTCATATACGTATAATATACGTCACTGTTCTATCTGGGTAGATACTTCTTTTTGCCCGCATAATAACGTATTAAAAAATAAAAAAAATTGAAGAGGTCACCGACGAAACGTCCGTTGAGTTGACACATTTATACTCAACCAATATGATTTTACTTACATATATTTTTTTACCGAACGTCTTCAAACTATTCATGCATAAGTATGTCTATAAGTTCCTTCACTCACATCCTGATCAATATATAGTATTTGAATATGTAAAGATTTTTATTCCGCAGTAAATTTTTTGTTGTTGTTTACTTACAGAATATTTTACTTACCAAATATCAAATCAGCTCCAATTAACATGGAGATTAATTGATCCTACATAATGTATATAAAACACCATGAACTTCTATCGATAATAAAAAGAAATTATTGATATCGCAATTATTACGCACTCACATCTTGAACACCGTATCAGTCATACTAAATATGTTTTGAATTAAAGTAGAAAATGAGGAGAAAATGTATTATGTATATCCGCGTATCGCAGCTGTCAATATTTGTTATGTGACAGATCGTACACAAGAGGGTAAGCATGAACTTGTTCATCGAACACAAACTTCAGCTTGATGATGCCACAGCCAATCAGCGAACGAATAAAACGACAACAATACTTTATCGAATTTGCGAGATATTTTCAGGACGGTTTTTTTAATATAGGAATCAAATTTAATATCAAAATGAATATCTATTTGATAAAAATGTTTCTTCCTTTTTTTCTTTTTCCAAAAATTCGCTTTAATTAATGATTTGATGGAATCCTTCTTTCGTCCTTTCTTTTTTTAAAAATTCTCTCTTATTAAAAATTTGATCAAGCTGATATCAAATTTCATTTCTCTTATAATCCACTTTTTAATCGACTTGATATTCAATTTGATATGGGTTTAATAATAATTCTTCTTTCTTTCTGTAGAAATTCTTTCTAATTAAATATTTGATCTAAACGGACAACTTATCACAGGATAACTTATCAATATTAAATTTGATATCAACTTCGTATCAAATTTCGTTAAAAATTTATTCTTTTTGAGAAATGATTCAATTAGACAGAATTTCTAAGGAAAGGAAAAAGAAATTTTATTAAACTGATATCAAGTTTATGTTATCAAGTTTATGTTAAACTGATGTGAAGTTTATGATATCAAAACTACGTAGCGGTCGACCTAGATGCCGACAAATATGCAGCGGTCGACCTGGACACCGAAAATCACGAAGCTATCGACCTGGACACCAAAAACTACGAAGCTGCCGACCTGGACGCCGACAACTACGCAGCGGTCGACCTGGACACCGAAAACTACGTAGCGGTCGACCCGGACGTCGACAACTACGCAGCGGTCAACCTGGACACTGACAACTACGAAGCTGTCGACCTGGACACCGAAAACTACGAAGCTGTCAGCATGGACACCGAAAACTACGTAGCGGTCGACCTGGACGTCGACAACTACGCCGCGGTCGACCTTGACACCGACAACTACGGAGCTGTTGACTTGGACACCGAAAACTACGTAGCGGTCGACCTGGACGTCGACAACTACGCAGCGGTCGACCTGGACACCGACAACTACGTAGCGGTCGACCTGGACACCAAAAACTACGGGGCGTCGACCTGGACACCGACAACTACGAAGCTGTCGACCTGGACATCGAAAACTACGTAGCGGTCGACCTGGACGTCGACAACTACGCAGCGGTCGACCTGGACACCGACAACTACGAAGCTGTCGACCTGGACACCAAAAACTACGTAGCGGTCGACCTGGACGTCGACAACTACGCCGCGGTCGACCTGGACACCGACGACTACGAAGCTTTGACCTGGACGGCGAAAACTACGTAGCGGTCGACCTGGACGTCGACAACTACGCAGTGGTCGACCTGGATACTGACAACTACGAAGCTGTCGACCTGGACACCGAAAACTACGAAGCTGTCGACCTGGACACCAGAAACTAGGTAGCGGTCGACCTGGACGTCGACAACTACGCAGCGGCCGACCTGGACACTGACAACTACGTAGCGGTCGACCTGGACACCAAAAACTACGGGGCGTCGACCTGGACACCGACAACTATGAAGCTGTCGACCTGGACACCAAAAACTACGTAGCGGTCGACCTGGACGTCGACAACTACTCAGCGGTCGACCTGGATACCGACAACTACGAAGCTGTCGACCTGGACACCGAAAACTACGAAGCTGTCGACCTGGACACCGAAAACTAGGTAGCGGTCGACCTGGACGTCGACAACTACGCAGCGGTCGACCTGGACACCGAAAACTACGTAGCAGTCGACCTGGACGTCGACAACTACGCAGCGGTCGACCTGGACACCGAAAACTACGGGGCGTCGACCTGGACACCGACAACTACGAAGCTGTCGACCTGGACACCAAAAACTACGTAGCGGTCGACCTGGACACGTAAAACTACGGGGTGGTCGACCTGGACACCGACAACTACGCAGCGGTTGACCTGGACACCGAAAACTACGTAGCGGTCGACCTGGACGTCGACAACTACGCAGCGGTCGACCTGGACACCGACAACTACGAAGCTGTTGACCTGGACACCGAAAACTACGTAGCGGTCGACCCGGACGTCGACAACTACGCAGCGGTCGACCTGGACACCGACAACTACGAAGCTGTCGACCTGGACACCGAAAACTACGTAGCGGTCGACTTGGACGTCGACACCTACGCAGCGGTCGACCTGGACACCGACAACTACGAAGCTGTTGACCTGGACACCGAAAACTACGTAGCGGTCGACCTGGACGTCGACAACTACGCAGCGGTCGACCTGGACACCGACAACTACGTAGCGGTCAACCTGGACTTTTTCGACCAATTATCGATTATTTGGATAATTGAAATTTTTTTTTTTCCATCAACCATTTTTGGGTAATTGAAAATTCGGATTTTAAATCTATCAATTTTCAAAAAATTGATAATATTTACCGAAAATGCGCTTGAAAATATCATTACTGCCGATCTCTGATTGAAATTACTAAAGGTGCGCCTCATATTTGTGAGTTTTTGCCATAAATTTAATGATCTTTTTAAAAGATTTTCAAACTTACGTTCATGAAATTTACGGAACGTATGCCGTATTTTTACGAAAATCTGTACCTGAAAATCAATGAAGAAGAGTACTGGAAGTTTTTATGCATGTACCGTTCATTAAATTTCAAGCACCTCTACACGGTAATTTTCAAGTAACGTCTTATTTAAAAAAAGGCTACAACTTTTGTTCATTTTACGATAACAGTGTTCATAAAATTGACTTGAATTCCACATGATAAATGGAAAAAAAGTTTCCAATACATTACATATATTGGAACGTTTCAATATTTGAATAAATTCCAATTTATTCAAATTATCGAATTTAGGAGTGTCGAATTCCTCTTCTCTCTTGCGAGAGGTGTAAGCAAAAGCTTACTCAGATAAAATAAAAATGTGAAGTCTTTAGTCCATGGGACTCGGCGACTACACAGCGGTGAATAATGTTCCAATAATACATCGGCCTTTTATCGCTGCTCGGTGGCTGTCTCACTAGCGAGAGAGCGCACCGACCGATGCCACCTAACGGATCTCAGGAGAAGTGCTGAGATCGTGGCAGGCCCCAGTTCGTCCCGTTATGATAGAGCACGATCTCAGCACTTCGCGTGAGATCCGTTAGGTGGCATCGGTCGGTGCGCTCTCTCGCTAGCGAGACAGCCACCGAGCACCGATAAAAGGCCGATGTATTATTCGAACATTATTCACCGCTGGTCGCGGAGTCCCATGGACTTCACATTTTTATTTGATTTAACTGAGCTTTCGCTTACACCTCTCGCAAGAGAGAAGAGGAATTCGACACTCCTAAATTCGATATTTGAATAAATTGGAATTTATTCAAATATTGAAAAGTTTTTCAATATATGAGGCATTCCAGCTATAACCGGAGCGGCCATTGCATCGACATTTTTTTTCAGGACGCCGATTTTTTTTCACTTACTTTTCGACAAAAAAAAGTATACGTATGTATCTAAAAAAATTATTTTTTAATGCTTCCGTTTTAACACGTTTCAAAGTACAATTTTAACTTTTTCGATAAGAGTGTATTTTTCGATTTTTTTCAAATAAATTGACAAAAAAGTACATGTAAAACCGCTTCTTTTGATCGCTATCCCATCATGGAGAAATCGTTTTTCAATTTTTCCTATGCATTTTTTGATTTTTTCCATGTGTATAAAACTTTAAAAAATGTGTTCGTATCCCTTTGTTATTTATTAGAATGTGTTTTTATTTTTTTTTTACGAACCAAAACACATTTTTTAAAGTGTCTACACATAGAAAAAATCGAAAAATGATATCTGATTCGTAAAAAAGGAGTTTCATACACGTAGAAAAATCGAAAAATGATTTCTCCATGATGGGATAGCGATCAAAAGATGCGGTTTTAAATGTACTTTTTTGTCAAATTATTTGATAAAAATCGGAGGATACACTCTTGTCGAAAAAATAAAAATTTTACTTTGAAAGGTGTTGAAAATAATTTTTTGTGAGAAATACGTATGTTTTTTTGTCGAAAAGTAACTGAAAAAAGTGTACGTATTTCTCAAAAAAAATTATTTTTAACACCTTTCAAAGTAAAATTTTTATTTTTTCGACAAGAGTGTATCCTATGATTTTTATCAAATAATTTGAGAAAAAAGTACATTTAAAACCGCATCTTTTGATCGCTATCCCATCATGGAGAAATCGTTTTTCGATTGTTTCTATGTGCATGAAACTTCTTTTTTACGAATCAGAAATAATTTTCCGATTTTTTCTATGTGTAGACACTTTAAAAAATGTGTTTTGATTCGTAAAAAAAGAATAAAAACACATTTTAATAAATAACAAAGGAATACGAACACATTTTTTAAAGTTTCATACACATAAAAAAAATCGAAAAATGCATAGAAAAAATCGAAAAACGATCAGTGGGGCCAAATCCAAAAAAGCTGGCCAAAAGTCGAAAACGTAACATATTCGGCTGAAAGTCAGTACTCGGAGGTTTTTAGGGTCGCTGATTACGAATCTGAAGTCAAAATTGGAAATAAAAACAAAATCGCAGATTTGAAGACCCAAAAAGCTGGCAGAAAGTCGAAAGCGTTATAAATTCGGCTGAAAGTCAGTACTCGGGGGTTTTTGGGGTCGCTGACTATGAATCTGAAGTCAAAATTTGAAATAATAACAAAATGGCGGTTTAGAGTCTCAAAAAGCTCGCAAAAAGTCGAAAGCGTCATAAATTCGGCTGAAAGTCAGTACTCGGAGGTTTTCGGGGTCGCTGATTATGAATCCGCATTAAACTCTCTGATATTCTCTCCCCTCTGGGGCTTAACCATATAACTAAGAGGCATATGAGGGATTCTCTGTCAACTCAGCCACAGGTTTCGGTAGAAAAAAAAATTAATTTGTGTGGTTTCATTTTTTTACCCTAGAACCTCGATCCGTGTAACTCTAGTGATCTTTTCGCGATATCGTCAGATATACAGAAAGACTAATTTTTTCAGTCAAAAAAAAGTGCCTTTTTTGAATAAAAAACTAATCATTCTATTTTTTGGTAAAAAATCAGCGTTACCGGAACGTAAAAACTATTTCAAATATTCCGCTCGAATGCTAACACAAAACTACAACTTTTATGTGCAGACATTTTTTTTCAATTACTTCAAATTTCCGAGATATATTCATTTGGAAAGAAAACGGCGATTTGTAAAATTTTTAATTAAAAAATGTGAAGAAATTCACAAATTAGTAGCACTTTAATGTAACCAATTATGGGGCACATCTGAGATGGTCGAAAAAAGTGGCTGAGTTGACAGAGAATCCCTCATATATAGATATAACGCTCTTCAACTCGACCGACCGCGACACGCTGCTTGGATGGGTGCCAATGTATTTCAGTGTACAATGAAGACCGCAATAAAATTCAAGAAAAAGATTCAATTCAAGAAAGACATTCCGCGTCGTTAATGTACGAAATTCAGAAAACTATGTTTTATATTGCAAAAACTCGTAGCAATGACGCGCGCAGCTAAGCGCAGCCATTTTCGATTTTTCCATTCAATAATACATCCATCTACAACATGTGATAGGTCAGCTCGTGGAACACTGTGGAACTTATCAACTTTTCTCTACGTTTTTAGAATTTTCACTTGTAATTTTCCGTGAATTTTCGTACGAATGATTCATTTATTATTATCGCATGAACTATTATTATCAATTTTGAGTTACACAATGATTTTCTACTCACTTTCAGCTGTTGATTCCATTCGAAAAAATTCGAATCGGATATATTGTAAAGTTTTGGCGTCCTGTTCAATACAGCGTTGAAATGGTCATTTACTGCACGACGCGTCGAGCTCGCTCGAGGGCTCCCTTTCAACTGCCGTACAAAAGCAGATATAAGGGCTAGGGCCCGCTGATGCCAAGAATTTAACCTTCGGACTCTTCCCCCACCTAACCCATGACTAAAAATTACCGAAACTTTAACTTTATTTTTCGACTTTTGGCCATCTTTTTCGGATTTGGCCCCATTGTGTGATGGGATAGCGATCAAAAGATGCGGTTTTTCATATACTTTTTCGTCAATTTATTTGAAAAAAGTCGAAGGATACACTCTTATCGAAAAAGTTAAAATTGTACTTTGAAACGTGTTAAAACGGAAGCAAAGAAAAATAATTTTTTTTGAGACGTACGAATACTTTTTTTTGTCGAAAAGTAACTGAAAAAAAATCAGTGTCCCGAAAAAAAAATGTCGACGCAATGGCCGTTCGGTTATAGCTGATGGAATGCCTCATATGTATTGTATTGGAAAATTTTTTTCCATTCATCATGTGAAATTTCTAGTCAATTTTATGAACATTTTCAACGTGAAGCGAACAAAATTTTCAGTATTTTTTCAATACAGTAACTTGAAAACTATTGCGTATATAAGTGTTTGAAATTTCAGGTACTTTAGAGCATGAAATTTACTTTCTTTTTAAAGGTAATATGTCAAAATCTATTAATGAAAATTATACAACACATATTATTTGATTCAATGAATTTCTGCATTAAATTTCATGACACATCTGAAATTTTCATTAAAGTTTATTAAATTTAATGTACTTGTTCATGAAAAGGTTCATCAAGGAACGAGTGCTGTAATTTTACAGCAAAATTCAGTAATTTTAATGTCTGGTACATGAATTTCCAGTGCACAGTACATTAATTCTCATTTAATGTACGCTTTCTGTAAATTTCAGGTACTTTAGAACATAAATTTTAATTTCTTTTTCAACAGTTATATGTCAAAATCTATGCTTGCAAATTATACTACACCCATCATGTAAATTCAATGAATTTCTGCATTACATTTCATGTCACATCTGAAATTTTCAATAAAGTTTATTAAATTTAATGTACTTGTTCATGAAAAGATCCATTCAGGAACAAGTGCTGTAATTTCACAGCAAATTTCAATAATTTCAATGTCTGGTACATGCATTTTCAGTGCACAGTTCATTAATTCTCATTTAATGTACGCTTTCTGTAAATTACAGGTACATTAGAACATTAAATTTACTTTCTTTTTTAACAGTGATACGTCAAAATCAATGCTTGAAAATTATATGACACCCATCATGTAAATTCAATGAATTTCTGCATTAAATTTCATGTCACATCTGAAATTTTCAATTAAGTTTATCAAATTTAATGTACTTGTTCATCAAAAGGTCCATTAAGGAACATGTGCTGTAATTTTACAGCGAAATTCAGTAATTTTAATGTCTGGTACATGAATTTTCAGTGCAAAGTACATTAATTCTCATTTAATGTACGTTTCTGTAAATTTCAGGTACTTTAGAACATTAAATTTACTTTTTTTTAAACAGTGTACCTATATAACAACTTACACCCATCCGGACCCCCACAATCACCCGCATCACCTTAACCATCATCCGACCCCACCCCCACAATAATTCGCACTCACCACCACCCACACCTACACACGCTAAGCAATAGTTGTAATGGTAACCGTTGCCATGATAACCGTTACTATGGTAACCGTTACTATGGTAACCGTTACTATGGTAACCGTTACTATGGTAACCGTTGCTATGGTAACCGTTACTATGGTAACCGTTACTATGGTAACCGTTACTATGGTAACCGTTACTATGGTAACCGTTACTATGGTAACCGTTACTATGGTAACCGTTACTATGGTAACCGTTACTATGGTAACCGTTACTATGGTAACCGTTACTATGGTAATCGTTACTATGGTAACCGTTGCTATGGTGACCATTGCTATGGTAATCGTTGCTATGGTAACCGTTGCTATGGTAACCGTTGCTATGGTAACCGTTGCTATGGTAACCGTTGCTATGCGAACCGTTGCTATGGTAACCGTTGCCATGATAACCGTTGCTATGGTAGCCGATGCCACGGTAACCGTTGCTATATTGACCGTCGCTATGGTAATCGTTGCCATGGTAACCGTTGTTATGTTGACCTTTGCTACGGTAACCGTTGGCATGGTAACCGTTGTTATGTTTATCGTTGCTACGTTAACCGTTGGCATGGTAACCACTGCTATGTTGACCATTGCCATGGTAACCTTTGCTATGGTGTGAGAGAGAGAGGGTATATGTGAGGATAGTGGAAAATCCGTTTCCGATAGGAATTACTCAAAATCCATTCTTAGTGAGCGTCTACGTCGAGAAAGGAGTAATCATGCCAAATTTCTAGTCAATCGGACGTATAGTTTTGGAGATCTCGTGATGAGTGAGTGGTATATCGCTATATATGGGGCATTCCATCCCAAATCGGACAGTTTGAAAAACTTTTTTTTTTATTTCCTCAATTTTTTTACATTTTTGAGTACCCATCAAAAGACCCTTCGTGTTGAATTTTGAGATTTTTTTGATTACCCGTTCAAAAGATATTAAATTAACAAAAAAACCGCTCTTTTTTTGGTATTTTGGTCATAACTTCTTTAATAATGGTCAAAATTAAAAGTTTTTTTTCAAAATTTTTGTTATTTATGAACTTTTTAGAAAAAAATACAACAAAAATATTCGACGTGTTTTTGAATGAGTTTTTTGAGTTTTAAACGTTAAATCGCGTTTTTAAAAGTGAATGTCATTTTTGATTTTTTTTTTTAATTTTTGTTTCAAACATCTATCTATCCAACAATTTTCAAGACTAGTCCGATCGTGGGATCTCAATGACTACTATTTTTTTTTCGATTTTTGAAAATTAAAAAAATTTTTTTTTTCAAATAAATTATTATGAATACCAATTTTTGTTACTGTATAGTATTTTTTTTAATCATTTTGAATTAATTTGGCCACTTTTTCATTGTTAACAGATTTTTAAAATTAATAATTAATCGATGAGCAAATAACAACAGTTCAAGAATTGTATGAGTGGGCATTGAACCTTAATAGTCTACCGAATATTGCTGTCAAATTTCCACATGAGAAACATTATTCAGATGCAAAAGAAAGATTTTATTTGCGACAAAATACTGCGAAGTCAATCACAGGGGGACACAAAAATTTCATTCAATTATTCCAATGAGCAACGGAAATGTATTGGCAAAAGAATATTCTAATTCAGGAAATAATCGTATATGTAAAGTTTTCAAAAAAATACGTGAATAAATAAAAAAACTGTTGTTATTATTATTCATAAACAGACTCAACGATTAATTATCAATTTTAAGAACCCGTTAACCATAAAAAAGTGTCAAAATAAATTCTACATATTGAAAAAAATACTATACAGTAACGAAAATTGCGTCAAAATAAATTCTAAACATTGAAAAAAATACTATAACTGGTATTAATAATAATTTATAAAGAAAAAAATTTTTAATTTTCAAAAATCGAAAAAAATGGTAGTCAATGAGATCCCACGAGGGGCCTAGTCTTTAAAATTGTTGAAAAGATAAATGTTTGAAACAAAAAATTAAAAAAAAAAATCAGAAATGACATTCACTTTTAAAAACGCGATTTAACGTTTAAAACTAAAAAAAAACATTCAAAAACACGTCGAATATTGTTGTTGTATTTTTTTCTGAAAAGGCCATAAAAGAACAAAAATTTGGAAAAAAAAACTTTCAATTTGGACTATTATTGAAGAAGTAATTACCAAAATACCAAAAAAAAAGTGGTTTTTTGTTAATTTAATAACTTTTGAACGGGTAATCGAAAAAATCTCAAAATTTTACATGAAGGGTCTTTTGATGGGTACTCAAAAATATAAAAAAATTGAGGAAATAAAAAAAAAAATTTCAAACTGTCCGATTTGGGATGGAATGCCCCATATAGATAACATATCTTGAAATGAAAATTGCAAAATTTTTCCTAGATAAAAATAAACACTTTCTTTGAGTTTTTAGGTTATAGCACGAAACTAAACATTTCTTCGCTGATGAAAAATCTCAAACTAACAAACGGACAATAACATGGAAAAATAAGAAGTACGCTCCGCGTACTCGTTGGGGGGCTTCGCCCCCCAAACCCCCCTGTGCTTCGCGCGATGTTGTCGTCGCGCTTCGCGCTCCGTATTCTAGATCATTGTCTTGATTTATTCGATATGGAAATACCATATTGTTTTCATGTTACTGTACATTGTTTTTGATAATATCGAGTCCCATGTTTCATTCTTCATAGGGGCAACTGTTCATAAAGTTGGCGATCGAATTTCAAGGATTATATTAGAAGGCACTCGCAATTTTAGAATATAAGGATCATACATTTTGTTTTTGTGATATATTTTGAGTGTTGTTCAATATCCCAGGTAGCACACATGTCAAAATAATACCTATAAGTTATCGTTTTTTAGGTTGCCTTTTGGATATGACTAAAAGATAATAAGGGCTGCGGTTCGAATTGTGCACACAGTGCTCACGATGCTCACGCTGCAAACGTGCGGTCCGATTTCACTGAGCACGCTGACGTATGTTTGCACGCAATCAATTCGGACCACTCGTGAGCTCATAACCTTATAAATCGCATTATTGAAGTGTTAACATTTTTAAAAAAGTGAAAAAGTCACGTTTGTCACAAATAGGCAAGAAACAGAAACTTGAGACTTTTTCGACGATTTTTTCTTATACTTGACATATAAGTAATAAAAAGTTTTTTTCTGTACTTGACATATAAGTAATAAAAAGTCTTATTATGGAGAAACTGGATATTTCAAAGGTGTGGCGGTGGAAATTTTATGAACAATTATGAGAATTTAGATTTTCCTAAAAAAACGGAATTATTATAACTTTTAAACGTTCGGTTTTTCCTGTTTAGGTTCATTTTCAGCATGAAATACTTAAATTAATTTGTAATTCTTTGGATCTCCATTAAAAATGTTGAAACAATTTGTAATTGAATGAATGACAATTAATACTGCTCTAAGTATTGCATAACTTAATTTTATTAAATTACAAATGCTTCGAATAATTAGTAATTTAACATGTAATTTAATTATAAAAGTAATTGCAACAGCCCATCTCTGGATGAAATCACAATGTTGCTGGCAGGATGATTTGAAAGTAGTAAAAGTTAGGTGCTATGAATACGGTGCTGACGATCCGACCGTGAGCACCGTGAATGCTTTGAAGTGACGTCATTGATGACGTCATACCATTCGCAACACGAACAGTGAGCACTGTAAGCACAAATCGGACCGCGCGTTGGCACGCTATGTGCGGTGTGAGCGCAATTCGGACCGCAGCCCAAATGGTATCGAAAAGGTGACATTTAACAGATCACTTCAGACAAGTGGTGACCTTTGTTAATACACTCCGTGTGTGCCAAAATGTATATTTTGGATATATAATAGCGAAAATTGGTGCGTTGAATGTTAAATATTTCTGCGGGGTCACAAGTATATATGTAGTGTATTTTTATAATATTAAAAAATTCTCATTTCATACAAATGTGTCGTGTACTTATTTTTTTAGGTTACGTCGCGTCGACGATTCCCGGCATTTTCCGTTTATTATTTCTTTGCTCAGGTGGAATAATCGGTACGTAAAATTCAATAGAATTTATAAATAAAGATGAGGCCACGACAAAAGCCTCTTTTTCAACTTTCGAAACGGCAACAAAGGCGTAGAGTACGTGCTTTCATGGATGAAGATTTAGATAATGTATGGCCTATAAATGCAGTGATTAATCTACCAATAGTGCAGAATCCAAGTCCTGATATTATTCCACAAATTGATCCTGAAAATCGTGAGCTCGCTGCTGATGTCACAGACTTTCATGCGCTGGTCGACATCATACCAGCACTTCCCGGAGATGATGTTATTCAAACAGATGTCTCGACTACCATTTCTGGACACGATACCAAACATCATGATTTCAGAAATTTTCTTACGTCTTAGGCGATTAAAAATACGGTATCGCAGTCAGCGTTGAACGAGCTATTACAAGGATTGCAAAATGTTGGCAATCCTGAACTTCCAGCAGATGCAAGGACATTGTGCGGTACACCAAGAATGATTCCAATACAAAATCTTGCTGGAGGTACTTACTCTCACTATAGATTGGAGAGGGCGATATCAGATCAACTGAAAATGTTCGTTGAAACTGAGATTGATCCCATTCTTCAGTTCAATATCAATGTCGACGGGATTCCACTGACAAAAAGCTTCAAGAGTGATCTTTGGCCTATTTTGGGAAAAATAGTTGGAGCCAAATTTGTCGATCCTTTTCTGATAGGAGCATTTCATGGAAATGGAAAGCCTTCTTCTGCTGCTGAATTCTTCCAACCCTTTCTTTTCGAGTACATACGTTTACATGAAAAAAAATTTGTCTGCAATAACCGTCGGTACCTTCCACGATTAAATGCAGTGCTTGCAGACACGCCTGCACGAAATTTTATTTCGTGCTTCCCGGCTCACAATAGTCGATGTGCGAAGTGCACACAAATTGGTGCAACAATGGATGGCCGGCGAATCTTTGCTGATACCCATCCAACTTTGAGGTCCAGCGAGACTTTCAGAGAAGGATTACCAGTGTCATTCGATGATATCCTGTCTCCCTTCGAAGCCATCGAGTTTGATATGGTCAAACAATTTCCCCTCGACTATATGCATCTTTTGTGCCTGGGAGTAATGAAGAAACTCCTTTTATTTTGGATTAACTGTATGGGAAAATCAAAAGCGGCGTTGGCAAAAATAGCAGCATTCAATCATTTTGATTGGAGTCTTGCTAAATCTATCCAGTCGGGAGTCGTTGTTGGACGAACTTCCTCGATGGAAGGCCACTGATCTGAGATTATTTCTTCTATATTTTGGTCCAGTGGTACTCTAATATTTTGTGACTGAACCTCAGGTGATTCACTTTAACGCTCTGAATTGTGCTGTCCGGATTCTTTGTGACCCGAGAGAGTGTATTCGTAACAACATGTACGCTCGAGATCTTATGATCTACTTTGTGGAGAATATAAAACTTTTGTACGGCGATGAAATGTTGACCTTCAACATTCATAATTTAATTCATATTTTCTCGGATGTTTTGAATGATGGACCTCTTGATGCTTTCAGCTGCTTTCCTTTTGAAAATTTTCTTCAAAAAATCAAATCATTCGTCAAAGGTGGCGCGCAACCTGTGGCTCAGATGATGAAAAGAATAACTGAGCAGTCGATTCAATTTGAGCCCTCCTCCCAAACAGCAAAAAGTTGTTTTCGTTTGGTAAAGAGAAAAAATCGATTGGATAGTGAATTTTTAGATTTGGAAGGGTACACTGATGCGCATCACGAGATTCAATTTCCAGACTTCTCACTAACTGTCAAGAAACCTAACAAATGTTGTTATTTGTCGAATAAAAGTGCCGTTCTAATAGAACATATATGTTTTCGTGATGAAATCCCTGTTATTATTAACCGTAAGTTCATCAGTACTGCTCCAATTGCTAATTATCCGTACTGTTCAGAAAAGCGGGTAGTTGTCAGACGTCCCACGAGAGACCTTCAGTGAACGGTCAATCTCTCGCTGGACTCTGCATTACTCGTGGCTCTCGCAACTCTATCCCCTCCCCACGACGGCTTTCGCTTGCGAAAACGGGCGCTTCTTATCAGTTGGCTTCGAGGATCTTTTCGATACGGGTCGATTAACGATATATTCTCTCCTTCTCATTCGCGGACTTCTATCGTGAGAAAGAAGAGTGACCGATTTACGCCCGATTATTCTTCAATCTCGCGGTCTCCTCGTGCTTCGCTTTACTGGAAATATTCAACAATAACTTCAGTATGATTCTCCTCGATAAACACTTCGTTTTGGCGAGCCCTTCGTTTACCATCGATTATCGGCCATCTTTCACTTTCTCGGTTTCTTCGTCTTTCTATGCAAGAGCTCTTGGACGATTTACGACCGCCCAAGAGAGAAAACGGTTTGGCTTCACGCGGTAACTTGACGGAAAATATTCACTTCGAATTTGGTGCGGTTCGTCGCGATTATTAACGAGAGACATTATTCACGTTCCACGTGGCGTCGTACGCGATGTCCGCCATTTTCCGGCATCTTTTCGATTGAGCGTGATCATCGCCACGGCGATTTGAACAATTTTTCGAACTTGAAACATATATCTTTTTAAATTCAACCCGTTTTGTTAATAAACAACGAGTATTGTGTGCACTTCGAGTGTGTTTTTTTCATTCGAAACGAACTTCCGGCCACTTGGTTCCCTTCAATCTTCCACCTCTTTCTCCCAATTTCCCAACCAGATCAATTCAGGCATTTTTCCAAACATCGTCCTTCGAGCTGGATAGGGAAATTGGCGAAAATTGTGGAAGTTCATCGGTGATTTTCGAGAAACTTCGAGTTCATTGCCGGCGTGCAACACGTGGCCAGTGCACGCGCACCAAAAACTTCGAGAGAGCGCCTCTTTTCGTGCGCGCGCATTCTCTCTCGTCGCTTCGCCCGCACGAGCCTCGTAGCACCGTTTCCAAGTTCGAGTGTTTTCTGGACGTAGGAAAGCAGCCGTGAAAGGAGCAGCGCAGCGGTGAGCTCAAGCCGCGGAATTGTCAGTCGCTTGAGCCGTGCTACATGCGTCTTTGAAGTGACGAGCGTGATGGTTGAAGAGCCATCATCTGAAGTGGAAAAAAAGTAAGCCACGGCTGACAGGACCAATTGCGAGGCGTCCGAAAAACCGTGAAGCTGAACCATTGCCGAGGGTTTTAGTTGAAGCCACCGAGGGAGGGAAATAAGCGAGAGATCCGTCAAGTTCTCTTGGAAGTGAAGCCACCGTTGAAGCGAAATCGGAAGGGAGTCGTCCCAGTGAAGTTTTGCCTACCAGAGCTCTTGAAGAAACATCTTTGTCGTGATGATGATTGGCGAAACGAAGCCCAACGAGTCAAATAATTGCGCCGTTTCCGAGAGGATTGTCGAGAAGTTTGACGCTGGAGTCCTGTGGTTGAATCACAACCGCACCGGCTTGTGACTCGGGGTTGCCAATGTCTTGAAGCAGTTCTGTGAAATTTTTCTCTCAATTTCGCAATCAGATCAGTTTAAGCATTTTTCCAAACATGGTCCTTCGAGCCGGATAAGGAAATTGGCGAAAATTGTGGAAGTTCATCGGTGATTTTCGAGAAACTTCGTGGCCAGTGCACGCGCACCGAAAACTTCGAGAGGGCGCCTCTTCTCGTGCGCGCGCATTCTTTCTCGTCGCTTCACCCGGACGAGCCTCGTGGCAATCTCTCTCTCTCGCTCTCGTGAGATCGTACTCGGCTTGTCCGTTACATTCAATGCTTCATCGGTGCTTCGAGTGTACGCGTATCACGGATATTCTCGCTCTGCGAGTGTGTGCGCATATCACGTGACTTTCTTGCGTGCAGTGGTTTTTTGTCGAGCCGATCTACGCGTCTCGCGATCATTCGAGTTCGCCGAGACGATACACACATGTTTCGTTTTTCGTTTGGAATTTTTTCGATTCTACGCATAACACGGACATTCTCGCTTAACGAGTGTGCATGCGTAGCTCGTGATTTTTTGCCTTTTTTCGCGAGAATTGTGATTTTTCGGGATATTCGTTCGACGCGTCTCACGAACATTCTTGATATTCGAGTGTGGGTGCGCGTCACGTGATTCTTCGTGCGCTTCGGGATTTTCTTCGCATAAATTTTACGCAGCCTTCGGATATTTTCGGCGCATTTACTGGTTTTTCGGAATTCTTCGCTACGCGTCACTGAATTCTCGTGCATCGAGTTGTAAGCATATTCAGTGTTGTTTTTTGGTTCGTCGTGCGCGTTACACAAACAGTCTCGTGTCGCCGAGTGTGTGCGCGTACTTCGTTTTCTTCGACTTTTTTGGTTTTTTTCAAGTGCGTCAGACGAACGTTCTCGTCGCCAAGTGTGTGTGCGTACTTCGTTTTCTTCGATTTTTCGTTTTTTTTTCAAGTGCGTCACACGAACATTCTCGTCGCCGAGTGTGTGCGCGTACTTCGTTTTCTTCGATTCTTTGGTTTTTTTAAAAGTGCGTCACATGAATATTCTCGTCGCCAAGTGTGTGCGCGTACTTCGTTTTCTTCGACTTTTTTAGTTTTTTTTCGAGTGCGTCACACAACTATTCTCGTTGCCAAGTGTGTGCGCGTACTTCGTTTTCTTCGATTCTTTTTTGTTTTTTCAAGTGTGTCACACAAAAATTCTCGCAACATCGAGTGTCTGCGCGTTTTTCTTTAGATATTTTGAGCATACGCTCTACACGGACATTTTCGATTTGCGAGTCTGTACGCAGCTGACCTTACTTCTTGGTAGTTCAACGGGTGCTTCGCGAACTTCGCTCAGTGCGTTGCGCGTGCGCGCTCTATCGAACCTTTCGTCGCATAGAATTTTTCGACGCTCCAGACTTTTTCCGGATTTTCCAAGTGCTGTTGCACAAACATTTTCGTTCCTTCACGCGCTCGGGCTTTCTCGGGACTCTTCAAGTACTTTCGCCTTGATATCTTCCCCGAGTTGCGGTTTTGTAGTTTTTCGTGCTTGTACTGCGTACACACATTCTTCTTTGCTTCGCGCATGGCACTTCTTCAACGAGAAAGAAGGGTAACCGATTCACGCCCGGCTATTCTTCAATCTCATTGTCTCCTCGAGTTCACTTCATTGGAGATATTCAATATCAAATACAATTCGATTTCTTCGATGAACACTGCAACTGCAGTTCTCGAGCTATTCGATTCACTTCGAATGATATGAAATTCATCGTTCATTCACGGTCTTCTTTCTTGAGAAAGATGTTGAACGATTTACGACCGGTCAATATAGTCAATCTCGTAGTTGTATTCGGGATCAGCTTCAGTGAAATCCTTCGATACTATTTAGCAACAGCCAATACGACGCTTCTTCGGGCTCGCTGGGTACAACGAATTAACTTCTGACTTCGGCCACCTCCGAAATTTTCTATTCTTCTGCAACCTCAAGGGATTCTTCTACCAAACTGTATAGTCGGCCTTCAGTTTCGCTAGTTACGACCTATGCAATTTTGACATCATCTTCGGACGGTTCACATCGAGTTCGACTCTTGTAGGATCCTCTTATTGGTTCAACTTCTTCGATAGAAAAGAATGGCCACTTCAAGTAATATCTTGGAATTGGGAGTCAGTCAGCTGGCCGCACGCGGGGAGATACCCTCGTCACTCGCTCTACAATTTCCGATTCAACTTCAAGCTCGGTTCGTATTCGGCACATTTCAATTGATAATGAGTTCGCTTCCTTGCTTTAGAAATTTCTGGAACAGGAGAAAATTCTGTCGGACTAAGCCTCTACATCAGAGCCCGAGGATTCCTCCTGTGAACAACACTTCAAGGACACGCATTCGCGAGATGAAGACGGGCGATATACAGTCCGCCTTCCCTTCAAAACCTTACCACCGTCTCTCGGGGGTTCCTTCACGGCAGCGTGGCGCTCCCTTCTTCAACTTCAAAAGCGGCTTTCGCTTAATTCAACTTATCGAGAGTTGTATCACGGTTTTCTTCAGGAGTGCGAGACGCTGTCTCATATAGTGCGAGCCTCTACACGGGCGCCAACCTTTGACAGGACACTTCTGACGTACTTCTTTGGATCCGATGGCAAAACTTCACTGGGACGATTCCCTTCCGATTTCGCTTCAACAACGGTGGCTTCACTTCTGGGAGAACTTGACGAATTTCTCGCTTATTTCTCTCCCTCGGTGGCTTCAACTAAAACCCTCGACAATAGTTCAGCTTCACGGTTTTCCGGACGCCTCGCAATTGGCCCTGTCAGCCGTGGTTTACCTTCGTTCCACTTCAGATAATGGCTCTTCAACCATCACGCTCGTCGCTTCAAAGACAGAGGTAGCACCGCTCAAGCGACTGACAATTTCGCGGCTTGAGCTCACCGCTGTGCTGCTTCTTTCACGGCTGGTTTCCTACGTCCAGAAAACACTCGAACTTGAAGACGTTCCCATGTTTCTCTGGACCGATTCGTCGGTAACATTAACGTGGATCACGTCGCATTCGGCTCGCTGGAAGGATTTTGTTCGAAATCGAGTCACTTCAATTCAAGAGATCACTTCGAACGCGACGCACTGTGGGCAGAATCACAGAAAAATCGGCAAAACCCAAAAATTGAGTGTTCTCATTTCGTATTTCTATGTATGTCATTTCAAAGACCAGGTATTTGTACGCCCTATTGTAAAAGGACCGGTCCCTACCCTTCGCGGTACTCGACTTACGACAGTCTGAACTCGACCGTTCGAGAGTGAAGAACGTAGCGATTTTGTACGCTGAAATTTTCGATTCGCGCAAAGTGAAATATATTTTGTTCTACGCTACCGATTTCAAATCGGTAAAATGGGAGATAATCTTGAAGGTATGTAGAATATTATTATGTCAAATAGTTTTTTGAAATTTGAAATATTGTATGTATAAAAGAGTGTTCAATGTATGCATTTTAAGCAAGCTTGTAAATTTATTTTTCCAAAAGAAGTATAAAAATAGTTGTGATCCCAGGAGATCCCAGACTTTTGAACATTGTAGCCTATTGATAATGTTATTAAGATTAGAATTTATAAAAAAAATTCTGCAGATTGTTGCATATCTGGCTTTGGGAACCGGAATTCTCATGTCGCGCAACGCTTGGCTTCTTTGTTCAGGCTGGGCGCATAGTCCCCAGCAGGTAAACGTATACCTGCTGGGGACAATAGCCGGTCCTTGTGGAATATAAAATAATTTTCTACCCAGTGATCTATTCATAAAGAGTCATGATTCATGTAACGGGTGTTCAAAATGTTACAATAATTTATTCTATCATTTACAATTAGATTAAAATTTTTCCCATGAACACATTCATTTTTAGTAAATGTTTATCATACTTGTTTTATTCTAGGTTCACGTGCCATGGATTACACGTGCACTTATCAGGATATTTTTGGAATGATTAAGGAGAAATTTAAATTGTGCCTGGATGAGCAACTTCAGATTTTTGAGGAAAATTACTCTTGAGTCATCCGAATCTTTCACGATTGACAACAATGAAAAGGATTCATTAAAAAAATTACTTTGTAATATCAAAAGTAGATGGCTCGAAGTGCACAGAAGCCACGATGCATTTTTTAAAAAAAATGAAAAATGGTTGCAAACTTCAATAACTATTTTGGTAATTAATTTTATTGATGTTTCGAAAAATCGAGTTATGGGTCAAGATGTATAGTATAACGCTCGCGCTATTTTTTTCAGAATTGTACGAAACCAATTGGAGAGCCATCAACTTCAGGTGTATCTGGGCGACCTCGAAAATTGAGTTTCGAAGAGTCGAGTGAACGTACCAAGAAAAGAAGGGCTTTAGAAGTCAGTGAAAAGCATTGCGTGGAGGAATTAAGTTTGGCCACCAGGATGAGACTCAGTTCTGCAGGATTAAACGATGCTGCCACTATTTTAAAAAACATCACAACAAAATCTCCCTCAAGAGCTGCGAGATACCGAACAGCATATGAATCGTCGATAGATCCACGGCTAGTTGAGATGTCTGGAGATGAAGCACTGATAGATTTTGTAAATGCAAAACTAACAAAACAGCAATACATAGACATCAGGCGATCTTTGAGAAATAAAAAAGTTGCTATTTATCCATCGTACGCAAAAGTCGTTGCTGCTAAAAATCGTTGTTACCCTTCAGATATAACGGTAACTGAGACTTTAGCCGAAGTGAAATTACAGTCTTTGATTGATCACACTTGCGACAGAATTCTAAAGTTGCAAACTGACGTAATTAACTCTTTGCGCCCTGAAGAATCGAAGAATTTAAGACTAATTTGTAAATGGGGTTGTGATGGAAGCTCTGGGCACAGTGAATACAAACAAAAGTTTACGAATGCTGAGAGTTCTGATGCGAGTATATTTTTAACGTCTTTAGCTCCATTGCAAATTTTAGGATCGGATATCTCAAAAAAAGAATTCGTCCTTTGGAAAAATCCCAGGCCCTCATCTCCACGGTATTGTCGCCCTATTAGAATTCAATTTTTAAAAGAAACTGTGTCGTCAACGATTCAGGAACGGCAACACGTTGATAATCAGATCGAGTCTCTCACCCCTTTTACGACATTTATTGACGGGAAGGAAGTTACTGTTAAATACGAGCTGTATTTCACTATGATTGACGGCAAAGTTTGCAACTCCGTGACAAATACAAAATCCGCAATGCGTTGCTATATATGCAATCTCACATCATCGCAATTTAATGACATAGAGCTGATGAAAACTGTAGACGTTGACAGAACTCGACTCGAACTTGGATTATCAACGTTGCATGCGTGGATCCGTTTTTTTGAGTGCTTCTTGCACATCGGCTATAAAATCGGTGTTCACAAGTGGCAAACTCGAAAAGATGAAGAAAAAAAAGTAGTTGCTGAGCGAAAACGAGTTATTCAAGCCGCATTCAAGAAAGAGTTGCATCTTGATGTTGATAAACCGAAACAAGGGTTTGGTAGCAGTAACGACGGAAACACTGCGCGACGTTTTTTCGAAAATACTCAAATTTCATCAAGAATTTTGGGTTTGGACGAGAATATTATGAAAAGATTCCACATAATATTGCAAGTTCTTTCAAGTGGCTTTGCCGTAAATGTAACTGCTTTCAAACAATATAGTCTTGAAACCGCCGAAATGTTCGTAACTTTGTATTCTTGGTACTGCATGCCAACTACGGTTCACAAAGTTTTGATTCACGGTCCTTTGATAATTGAATGGTCCCCGCTTCCTATCGGGCAAATGTCAGAAGACGCACAGGAAGCCCGTAACAAGGATATTAAAAAATATCGCGAGTGTTTTGCTCGAAAACACTCGAGAACAGCGACCATGCAAGACGTTTTCAATCGACTCCTCTTAACTTCAGATCCGTACATATCGAGCATGGGCAAGCAGTATCCGAAAAAAGCAAAAAGTTTATCACCAGAAGCATTGCAACTTTTGCTCTGTACCGATAGTTCTCGCGATAAGTATGGTTTAGGTGAATTAATGAAATACACGAGTGACGAATCAGAATCCACCAATTCCTCTGACGACGGCGATCGCGATTCCGACGCTGACGATTATGATTAATATTGAAATCAGGAATAATTATTAATAATTAATATTATTATTATTATTATTATTAATTATTAATTATTCTATGTAACGCACGTATTATTTTCGGTAAAATTTAATTCGTTAAGTGTCGATTGCCGTTTCAAATGTATTTAGCAATAAAATTCGTTAAAAATGATTTATAACTAATTTTCCGAAATTATTTGAAAACTTTCCCTCACTTCCAGACAATCGTTTTGTTTTCCCCAAATCTCATTCAAAATTTATAAAAAACGACCTTCAAAACACAAATATTGATTTCTGATAGCAAAAGTTGCTTATGAGTAAGATAAAAATATATTTTCGGTTCGCCATTTTGTTTTTTTTCGAAATTTTGATTCAGGATTTTCAATAAGTGACTTTTAAACCGCAAATTTACCGATCCCTACACAAATCGGATGCTTTTTAGTAATGCAGATAGTCACTTCCGGTCCGCCATTTTGTTTTTTCGAAATTTTTATTAGAGATTTTCAATAAGTGACTTTTAAACCGCAAATTTACCGACCCCTACTCAAATCGGATTCTTTTTAGTAACGCAGATAGTCACTTCCGGTCCGCCATTTTGTTTTTTCGAAATTTTGATTCAAGTTTTTCAATAAGTGACTTTTAAACCGCAAATTTACCGATCCCTACTCAAATCGGATGCTTTTTAGTAACGCAGATAGTCACTTCTGGTCTGCCATTTTTTTTTTTCAAAATTTGGATTTGAGATTTTTAATCGGTGACTTTTAAACCGCTAATTTACCGATCCCTACTCAAATCGGATTCTTTTTAGTAACGCAGATAGTCACTTCCGGTCCGCCATTTTGTTTTTTCGAAATTTTGATTCCAGATTTGAAATCAGCGAGGTTAAAAACTTAAGAATCACTATTGCATTTTTCAGTACGCACACCGGCCTAGTTTTGCCGATTTTTCTGTGAATCTACCCACAGTGCGACGTGGCGCTTCATCTCGGGCAAGGAAAATCCCGCAGACTGTGCGTCTCGTGGAATTACACCTCGTCAACTTTCTCGACATTCCCTCTGGTGGAATGTACCAACTTGGCTCTCGCAGCCTTGTACCAGCTGGCCCACTTCGTCGTTCGAGATCGTCACCGACTGTGACCTCGAACAGCGTCCAGGTCTCACCTCCACTTCAACTTCAGGGCCTCTTCTACCGATTTGGGACCTTCTGGAGCGACAATCTTCCCTAAATCGGCAGCTTTGAATCACGGCAATTTGCAAAAGAGCTTTTGTCCGCTTCAGGCGAGTTCCACATACTTCAATGACCAACCCGATTTCACCGGGAGACCTGAAAGTCGCAAATTTTTCTGGATACGCCTCATCCAACAGTCGTACTTCACTGCTGAGCTACGGATAAGCGGAGTGACACTTCAACGGAGCAATGCAATCGCCGCCGTCACACCTTTCATCGACCAACTCGGAGTCCTTCGTGTGGGCGGGCGCCTCGAGCATTTGATCCTTCACTCCAAGGCAAAATATCCACCTGTTTTACCTCGGACTTCACGGCTAACAATACTGATAATTTCAAATGCCCATCTCCGGACTCTTCACGGCGGCATACAAGCAACATTGGCCTATCTCCGCGGATCGTACTGGATATTGGGTGGTCGAGCGCCGGTACGATCATATATTCTTCGCTGCACCACTTGCGCACAGTTTCGAGGCCTCAGAGCTCAGCAGTTGATGGGGCAACTTCCCTCGCCACGAGTCACACCTTCCCGTGCCTTCCTTCATTCTGGCTTGGATTATGCCGGACCCTTCACGGTAAAGACTTGGCGAGGAAGAGCAGCAAAAACATACAAAGGTTATCTCGCAGTTTTTGTCTGTTTTTCTACCTCAGCGGTGCACCTCGAATTGGTGACGGACCACACTTCAGAAGCCTTCATCGCAGCATATCGGCTATTCTCTGGTCGACGGGGTATCTGTCACACGCTGTACAGTGACTGTGGAACGAACTTCAGCGGTGCATATGCCACTCTTCAGGTTCTCTTCAAGGCTGGTTCAATGGAACTGAACCAAACTATCTCCGCATTAACCAGCCTCGGTACAAAGTGATCCTTCAATCCCCCGGTAGCCCCTCACATGGGTGGAAAATAGGAGGCTGCCGTGAAATATCATCTTCGGCGGGTCATCGGTGAGACTGCACTTACGTACGAAGAATTTACGACTCTTCTTACGCAAGTCGAGGCAGTGCTCAATTCAAGGCCGCTTTGTGCTTTCTCGGATGACCCGGAGGATTTGTCATCCTTGAATCCGGGTCACTTCATCGTCGGTAAGGCTCCTACCACAGTGCCTGAGCCATCTTTGACCTCAACGGCGGAATCTCTGTTGTCTCGGTGACAACTTTTTCAAGCACGGCTTCAGCACTTCTGGCAGAGATGGTCAAGGGAGTACCTTCATCAAAGTCTCTCAACTTCAAAATGGCATCATCCTTCTAATGAGATACGAGTGGGGTCACTCGTTCTCATAACAGACGAAACACTTCCTCCGACGTGATGGCCGGTCGCGCGGATACTTGAACTTCACCTTGGCGAAGACGGCCTCACTTGAGTCGTCACAATTCAAACGGCATCTTACACCTTCAATCGGCCGATCGCAAAACTGCGCGTTCTGCCGGCGGACTTTTCGTCAACGGAGCTTGCCGAAGGTGGGGAATGTGTTCAGAAAAGCGCGTAGTTGTCAGACGTCCCGCGAGAGACCCTCAGTGAACGGTCAATCTCTCGCTGGACTCTGCATTACTCGTGGCTCTCGCAATTCTATCCTCTCCCCACGACGGCTCTCGCTCGCGAAAACGTGCGCTTCTTATTAGTTGGCTTCGAGGATCTTTTCGATACGGGTCGATTAACGACATATTCTCTCCTTCTCTTTCGCAGACTTCTATCGTGAGAAAGAAGAGTGACCGATTCACGCCCGATTATTCTTCGATCTCGCCATCTCCTCGTGCTTCGCTTCACTGGAAATATTCAACAATAACTTCATTGTGATTCTCCTCGATAAACACTTCGTTTCGGCGAGCCCTTCGTTTATCATCGATTTTGGCCATCTTTCATTTTCTCGGTTCCCAGTATTTCTTTTCACGAGGTCTTGGACGATTAACGACCGGCCAAGAGCCGTTTGGCTTCACGCGGTAGCTTCACGGATAGTGTTAACTTCGATTCAGTGCGGTTTCCTTCGCTAATACGCGAAATATAACTTTTCACGCGACACGTGGCGTCGAACGTGGGTCGGCCATTTTACGGCACCTCGTCGAGTTTGCATGATCATCGCCACGGCGAAAAGAACAATTTATTTGAACATTATAGCTATCATTTTCAACCGTTAACCCATTTTTGTTAATAAACAACGAGTATTGTGTGCACTTCAAGTGAGTTTTTTCTTCGTTCGAAACGAACTTCCGGCCACTTGGTTCCCTTCAATCTTCCACCTTTTTCTTCCAATTTCCCAACAGATCAATTCAGGCATTTTCAAACACGTACGATTTTCGCGATATGGGCATTTTTCAAGCACAAGCGCTCTCCGAATTACAAACGTGGAAAATAGAACAAATTGACAGAAAAGGCTTCGCTATTTTTTACTACCCGGATTCTGTATGCGTTTTCCCACTGATTCATAGCGATATCTAATAAAGCGACATTATATTTATTAGTGTATTTATTTAATAACGAATTACATATGTTCATTTACAGATATACCACCATCACACACCTCTGTAATTCTTTCCATCTGAGAATTCGCCGTGGACATATACGATTTTCTTTCAGATTTACTCGAAGTTCCAACGCTGATATCATAGATAGACGCGTTGCACGTGAGTGGTCCGATTCCATACGTTATAGATAGATAAGAGTGTGGATAAGCTCGATTTCATGCGATGCACATTTGCTCATTATATACGATTGCACTCGCTTCTAATAGATTTTTTAGTTCACGTCCTTGTCACATTCCACTGGTTGTTTTGCTGTGGGCTGCATACAGGTTGCATAAGTTATCATTTATTGTCGTTATTTTGGAAAAGATATCCACTATATTGAAAAACCTTCCACTCAAACACTTTTTAGGCACTCACTCATTTATGACAGAAAGTGCCTATTGCAATCGCCTCGAAATCTGTGTCGGATGTTCGTCCAGACCCAGATCACAGAAACCGGTGTACGGAATTCAATTTCCTTTGGAGGGTAGTTGCGTATGGTTGTAATCTCTATGCCCAAGGGGTCTAAATCCAAACGAATACTGCAAAACAAAGATTTTTGCTAAAAAATAGTTATTTTGGGCAGGACCGCGGTTCTACAGAGGCAAAACTGTCACGAATAAATTAACACGAGTGGACCAGCACAAGCTTATGAAAATTTTATATTATTGTCATGACAGGCCTGTCTTCAATAGAAACTGTATTGACAGAAATTGGCGAGGGGTAAAATTCTATTCGATCCAATGCACACCGATCTAAACTATACACTGCTAAACTATCGATGTCTAATCCGACTATCGACTGAATTATCACCATCATAACTGGCTCCCGCAAAACTGTTTTAATGTAAAACTGTACACCACAAAATGTTTATCAAGTTCATGATTTATCGCAAAATCTTTATGATGTGAAATCCTGCACTACAGAACTGTCATCAGCTTAGCGCGCCATTGCGAAACTGGCAAGAGCGTCAGTGGTACACCGCTGAACCGTCACCATTCTAACGTGAGATTTTAGTAACTCACACTAGTGCACGCTATATATGTAGCCTAAGCGTTCGTGCAGCTTCACGAAACGTGGTGCAATAGGGTGGTCTGGCGTCCGTGCACGTTCTTACCGACTGTCACCGCTCTTCGGTCATCACTCATATCGGGATCTTACAATGAAAATATATGAATACTAGAGGTTTTTGTGGCTCGGGCGCTACGCACCCTCGCATCGTAAGGGTTTAGGTTTGGGGGTTCGGGTTTGGAGGTTTGGGTTCTCGATACTTGTACACGGTGGCGGCGGCGGCGGTGGCGAAATATTTATATAATATAGAGAGATAAGTTACTCTAAAAAGCGGCCGTTATATCCTGCGGTATAGCCGCGTTTCATGAAACAGCCCGTGCGCCCGTGCCCACTTGTAGCGGGCATCTTATTGGGAGTGACTGAATTTCGTGATAGTCCGGTGACGGTTTTAGCGTGTACAATAGAGCCAATGTTAGTTTCGCAATGACGCGCTAGGTCGGTGAGAGTTCGGCCCTGTAGAGTTAATGCAGTGACGGCTTACCCGGTGTAGAGTTTGTAAAATATATATCCTCTTCAGCGAGTTTAAACGGTGATCATTCACTCTGTGACAGTCGTGAGCACATTTTTTTCAGACTGGTATGATTTTCCCAGTGACCATTGTGCCATGCACAGTAGATACCCCGGGGAATTAAGCGAATGACAATTTGATCAGCGATAGCCTTCGTGTATTAATTTAGATAGAAAAAAAGTTCTGTCCCGACAATATTACGAATTTTTTGTAAGCTCGTGACGATTTGCTCGTGTGAATTTATTGGTGACTGCCTCTGTAGAAACGCGGTCCTGCCCCATTTTGGAGCAAAAAATGCCGTTTTATGACCATATGTAGTTGAAACTTGGGATTTCACGAACGAATTTTTCTCTAACTCACACAATGTCTGTTTATGATTGTAAACAAATGTCCCACGGACTATTCATCCGATCAGACATCATTGAGTTTACAATTTTGCAAAAAAAAACACAATTTTTAACGAAAAACTGCTATTTCTGTCCATGTACATTTGAAACTCAAAAGTTCACGAAAGAATTTTTTTCCAAGTTACAAAATTTCTGTATATAATTATGAAGATATGTCGCATGAAGTTTCAATCCAGTTAGACACTGCCTAGTGGATAACTTTTGCACGACAACAATATTTTTAACAAAAAAGACTATTTTTCTCACTGACAGAATTTCTATATGACTGTAAACAAGCACATATCACTTTCACGCAAGGCATAGACGTGCATACGTGACGTCGCCACGTACGTCACGCCACCGCTACGTCACTCACAGAGTAAAAAAGGAACTAAAAATGGCCTGAGCGCGCTAAATTCAAAACCCTTATTTCTCCGTTGGCAATATGGCGATCACCCGCGCGTTTCAAACGTGAAAAAACAGAATCTGAGCATTAATTTATAACCTAAAACTTTTTTTTACTTATTATGAATGGACTAATAATCATTAAATTATTGAAGTCTTATGATAAATACCGCATGATAAATATGCCTATCTCAAATGTCACTAATATTCTTCATTACTGCCTAATATTTTAACAATTCTGTGAATATAATCCATCAAAGCATTTAAATGATTTGATTGTTTAGATACTTTCAAATCATATTGATTATATTCAAATCTGTCTTTTTAATAACGATACATAGAATTTATCCGACTACTCGATGTTCACAATGAATCAAAGGGTTTAAATTGCGATGTGAGTGCCTATTAAAACGTCCCTAAAGGACATGTTAACCAACATTTAAAATATATCACAAAAACAAAATGTATCATCCTTATATTCTAAAGTATTCCGCATGGGGACCGGGTTACTGATCCGGACCAGGTCCTCAGGGGGGACTGGCTACTGACCCGGCCCAACCCTGTAATAGGCGAAAGCCTCTACACGGGGGGAAATGCATACAAAAAAAATCGAATAAATAATCGTAAATACATCATATCAGCTTCCATTTGAAAGGATATAACGTTTGGAATATGAAAAACAAATGTTTACTTATTTTTTTGCGATAACTAAAGCACAACACGCCAACACGCGAACTCACCACGAGACGCTCTCGACATTTTGATATTTCGATGGGTAAAAGCAATTTACCTCGGGGTTTGGGAGGATCTATAGCATCACCTGACCTTGCTTGATGGAACTATGCACTTAGAACCTTGACCTTGCCACCGATGGCGATTTTATGGGGCCTCGAAGTGCGTGTTGCGTAGAAGCAACATACGGTCCGAAAGGGTTAATTACTTTCCGTAGAAAATTATGGTTTCATCTAAGCAGAGTGGTTCAACGGCGATATGAGACGCGTGCGCATTTCAAAAGACGGGATTATTACTGGAATATATAAGTTGCTGTTCAAATAATGGTGGAATATGTAATATACTCATTTTTATACTCATTTTTTTCTTTTACAGTAAAAAATCCCAAGAAAATGTGCTTAGCACCAAACACATTTCTAAGTATGTTTCATTTCTTTATCTTTTTTTTCTTTAAATTCAATATCTTTTCTCTTGCATATCTATACTGTATGAACAATAGGGTGACGCAAAAAAACCGACTTTTTTTCGACTCGCCAAAAATGAGCTCAAACAAAAATTTTTAAGGGTCACTCAAGATTTTCAAAAATTTCAAAAATCGTCCAAAATCGAATTTTCATTATGTTTTATATTTTTTGCTCATTACGGTAGAATTTTATAAACGAAAAAAAAAGTTTTTTAAATTTTTAGCGCAAAATATTCATTTTTAAATCATTCGGTTCAATAGTCAAGGAATGGTTGAGCCGCAAAAATTAACATGTACTCTGTTTTACTGTAACGCCGATAAAACAGATCTTTCACATGCTGGTAATGTTGAAGGATACGACGAAAGAAAAAAAAATTAAAAGAAATTGAGAACTTAAAAAAAAAAAAATCAATCGTATTATTACTGTAATTTGCAAAACATCAAGTTATTAAAAAATTATATTTTCAGTATTGTGTTTAATTTTTTATTCATCTCGTGGTGTATTTTTATCGATTATCTTACTTATTGAAGGAAAAAAATTATAAAATCTCGAAAACATCTAATGCAATGCACTTACAAATATAAAAAAATTATGAGCGACTTTTTAAAATGAATATTTTGAGCTAAAAATTTAAGGAACTTATTTTTTTTCGTCTATAAAGTTCTACTGTAATGAGCAACAAAAATAAAAAAAATAAAAATTCGATTTTTGACGATATTTGAAATTTTTAAAAATCTTGAGTGACCCTTAAAACTTTTTTTTTTTAGCTCATTTTCAGTGAAGGTTCTTAAAACATAAAAAACTAACATATTATTACAAGAGACTCGAAAAAAAATAGTCGATTTTTTTTTGCCACTCTAATGTACAATTTATATTTCATGTTTGTTGCAGAAAGCCCAAGCATGATTGATATAAGCACCTTGAGTGCACCGATGCACATCATTCAAAGTTCGAATCTTAACATTTTGAAAGGCAATAACAAGCCAGGTAAGATTTTCACATATTAAATTCCGTAATATTACATTCGTGATTTAATAGATGAGACTAATAAAAAATAATACTTTGCAGTTAACGATGTGAACAACTAGGATGGTATTACCATTACGAACACCGAAAATGCTCATATTCTTATCGATAATGTATTGGATTTGAAGATCCATTCCATCGTAAATAAATATTACAACCATCAAGAAGAAGAACAACACGAACAAGAAGAAGAAGTAGAACTACACGAACAAGAAGAAGCAAATCATCATCGTCACAATCCGGCGGTTTGCTGCAATGCGTATCATAATTCATTTCTTAATAACTCTGCTGACTGGATATACTCTTTATGTTTTTGTTATTGCTCAGGTCAATGTCGACAAGAAAGGACACAATTCGAACAGCTAATGCTGCGTCAATTGACGAGACTGATTGAATTGAATCGAGAGGATAACCGTAGTGCAGCACAGCAACTTCATAACCTGTCCTTGTTACCATCCATGCCTTTCAACGACATCGAGCGTCTGCAGCGATTCGATAATGACCTCCGCGAGAACGAACGGCTACGAGAGCAATTCGTACGTATGCGAGTATATGTTGCCACTAAGCATCAATGTACTTTCTCAAATTATTTAATTTTTTTTCAGAAAGGAAAAATTCAAGAGATCGGTGGCAAAAATCTCCAAAAAGCTGTAAAATTGGCCATGGAAACGGTGATGTCTTTTTATTGAATATTTTTTAACGATTTGCGGTCAAGGTTGTATAGTTTCTTGATTTGGATATACTGTTACGTCCCAACCGGCGAGTTTTCCTTCTCGGTCAAAAAGGGGCAAACCCTTCCTTTACACGTTTTTCGGAAGAACTGCGTTATGTTGGACAGGTGGCCTTTTCGAGCCTTTCCTTGTGGAAATTTGCTCAGGACGGCCGTGAGAGTGTATTTTAAATGATCGGCTTAGTGAAGTAATATAATTCCTAATGATGGTTGAAAAGTAGAACGATTTCTAGGAAAAGCCACATGATATTTTAATATTTTGAAATTTACCAGTTAAAAGTTATTACCTCAACCATGAATGATTTCGCGCAGCACCGACTTATAAATGTTGGCAAAACACTTCGCAGCTTGAATTATAATGAGGAATAAAAACAGAAATAAATTAGAAAACTTTGAGAGTTATATCAGATTTATGATAAATTATTAGCGAACATTGCTGATGGCAGAAACGTAAAGGTCCCTCTGAGAAGTGTAAATGTTGCTCTGAGAGGTTTCACATCAGCAGTCACTGGCCGGTATGGCAGCCTGTACCGGCGACTGTGTGTTCCGGGTCTCAAGGCTTGTATGTAATCTTAGGGAATCTTTGATGTTAATCACTGACCGGGACGATACCCTGGGTCAGTTGATCTAACCCGCCAGAACCTTTCAGATTTGTTTGTGAATGTGTTTCGCGTAACTCTAGGGGCCTTTTGATAACCTCTATTGGCCGATATGGGAGCCTGTACCAACAACTGTTTCGCCGGGGGCCTAGAGTTTGTGAATGTAAGAATTTAATTGTGAAAAATGATTTGTAATCAAGATTCGTACATTTGAAATTATGAATTTGGGTTAACACGATATTACACTTAAATAAGGGCATCCTGTATACGACGCGGAGGGTGCAGCGTGAATGGAACATAATAGGTGTCGATCGAAAATAAAACGACCACTTTAAACCGCGTACCACAAAATTCAAACAAGTTGAAACGAATTGAATTTATTTTTGACGTTATCTCCCAAATTAACAAAATGAACGAAAAGTCAATTGTGGATTCCTTCTCGTGGAATGTCGAGAAAATGTTTTCTCGCAATTCGAATTTTGCATTCTCAAATACATTTTTGTTTACTTACCTTTTTGATGAGTATTTGAAGAAAATTGAATCGGAGATGATGGTGAAAATAAGCGACTGCTGGATAAATGACCACGAATGATAGGTACAGATGACCAGGGTGACCAGAATCAAGAGTCGACAGATGAATAGGCGAAATCGGTGAAACGCAGGACGTAGTTTTCAAGTACATCTGAATGCGCGTGTGTATGTATTTCGTTGCACAGTTTTGCTTTGTCATCACCAAGCATTAGACACAATCCACAAAAATCGTTTTATTGCTAATAAGTAATATGTAGAATAACGTAGGCGGAATAATAGTGTCAATGATGTTGATAAATCACGCACAATGTCTATTTAAAATGATTAATGATTAAAACGCAGTAACTATATAGTATCGAAAGTATTTAAAATTAAGAATACGCGTGAAAGTTAAATTTTAATTTTCGCAAAAAAAATTCACACTGTCGAAGTCGATAAAAATCTTTTAAAGTTTGAATTTGATAATTTGATGACGAGTATCGTGGACGATGTTAGACCGTGAATTTTTTATAACGAATGAACTAATTAGGCATTGCGCCTCGCGCTTTTATACTCTGGACCGGCTTAGATTTGGGAAGGGGCAAATTGTCCCTTGACTCCTAAGATGATGCATGCCTTAGAGCTCCCCTCCACCTCACTGGTCATTCTAATTTCCTAATGATTAATCGATAATTAAACTTGAATTTATCTTCAATTTCACTCATACTTGCAAACTTTTACAATCTACATTCTTTAAAACAAATCGGAATTTTGATTTTGTGGTTTTATGCGAATTTTCTGTGTGCAGAGTTGAGAGATCTCCTTCTATCATCTTCCTACTCTCTTACTCCCGCCCTCGCTTGGGCTCTCGCTGCACTCAGGCCCCACCACGGAGGCTTCAATCATCCCTCTCGTTCTCTTTCGCTCTTGCATGCTCTCTCATACTTTCTCGCTCTACAGTACTTCCGATTGGTTTGATTTTTGACTATGGCTGGCTCTCTTTCTTTCCTATGACAATTTTCATACTTCCTACCCCTTCTCTGCTCTACTGCACTGTATTTCCCCTGCTCTTTCAAACTTCTCCCATCGCTTTCTCGCACGAAAGAGTCTTTGAATTGATAATTCGTTGATTACAAATTATTTAAGTGAATTTCCGGTTTTGCTACATCGATGATTTTAGTAGATTTCTTAAATAATTTATTCTGACCAATTTTGAAGAATTTGTCAGCGTTCATAATTTCATAATCGTAATTTGCGCATTGGTTAAATTGATTTTAAATAATTTCTATTGATTAAAATGTCTTAATAAAATTGATCTTGTAAATATTTTAACGTTTTATAATTTGCGATATTAATTTGTTTAAACAATAAGAATGAAAATCTCCGAAATTATTGGTTAAATTAATTATTTCAATATTGTATGATTGTTCACTTGAGAATAATTCAATTACCAAGCTTTTCAATTTTAACATTCTTTTTGGAATGTACTTCATAATTAATTTATTTCAGCTTTCAAAATGGTTTTCCTGAGATTGAATTTGTTTGTTATCTGGAAGAAAATTTGGATTTTGAAATTTGAAATTTGAATTTTGAATTCGAAGTTTTGGGTTTTTGAAAGCAGTGTATCTTGGTTTGAAGTATTAGAAACTGTTTTGGTTTCATAACAAATGGAATAATTCTATTTTTGTTTTTATTCTTGAATATTATTTTTGCTAATCCAAATTTTCTTCCGTAGTGATTTTCCTACTGTTTACCCTAAAATAAGTCATTCATTCATACACACGCTACTTATAATTAGCATAATTCGTACGCCTGCCTGAAGTTAAAATTTCTCTTGAGCTTAATAACCTTGAATCTTGAGCAATGCTTGGTGAATACCTTTTTTGTGCCCATATATGGCGTGCGCCCCTGCAACGACTCATTGTGCGAGAGAGAACGAATCGACTCAATGGGGTAGCGGGCCTCGTGCCGTTCGCGGGACGCGAGGAAATTTCCTCGGACCCTTGGACAAAGACTCTCTTTCCCAGCGTCATCTCAATTTTCTCTCTCATGGTCTTATTTTTTGTTTGTTTGACAAATATATTACCTCCGGATGTTTGCAATATGCCGATAGCGTTTCTTCGACTGAAAATCTCCCGACAGAGCGATGAAAAGATTTTTTTATACATAACATATCGGGTTGCACTGCAATGTTTAATAATTTTTTTCTCTGTACGCAGAATGACTAATTTTGCTATGGGCCACGTGTGTGACCTTTTCGAGAGACAGTGGTGTTCTTTTCTTTCATCTTTTTTCTATATGTCATTTTTTGTATTTTCCCTTTTTCCTACCCTAATAAACTATTGCAACGTCTGTCTTTCGTTAAAATCTATAGTCGTCGAAATTCCATTTTCTCAAAAAAACGTTTCCCTTGCGTTATTACGTGTCAAAATAATTCTTCTTTATATTTCACATGACCTGACTCAGTCGATATTTTCCATGCTCGATTCTAACATTGAATTTATATTATCGTCCTATTTTGCGAACTTTTGGGATCTCGTAATTATTACGCCAATAAAAATGGAACAGAAGAACCGCTGATCGTACGTACTAATATACTTCCTCGCCGTCTCGTATATGATGGCAACGGTGTGGCTACACTCTAGTGTGCGTGAGGATCCGCACTCCCAAAGATTTCAACGTTCGAGTGTCGCTTAGCCCCAAAAAGGCCCTATCGATATTTTTCGCGGAGTCCCATATCTCCGGCGGTTGTTTTGTCGCATCGAAGATGGAGATTGTTTTATTTAGCCTTCATAACGATAACGCTTGAAACTCTTCTCGAATGTTCCGAGTTGATGCGTGACTAACTAGGTGACGAAGTTGTCCTCCTGGCCCGTAATTTGAGAGGTAGAAAATTGGTATGAATGTGGCCACAACGTAAGAATAGACCCTTGTCTCGACCGTGTTCTTTTTTCCTTACGTATTTTTCTCAAGAACTAGCCGATATGGGAAAACTCAAGAACGAAGAGGAATCCCGAAAGTCGCGGAACGTAACAATACATTTATATTTTCAGATTTTATACGAAGTGCGTTCTATGGAACAAAAATAAAATCAATTGAAGATGGTATGGCTGAGTGCATCCGTCGGGCTAGTGATCGGTTAAAGGCAGCTACAGTGGTTGAAAATAAACGCCGGGGACGCGAGCAAAACCAAGAGCGGGGATAATGAAAAAAAACAGGATATTACATCTGCGATTAACCGCCAATAAAGAATGACTACTTAAATTTATTGAAAGGTTATGAATATATGTATGACGTATTCCAGCTCAAGTGTGTAAACTCGTAACCCTGACCCTCTCGGATTTATTTGATTTTTTCATATGATCGCATTGAGTCTAAGATACACACTCATAATTTTTTTAGATTTTTCCAAACATCCCCTAATCCAAAAAAACGCAATTTTTTTTAAATCTGAAAAAATTCAGAAAAAACCGTGGTAATACATAAACATTTTCAAGCTATCACCCGTAGTGGGCAGATTTTTTTCTGTGTTGTACGTATTCAATTTAAAAAAAAATTGTTTTCTAAGACGCTATTATTTAAAAATCTAAAAAAATTCTGAAAAAACCGTGATGATATATAAAAATTTTCAAGCTATCACCCGTAGAGGGCAGATTTTTTTTGTATCTTACAAGCTATTAACGTTCTCAAATTTCCAAAAAATTCTCAAATGGCTCACCTTGAGCAGATACTGAATTATTTTGGTACTCAAATTGAGTATCTGCTCAAGGTGAGCTATTTGCAAATTTTTTGGAATTTTGAGAACGTTAATAGTTTGTAAAACGCAGAAAAAAAATCTGCCCACTACCGGTGATAGCTTGAAATTTTTTATACATTATCACGGTTTTTTAGAATTTTTGTAGATTTTTGAAAAATGTCGTTTAAAAAAAAATTTTTTTTTCAAATCGAATACTTAAAATACAGAAAAAAATCTGCCCCTACGGGTGATAGCTTGCAAATTAGTGAAGGGAGGAATCGGCTGCGATTCGGCCAGTGCTTCCAAATAAAATTAGACCATTTTTGTATAACGTTTCGATCCTTATTCGGATCCTCTTCAGATTTATTATTTCTAAAAATTACATTCATCTTAGTCATATTTTGTATAATTGATTTTGATATATTTTGACATGGTTTACATTATAAGTTTATGTGTTGTGTGTCATGACTGACCTAAATTTGTATGGGTAATTTTTGATCATTTGATGAATCTTAGATGATATTCATTATGAATTTATTGTATTAAGACGGGTCGTTTTTTTACGATCTTTGATGTCTGCGCGAGAGAGGGTTTTGATATTTTAGTGCTTAGTTAATGTTCTTTGTGAGAAGGTGTGTATATGTTATTTACCTATGATTATCGTATTTGATATTTTCCAAGATTCATTTTTGATCAAAATTAACAATTTTCATTACATGATGTTGTTAAACGGTCAAGATGTTTCGAGAGCTTAGTAGTGACTGAGTATTAGAGACGAGTGAGGAGGTTGGGGAAGTGGGATCGAGTATTTGTTACGGTTGAGGAAGTTGCCGTTAATTGTTTTTACATGCCAGACGAATTGTGGTAACGAGTCTTGAACCGGTTTTGAATTGATAACTGTTAGATTTTGTAATGAGTTTTAAACCGATGGCTGGCAATTTAAGGTTTTTCAGTTATTATTCAAAGTTTTGTTAAATTATTGAGTTATACATGCGCTTAGTTCGTCAATGTCGTAATTTTGATCAAAAATGAATCTTGGAAAATATCAAATACGAAAATCATAGGTAAATAAAATATACACACCTTTTCACAAAGAACATTAACTAAGCACTAAAATATCAAAGCCCTCTCTCTCGCAGACATCAAAGATCGTAAAAAAACAATCCGTCTTAATATAATAAATTCATAATGAATATCATCCAAGATTCCTCAAATGATCAAAAATTACCTATACAAATTCAGATCAGTCATGACACAACACATAAACTTATAATGTAAACCATGTCAAAACATATCAAAATCTATTTTTCAAAATATGACTAAGATGAATGTAATTTTTAGAAATAATAAATCTGAAGATGATCCGAATAAGGATCGAAACCTTATACAAAAATTGTCCAATTTTATTTGGAACCTCTGGCCGAATCGCAGCCGGATCCTCCCTTCACTAATTCTCTACATGACCGCATATCCAAACCAACACTTGGATAGCTTGCGAATTTTTATATATTACCACGGTTTTTCAAAATTTTTTCAGATTTTAAGAAAATTGCGTTTGAAAAATTTTTTTTTTTTTGAAATAGGGATGTTTGGAAAAATGTAAATAAATTATGAAGGTGTATTTTAGACTCAATGCGATCATAAGAAAAAAAATCAAATAAATCCGTGAGGGTCAGGGTCACGAGCTTACACACTTGAGCTGGAACACCTCGTATATATATATTAGGGTGGTTCTTATTTAGGGCTCGGACGAATTTTCTATCAGACGCCCCCCAAATTGACTCCAAATAATTCAAAAACATTACCCTAATTTTTTTCAGATTTTTATCTAGACTCTAACCCCACCCAAAATGAGAGTAGTTTTCCCCATTTGAAACACACGTGTTTCGGCCATATTCTTAGGATATATTTTATTCAAAGTGTAAACATTTTTTTAAAAATCCGTAACTGCGAGATTTTAGTATTCATTGGTGCTACTATTTGAAGAAAAATTCATATTTTCATACGGGTCAATCTAGACTAATTGCAAACCCTCTAATCTGACATTTTTTTGTTAAAATGGCGTTTTTTGCAAAAATTGCAAACTTAATGGTGTCTGATTGGATTCATACTTCGTGAGACATTTGTTTACAATCATGTACACGCATTGTGTGAGTTTAAGAAAAATTCGTTCGTGAAATTCCAAGTTTCAACTACATGTGGTCATAAAACGTCGTTTTTTGCTTAAAAATGGCTATTTTTTTCAAAAATCTTTGTTTTACAATATCCGTTTGGATTTAAACTTCTTGGGCATAGAGAATATAACCGTACGCAACTACCATCCAAAGGAGATTGAATTCCGTACACCGGTTTCTGAGATCTGGGTCTTGATGGATATGCGAGGCAGAATTCGAGGCGATTGCAATAGGCACTTTCTGTCATAAATGAATGAGTGCCTAAAAAATGTAACAATTCACGTTGTTTTGAATTATTGAATTAAGTAAATATAATAGTGGCATAACCAACCGCTGTGTGACAGCTGATTGTGCGGTTTGTATAAAAAAAAAGCACTTTCACTTGATTTTACCAGCGGCTCACACAATAATTAATGATTTTTTTAACACGAATAAACACTAATAAACTACTCAACACTAATAAATCAGAACAGGATAAATTTATTCGATATAAACATTGTACAAAGCTGAAATAGCCTATTATGCATTGCCGTCAGCATTCCGGTAGATTATTCTGGGACGTATGGAACGCTGTGAACTTAATAAATATTTTCTTTATTTTCTATGTATTCTACAATGGAATGTTTATTTTACCACGCCCAAATTTATAACTTTCGAAAAAAAGATTTTTTCAACGAAAATATTTAAGAATTAAACGTGCCCATTCTGAGTAATTGCCAAGAATTTTTTATACACAATCTAAAAATTTTTAGATTTTTTTTTCGATTAAAAAAAATTTTACATTTCGAAAAAAAATAAGACAAACAAAGAAAGCTGTTGAAACAAATCTGAAAAAAATCTGAGGTACCTGGCAGCTCAATTATAGTCGTAAAATAAATTATGAACCAAATC
The DNA here is from genome assembly GCA_946863875.1 of Alloplasta piceator. NCBI lineage: Eukaryota > Metazoa > Arthropoda > Insecta > Hymenoptera > Ichneumonidae > Alloplasta > Alloplasta piceator. Next base: position 18,084,487 of record OX333078.1, read on the forward strand.
CAAGAGAGTCCGGATCTGACATTGGTACATTTGCTAGAGAATGGTTATTTGGCATTAAAATTAATTGGACCCCTTCCGCCCCCCCCAAATTGGTTCGAAATACGTAAAAAGTATAACGCTGTAATTTTTTCAGATTTTTTAAATAACGTTTAACCCTTGACCACGGAGGTTGAAGTTTTCCATTTAAAATACATGGGATTTTCCTGCGTTTGCAGTCACTATTTTACTGTGCGCCTAAATATGTTTGTAAAATCTTGAAATTTTCAGAGATTAGTTTACAAGCATGTTGCTACATGGGAAAAATTTCCAAAACCCCTACCCTCAAGATGTTGTATAATATCAACATAATAATTATAATTAAAAAAAAAAATTTTTTTGCTTCCTCGTTTTTTCATAAATGTATTTAAAATAGAATAATTTTCTAAACGAGTTGGTTACAAGTTCTTTAGTATTGGCTCCTTTTTTGCGTCTGGATGATTTTTTTAATATTCACTTACAATTTGTAAAATGAACTGTTTTTGTTGTTCGTTACGTGTAAGTATTTCGTTGTAATCGGTGAACAGACGAACACATCTTTCCACGACGTCGTTAATCACTGTTAATTGTTTTGTGATTTTCGAACCGATTGCGTAATTTTCATTTTCACTCCAAACAGATGGATCAGCTTTTAGAAACTCGTGATCAATTCCAAACCTTCGGAAAAAGTTGAGCGTTTGAGGGGTTACGAAATGATCCATTTATTTGTCATAGTAACCACCAATATCTTTTAAATTGACCTGGATTCGTTTGGGGAATAATTCGTCGATTTCTTCGTGTGTGGATTCAATTCCAAAACAATCTTGCGCTTAACATCACATGACATATTTCCGTCAAAAAATGACATCGCAGCTGCCTCAGCATTCAAGTACCATAAGTGGTTCCTGAATTTTTTAAGAGTGACATTCGAGACCTCTTGATCAATCGACCACTTGTTGCGCGTGTGTAGTTCGTAATCGGCAAAAAAACAATATGGGTGCTTCCGGCGTCGTGTCGTGGTCGAGCGAGAAGGACAGGGACAGCTCGCGAATGGGTCCCGGAGAGCCCTGCGCGACTGTGCCGTCGGAAGATGTGCGAAACTCAAGCCACGATACGACGCAGTTGTACAGTGCTGGCTATTAATGCCTGCAAATCTTTGAAAGAATCTTGAAAAGAATCTTTCTAAGATTCTAAGAATCTTCCCAAGATTCCAAGAATCTTTTCAAGATTCTCTCCAAGATTCTTTTCAAGATTCTTCCGAAGAATCTTTGAAAGAATCTTCGAAAGAATCTGTGAAAGAATCTTGAAAAGAATCTGTGAAAGAATCTTGAAAAGATTCTTATGATCTTAGAAAGAATCTTGGAATCTTGGAAAGAGTCTTGGAATCTTGGAATCTTGGAAAGAGTCTTGGAATCTTGGAAAGAATCTTTCAAAGATTTGCAGGCATTAATGGCATCGTGAATTTACAGCCAATTAATTGGGTATTAATTGAACAGTAAGTGTATGGTAGTAGATCTCACGATTATTTAATAAAATAGACGCAAAAAAGAAGTCAATACTTAAGAATTTAAAACTCGTTTAGAAAATTATTCTATTTCAAATACATTTATTTAAAAAAACGAGGAATAAAAAAGAATTAAAAAATAAATAAAAAATTATAATTATTATGGTGATGTTATACAACATTTTGAGGGTAGGGGTTTTGGAAATTTGTTCCATGTAGCAACATGCTTGTAAACTAATCTCTGAAAATGTTAAGATTTTACAAACATATTTAGGCCCACAGTAAAATAGTGGCTGCAAACGCAGCAAAACCCCATATATTTTAAATGGAAAACTTCAATCTCCGTGTTCAAAGGTTAAACGTTTTTTTTTAATCTGAAAACATTACAGCGTTACTTTTTACATATGTTGAACCAATTTGGGGGTCGAAAGGGGTCAAATTAATTTTAACGCCAAATAACGGCCAGTCAAATGTATACGTACATTTTTTTGGGTGCAAAAAAGTGTAGGTATATGGACATGTGTATAAAAATACGAGAAATTCTTAAAACCTTCCGGTTAGGAATTTTCAAAATTCTATTGATACATTTTTGTCTGTAACTTTGCTATTTATGAAAATTTCTATATATAATTTGGTAAGAAGATGCAAAAGGCTAGGTAGAACGTAAACTTTTTTTTCGATGTGTAAACATCTTAGCACTCGGTCTAACGGTACGGGCTAGCCGGAGAGTCGAGCGTCACGCGTAAGACCCGCGTTCGTCGTGAGAGCGCGTCAATGTGTGCGTAGACCCGCGTCCGTGAGAGCGCGTCAATGTGTGTGTAGACCCGCTCCGTGAGAGCACGTCAATGTGTGTGTAGTCCCTCGTCCGTGAGAGCACGTCAATGTGTGTGTTGGGTTTAAGGCGCGCGTCCGTGAGAGCGCGTCAATGTGTGTGTTTGGGCAGTGCTACTGAGATTTCGAGCATATGAGACGAGCACGTCACAAAAAGAAGAACGTCATATATTAATAATATATTCATTTAATTCATCTTGGCTGCAAGAATAGTGGATGATTTTTTTTCATTCCGCTGATGAATTTCTTTCAACGCATAAAAATTTTTAGCACTGGAAGAAATTCATCAGCAAGAGCTAAAAAATATACTATGTAAAATTGTATTCCTCATAGTATATTTTTTGCTTTTACTGAAGAATTTCTTCCAGCGAATACAAAAAACTTGTCAATTCTATGACTCGGAGGGGATGTCGTATACCTAAAAATACATAATATGATGAAGGCAATAATAATGTTACAATTAATCCTGCTATCAAACTATCTGTATTATATAAAAAAAGCATGTTATACCCTCGCGGTAGGGTGTTCGATGCAACTAGGGAGCTGCATCTCCGCAATCTCCTTTACCTCGCTGAAAGCCTTTCACGGTAGACTATTTTTCTTTCTATCAACATTACAACGAATTATTAAAATATGTGCTAAAAACCATTCAATAATTCAATAAATCATTGTTAATGTTGATAGAAAGAAAAAAATAGTCTACCCTGAAAGGCCTTCGGTGAGGTAAAGGAGATTGCGAAGACAGCTGTTCGGAAACGCAGCTCCTCAGTTGCATTGAACAATCTACCGCAAGGGTATAACATACTTTTTTATATAATACAGATAGGTTGATAGATTAATTGTAACATCTATTATTGTTTTCATCATATTATGTATTTTTAGGTATACGACAACCTCTCCGAGTCATAGAATTGACAAGTTTTTTGATGTGTAAACATTAGACTGATCGTTAAAAATTAAATTTTTTGCGACGCCCCCTAGAAAGCTTCCGTTTGATGAAAAAACGCGAGGTAATTTTTTATTTTTTAATTAAAAATAACACGTGCCTCAAGACGATCTAAGTTAATTTTCATCGAAAAACAATTTTTTTTTACAAACGGCTGGACCGATTTGAATGAAATTTGGACACGTTACCAAGGTATATAAAGAGTATTTTTAGAAAAAATAACAGCTCATAATCTTCATAATAACTAATAAAAACAGTTAATTTTTTCGGAAATTATTTTTTTTTTCCAGGATAACGTTCTGGCACAATTATGAAAATAATTTTTGTTGATGTTTTTTACTATCCCATTTAATGTCTCCAAATTTCAAATTGATGGAAGAGGTACTTCATATTAAAAAAAAAAAACCATTTTTAATAGAAATTGTTTTTATTGTTTTAAATATGAAGTACCTCTCCGATCAATTTGAAATTTGGAGACATTATATGGGATAGTAAAACACACAACAAAAATCATTTTCATAATTGTACCAGAACGTTATCCTGAAGAAAAAAAAATAATTATCGAAAAAATTAATTGTTTTCATTAGTTATTATGAATATTATAAACTGTTATTTTTTATAAAAATAGCCTTTATATACCTTTGTAACGTGTCAAAATTTCATTTAAATCGGTCTAGCCGTTTGTAAAGAAAAATTGTTCTTCGATAAAAATCAACTTAAATCGTCTCGCGGCACGTGTTATTTTTAATTTAAAAAAAACCTCGCGTTTTTTCATCAAACGGAAGCTTTTAAGGGGGCGTCGCAAAAAATTTAATTTTTAACGACCAGTCTCGTAAACATCTTAGCGCTCGGTCTCACGGTACGGGCTAGCTGATGAGTCGAGTTTCACGAAATTTGGTTACACTACAGTCACAGGTGTACGTATCTTATTTCAGTTACCGCAAACCCATAATTTCATGTATAAAAGAAATTGAACAATAAAATTTGATATTTCATTCTTTACGCTATTCTCGCATTGTTTCATTACAAAATGAATTTTGATAAAAACCAGTGCACTACTCAATTTTCCCGAACCGAACTGATAGGACGCACATGTTTTTTTCTAAACCGATTTTTTTCGATTTCACGCTGACTCGCTCCTCTTAACAGCAGAAAATTTGAATTTAGACGAAAAATTCATCGCAAGTTGCAAAGTAATTTTGCAGACAATGGCGGACGGTTTCGCTGTATATATCGACAAGTTCAGGGTTTATTGCCCAGACGTCGCGAAACGATATGTTGAGCTACATTCCTGGTACCCGATCGGTACATACCGTTCGAACATCCCGTTCCGTTCGATACCCGATCGAACATCGGTACATACCGTTTTAATTCATGGTGACACGATAACAAAAATGGGTGCCTTACAAATCGGGCAACTTTCCGAGGACGCTCAAGAAACGAGGAACAAGGACATTCGTCGGTACCACGAAAATTTTGCTCGAAAATGTATGCGAGAGAAGACAATGTCTGACGTTTTTCGTCGGCTTCTTGCATCCTCGGACCAACTCATAATAAATTTTCGAAAATTGAAAATGGTAATGGTAATGGTACACCCATTACCCTCTGATGTAATAGAACTTCTACTGGCAACACCAGAAGGTAATGTCACAAATAGTAGCTCATCTGCTCTAGAAATCGACACATGTACGACGGATCCGTTCCGAGGTTTTCGGGGCCGCAGATTACGAATCTGTACTCCATATTTAGAAATTCAAGATGGCGGGCGAGGGATGCTGTTTGAAAGAGACCGTTATTCTGATTTGAGGTGATCGTGAGGGAAAAATGAGGGAATTTCGGAAGAATGAAGAGGCCAAAAACAAATACGAAAAAAGTCACCAATTGAACAAAGTAACAAAATTCTTAATATTTATTATCACATTTCGTTGAACTCTTATGAAGCCGAGGTTGAAGTACAATAACTGTACAAATTTGTACAGTACTAACTGTACAAATTTTCCACCCGCGCGAACAATGGCGTGCTCGACGACGCGTGGTCGAAGGGACCCAAAATTGTCGTTCGAAGCTTCCTCACGAAATATATATATTTTTGACCGTTAGAAGTGTCCGAAAAATGTCCCACGATCGCGGTAATTAACGCGGGCGTAAATCGCGTTAAATGCGTTAATCCGAAGCCGCAAGAAATATGAAGAGGCCTGAAATAATGTAACTAAAAACTGAATAGCACGTGAACGTGTTAATTTGCCGTACGTTGGACGCAAAGTCCGTTACAGGAGTAATTTTAATCATGTGAAATGTCCTAAAAGTATCCTGAGATCTCGGTAGTTAACGCAGGCGTAAATCGCAATAATACGTCGATCTGAAACGCAATGAAGCTCGAAGATGGCCGAAATAATAATCGGTTAACGAAGAGCGCGAAGCGAACTTGGTAATTATACGTTCCGAAGGTGACGAAATAATCAACCGAACGTGATGAAGTGATAAATCCAACTGATGAAGAAGGCGGAAATCGAGGAGACGACGTATATAAGAGTGGGGGAAATCTATCGATGCTCTCGGAGCTCAAGCGAGTGACAGGCCAGGACCAGCTGACCTCTCGCGTGAACTCTCGAGGCTCGACCTTTCCGTAACATGCTCCCTGCCTTCGGTGACTGTTTTTGTCGAAGAATTGACAGGAAGTACTGCCAGTGTTGAAGTTGGTCTCTTGAGAATTGAAGTTGCCGTGCGGAGCGTCATGACTCGAGTAAGGCCGTCCGATCCAAAGTGAAGTTCTACCACTCGAGCCAACAGCTACCTTGAAGGTGAAAGTCGCTCATCTGTGATTGATACAAGTGAGCCGACTTGTATGAAGGGTGAAGGGTTTGAAGGGTGTCGCCATTTCGAAATTGAAAGGCTCCATTAAAGATACTCTGAAGACCATCACTGCCAGAAATGCTGAAGTTTGACCTGAAAAAATTGTCATCTCGAAAGTCGATTTTCTGGAAGTGAAGTCAGCGATAGTTCTAGCAAGCGGGTGACGGCACGCTCAGACACTGCCGTGACTCAAAGAAGCTTGGTGAGAGACAAATATCTCTCAAGAAGGTCCCAGATCTGAAGTTGTTCTGAAGTTGCCGCGAAGGCGATCCCCGCCGTTGCTCGAGTCCAGCGAACTTTCGGCTGAAGAAGTGGACCATGAAGCTTGTGGAAGTACGAGCTACTTAGGCCCGTCCCACCATAAGCGACGTTTCGAAAGTTGCCGAGAAGTTGACGCGCGAGACGCGCAGTCCACCGGGTTCTCTTTGCCCAAAAAAACCACCATGTTGCCTTCGAAGTAAGCTCTTGAATGTAAGCGACTCGATTTCAGACGAAGTCCTTCCATCGAGCTGGATGCGAAGTTATCCACGTCAAGGTAACCGAAGAGTTTATCCAGAGGGACACAGTAACCTCCAACAAGTTCAGTGTCGTCTAAACATACGAAACCAACCTTGAAGGGCTGCCGTTAATTCAAGACGTGGTATTGTCAGTCGCTTAAGCAGTGCTACCTTCGTCTTCAAGCAGACGAGGGTGACAATGGTATACCCATCGGCTGACGTCGATCGAAAGTAGACCACGGCTGAAATTGCAAGCTGCGAAGCGTCTGGAAATGCATCAAGTTCCACAGTAGATGAAGGCGAAAGATGAAGCCGCGAGGGAGAGACATGCGTGAAAGATCGCTCAAATTCTCTCTGAAATTCAACCAGTTTCCGTAAAGTTGACTGGGCAATTTATCATCCCAGTGAAGTTTTTGCCAACCACTGTTTTTTCAAGAAGACTTTCGCTGTGATTATAATTGGCGAAATAAAGCCCAACCGATCAAAAAGTAAAGCGGTCTCCGATAGAACCGTCCTTTTTGAAATTTCCAAATCGAAGGAAAGCTGAAGCGTAAACTTAAAGTTGTCTTCGGTCGAATTCCATACGAGTCCGAGGAGTTGAACGTTGAAATCCTCTAAATTTATCGCGACCGCGTCCAGTCGAGATTCTGAACCGACATATTGAAGAGCTTCCTTTGCATTGGCTGACCATTTTTGAAGTGCAAGGCATCAGCGCTGGGAAAATCCCCTGAAGTTGACTTGCGATTTCCCGTAGTTTTTGAAGCGGGTCGCGCCCCTGAAGATGTCTAATCCGAAGAAGTACGTCGAAGGTATCCCATTGAAGTTTGGCCATGGTGTGAAGAATGTCATTTATCGACACACCGCTGGTCGTTTTGAAGGACCCGTTGAAGGCGACACGAAATTTTGTCCCAGCGCGGTGAGCGCGAAAGACGCCGTGGTTATGTGCGATATGGTCTCGTACTCTTGAAGAAATCCGTTGTAGAGCTCGCGATACGATTCATTCGTCGCAAGTCGCCGAAGAAGTTGCTGCAGACAGCGTCTTGCACCCGTGAATGACTCTCCGAGACATGAAGGTGACGATTTGAAGGGAAGCCAAACCACGTAGCGACCGTTGTTGTCTCTCGAATGCGTCTCTCTGAAGTGTCGGGGCCGAATCCGAAGGAACTTCCTCTTGTTCCCAAAACTTCGACAGCAAAGAAGCGAACTCATTATCAATTGAAGTGTGCTGAATACGAACCGAATTTGGAGTGAAATCATAAATTGAAACCGGATGATGGTGGTATCTCCCCGCGAGCGGCCAGCTGACTGACTCCCAATTCCAAGAATATCAATTGAACCGTCCATCCTTTTTAATCGAAGAAGTTAAACCGTACGTTCGGAAATAAACAAAAATTCAGCACCAGGATCAATTAGGAGCCGAACTCGATGTGAACCGCCCGAAGATGATGTCAGAATTGCTTGGCTCGTAGTTAGCAAAACTGAAGGCCGAATTTCCAGTTTGGTAGAAGAAGCCTTTGAAGTTGCAGAAGAATCGAAAATTTCGGAAGTGGCCGAAGTCAGAAGTTAAACGAGTGTACCCAGCGAGTCAGATAAAGCACCGCATTGATTGTTGCTGACTGGTACCGTAGAATTTTACTGAAGCTGATCCCGAAGACAACCACGAGATCGAATACTGACCGGTCGTAAATCGTTCAACATCTTTCTCAAGAAAGAAGACCGCAAATGAATGATAAATTTTCATTCATTCGAAGTGAATCGTAGGACTCGAGAAACTGAAGTTACAGTGTCGCACTGAATTTAATCTTGAATATTTCCGATAGAGTAAAGCATGAAGAGGAGGCGAGATTGAAGAATAAACGGGCGTGAATCAGTGACCTTTCTTTCTCGCTAGAGACGTGCTGCAAATTCGCGTCGAAAACGTTCCCAATTCATTTCCAGCAAAGGTACTCGCGTTGTGGCCAGAGCTTTGTTAGTGGTTTGCGGAGTTGAATCAGAAATTTTCGCCTCAAGAACCTCAACCCAGTAAACATGGTTCGATAGCGGCAATGTAACGGCAATGTAACTGAGTGTAACCGAATGTAACAAGTAATGTTGACTGGATGTTACTTTAAGTTCCACGTAAGTTATGATTCCCCACTCATAAGTACTACAGGTTATGTAACGTCGAATGCAAACGTTATATTACAGTTGTGTGTTGCTATCCGAAACACAGGCCTGGAAAGGCAATGTTACAGATTGTAACAGGTAACAATATCTATATGTGTTACATGTTAGATACATGTAGGTTACACCTTCCTACTCACAATCAGTAATTTATATTATATTGTAGTTATATTATTGCAATATTGCAGTGATTGCGTCACCGAAGTGACGAATTTTGACCAGCGCACCATTGGGAAGCTTGTCTTTATATGCATATACAATATACATATATATAATATGTAGTCTTTAGTCTATAGCAATCCATAGGAGTGCGTGACCACAGGACGTGGGTAATGTTCCAACAATTTTATGTTAATCGAGGACGCCGACATCGATAATACACCAGACTTTATCGGCTCCCGGTGGCCGTTTTGCTGGCGCGAGAGCTCTGCGACGGATCTCGCCACCCAGCGGATCTCGGATGAAGTACCGTTTCCAATGTTATACGCACATTGTTATAGCCATGTTACATGATGGTTTCACGTTTTGGCAATGCTACTGTAACGTCACATCAGTACATAGCACGTACATAACGTAAAGATAACAAATGTGACGAATATGTTACTTTCATGTTACATAGTGGTTACGTAACACAAATGTTACATCGGTTACGTCACTTGCCACTTCTTGGTTACGTTGCTGTAATGAAACGTGTGTATTGCGAATTACGTATCTGCAATACGTAACGTTGCATAACATTCGTATAACCTGCACATAACTATTGTTACGTACATTATGCTACATTCATGTTATGTAATCGTTACAATTGCTAGTTATGGAACTGCAATATAGTAAAGTTTTATAAAATTTACATTACCTGCCTGTTTCCAATGTTATAGGAACCTTGTTATAGCCATGTTACATAACGGTTACACGTTTTGGTAATTCGACTGTACCCACACAGCAATATGACGTCTGAAAGAATCGCTGTAGATTTCTTATGTAAGATTTGGACATCCGAATACATTTTCCGAAAGACATCTTAATGAGTTCCGAAAGTAGTCGAATGCGCTACTTTGATGAATGATTTTGATATCTGTGAAAAGTTGTCTTGAAGATATCTTTTTTAGACTTCTCAAAAAAGATATCGTAAAGACTACTATTTCGAGATTTCTTCACAAGACATCGTCCAGATAACTTTTTAAGGGTTCTTTTGAAATTATTAAAAATTAATTTTTTTCTCATTTCTATCGTTTGCAAAAGTTTTTAATACGTATTTTTATTTATTTACATAGTTACTGGACCTACAGTATTTGAAAAAAATTAGAAAAAAACTCAATCTCACTATTTCAATTCCATCTGCTCCACGGGGATTCGAACCTGCGACCTGCCTAGGGAGCGTCCATTAATCACGTGAGACTCACGATGGGAGGGTTCTTGGAAATATCACGATTGATCACATGGGGGGGGGGGGGTTCTCGGGCAATATCACGTGTATTTTTTTAGTGCTTTTTTCATAAAACTTAGCATATTTGGGATTTTTATTTTAACTTACCGACAAGCGATAAATTTATTTATGTTAATAGAATTAACGATTTTTCACGGTGAAAATTGTTAGGAAGTGTGAATTGGATTGAAAAATTAATTATTTTTGTTGCATTTAAGCGGTGCGAATTTCAGCATCATATTTATTCTTACTAATAGTTGATAAAATAGAATATATTTTATGGGGCATTCCATGTCAAATCAACCACTTTTAAACCCGACCCCTTTCGATTTGGCTGAAATTTTGTTTTCCTTTTCTACCCACACTGTAAAAAAAGATATGAAATTTCAAACATTTTTACGATACAACTGTCATGGAAATTCACAAACACGGAATATGAAATGCAAATTCATACACATGTATAGTAAATTTAAAGCAGATATATTAATTGCAATATACTATTTGAAATATAAGATACATGCATAGTAAGTTAGAAGAAGTTTATTAATTTTAATATACTATTTTAAATTTAATATACATAGTGTAGGAAAATCAACAATTTTGTCTTAAAATCAATATTTGTATATTAAAATTAAAAGAGTGAACATTGAAAATTAATATCCCCGTATATGAAAATGGTTTTTATATACTTTTTCGCAATTTTAAGATACATTATTGCAAATTAATACACTCATGTCTTAAAATTACAATCAGTCACGGTGGAAAATGTCTTCAAATTTAATATAAAAAAGAATATTTATGAGAGCGTCACGGTTTTGTTCAAACAGTTTTAAGGAATTACATAACGAATGAAAGGTCAGGGGCTCTGAAATTAAGTTATGAGGGGTTACTTAACTTATGAGGGGTAGGTAATGCTGGAATTAAATTTTGCAGCTTCACATAACCCACGAGGGGTCAGAAATTAAGTTATAAGGGATTACTCAAGTTGTGAGTATTTACTTAAGTTATGAGGGGCCGGGTATATTCTGGAAAACAGTTTTGAGAGTTCACATAACTTGTGAAGAGTCAAGTGTCTTGAAATGAAGTTATGAAAAGTTACTTAACTTATGAGGGGTCAGGAATCCCAGAATTAATTTTGCGGCTTTACAAAATCTACGGGGAGTCAGGGGTCACGAAATTAAGTTATGAGGGCTAAATTAAGTTATGAGGGATCACTTAAGTTATGAGGGGTCAGGTATTTTGAAATAAAGTTTTGAGAGTTCACATAACTTATGAGGGGTCAGGGGCCCCGAAATTAAGTTATGAGAGGTCGCTTAACTTACGAGAGGCCACGGTTTTGTTTAAACATGTTTTGAGGGCTTACATAACTTATGAGGGGTTAGGGGCTCTGAAATTGAATTATGAAGGGTCACTTCATTTATGAGAGATCAGGTATTCTGGAATAAAGTTTTGAGAGTCCACATAACTTATGAGGCGTTAGGGGCCCCGAAATTAAGTTATGAGAGGTCACGGTTTTATTCAAACCAGTTTTGAGGGTTTATATAACTTATGAGAGGTCAGAAGCCTCGAAATTAAGTTATGAGGGGTCAGGGACCATAGAATTAAGTTTTGCGACTTTACATAATCTACGAGGGGTCAGGGATCGCGAAATTGAGTTATGAGGGGTAACGTAAGTTCTGAGGGATCACTTAAGTTATGAGGGTTCACGTATTCTGCAATAAAGTTCACGTAACTCTCGAGGGGTCAGGGGATTTCAATCCGCAAATCAAAAACCAACTTTCATGGTTTATTGCTCATTCAAAAGCATATGCTATTATATTATTTCGGCACTCCAGCATTCATATATCATACAAGTAGAGGGACTTCACAAGTAGTCGATAGCGTAATAGGTAGCGTGTTAGGTAGATAGGTAGGATGGCAAGCAGGGTCAAGGGTTCGATTCCCAGTCTCAGAGAGAAATTAGATCGGGCTATTCGTGAAGATTTTTGTTTTTTTTCTGTGAATCTCTTTTTGGGGTCGGTAAACTATGAATATTAAATTATTTTGCGAGGGCTATATATTTTTTATAACATGTTTAATAACAATTAATTTAGCTACGGTAACGTAATTTTCATGAAATAAATATGAAAATTCAGGCATGTATTGTGATTTTAAAATAAACGCGTATATTAATTTCAATACACATTTTTTGAATAATAATATACCTGAAATTGAAATTTCAATGGCATGTATATGATTTTTCAATTACATCAGTATTTTAAAATTTAACTGCCTACTTTTATTCTTTAAATTCGGGTCCATGAATTTTCAATACTGAAATTGAAATTTCATACACGGTATCTGCAAAAAAACTTCCTACACATGTATATTAATTTTCAACAGTGCAATTAAAAACATTTTTCAGGAAATTTTCAAATTTTCGTATCCAACCCAAAAGAAAAAGCTTTTATTTTTTAAATGACTATAACTTCTCCAAAAATTGACTAATTGGGACGTTCTTTTTATTGAAAATTTATGTTTTTAAATATACTTTCCAAAAAAAAATACAAAAAAAATGATAAGATATTTAAATCTAAGAAATTTTTTACTTTTTTTGAGGAAAATCATCGTTTTATCGGAGTTCGCCTTTCTTTTCATTCAAAAAATACTTTAATCAATTCCGGAAAAAATGCCGCCCAACCTGGAGTAGGTCGACATTTCCTTTTATTGTTTTCTAACGATGATTGGAAAAAAAAATTTCTCGATTGGGCTTATTTAACAAGGTACCACTCTGAAAATTTTTGAGGATTCATGAAGGACCTCGGAATTTTAAAAATTGAGGACAAATGGAAAATTGAAAGTAGTAATCGTCGATTGTTTTTTTGTTTTTAAGTGAAAAAAATAGAAGAAAAGTCGAGCCACTCCGCGCAGGTTGGGCAGCATTTTTTCTGGAATTGATCAAAGTATTTTTTGAGTGAAAAAAAATAAAAAATGGCGAACTTCGATAAAAAGATGATTTTTCTCGAAAGAATGAAAAATTTCATAGATTTTAATATCTTAACATTTTTTGGATTTTTTTTTCGGAAAGTACATGCAAAAATTGAAAGATTAAAAAAAAACGTCCCAATTAGTCAATTTTTGAAGAAGTTACCCAGATAGACAAATGTAGCTCATTTTGGCATCATATTGCATACATCTATGACGCATAGGAACACTCGCAGCTGTGTGTCGCTCATGAGTGCTCACCTGGAAGTCATATTTGCATCATATGATGATTGACAATAACACATCATATGAGGCTCATATGGCAGTCACCGCGTGACGAAATTGTGGAGCTCATATGAAGATCATATTTACGTCATACCGTGGTGAAATTGGTTGCGCTCATATGAAGCTCATATGACCGTCGGGATGTGAGGTATTATTGTAATTATTGTAATTTTCATACGGTATTTAAAAATTTATATTGCTTGCAAAATTTTTTATTATGTATATTTTGTAATTTACATAGCTTCTGAACCGATTACATTTTTAAAAAATTTAAAAAAACACCCAATTTCATTATATTTAAATTTCTTCTGTCTCCAGTGGGGTTCGAACCTGCGACCTGCCTATCTATCCTACCTAACAACCCAACACGCTACCTATTATGCTACCGAGTACTTACGAATTTTCTTCACTCATATGATATATCAGTGGTGACGTGCCAGGCAAAACGAGTCACATTTAAATATTATATTTGTTAAAAATGAAAGTAATTAATAAATTAAGAATTTAAAAAATAGACGATTCAATAGGGCATCCAAAATTTCAAAAAAATGGGATATTCGTAAAAGTCAATTTCTTAGTTTTTTTTACAGTTTCGCGAATTCGAATATCTCAATCGAATCTATAGGGAAATTTGTAGAATTCAAAATGGGAGTTCTATTTTATTAAAAAAATGATGAAAAATAGTGCAACTTTTGTAAAAGTTTGTTTGCTTATATGAAACTGAAATATAAAACAAAAAATTCAAAACATTCAAAAAAAATTAGTTAAAATAATTTTTTTTTCTGAGTAAATAAAAACAATTTTTAAAAATTCAATATGGCGGCCGTGATTTGCAAAAATTCTCAGATGTTGGTAAACATTATTAATAACTTATTATATAGTCATTTAAAAACAAAAGCTTTTTCTTTTGGGTTGGATAACAAAATTTGCAAATTTCCTGAAAAATGATTTTAATTCTGTAGAAAAGGAAAACAAAATTTCAGCCAAATCGAAAAGGGTCGGATTAAAAAGTGGTCGATTTGAAATGGAATACCCCATATAGATTCTATAAAAGTTATTAAATAAAATTATTTGTATCCGGATCACGTTACTGATGGTAATATGCATAACTATCAAATTTTAATTTTTAGAAAATATATTTATCACTATTGCCATTGGTAAAAAAAATCACGTGACAACGGCAGGGGGGAGGGTTCAACAAAACCTCATGGATGATCATGGAGGGGAAGGGGAGGTCTAAAATGGATTAAAAATGCATCACGTGATTAATGGACGCCCCCTTATCTATCCTACTTACGACCCTAACACGCTACCTATTACGCTACCGACTACTTATGAATTCTTTGTACTTATATGATATATCAGTGGTCAAATCCCAGAATTAAAACGGTTCCGATATGTATCCGAACAAATATTATCACGTAGTTCATCTGGATATGCGATTTCCAATAACTTTTTAATATTCATTCCGAAGATCTCTTAAGAGGAGGGTAAACCCCCTCCCCCGCCGTTCCGCTCTTGTGAGAGCTAAAACTTAGAAAAAATGAAATTCACGATAATCTACAAAAGCTCTACATAGCTCTGCCTACGGACAAAATAGATTCAATACTTAACATCTTTAACTCATACCACACTAAACTACAGTTCACAGTTGAAGTAGAAACAAACAACAAATTACCATTTCTAGACATCTCGCTAATCCACAAAAACAACTTAATAATCACAGACTGGTACAGAAAACCTACTTGGTCAGGTCGATTCATAAACTTCTTCTCTCACCACCCTCTTAGCCAAAAAAAGGAATTATCATGATGTTGGTAGACAGAGCGATAAAACTATCACACGCATCCTTCCAACAAAAAAACATTGAACTAATCAAAAACACAATGACACAAAAATGTTACCCAATTTCCTTCACAGAAAAAGTAATAAAACAACCGCTAAGATGAATTCATTCACACTTAAATAATAACAACGCATTCGACTCCTCCAGATTGATAAATTTACCCTATACTGAAAATATTCACCATCAACTCGTCCGCCTTTTTCGACAATCCAATATAACACTAGTCACTAACAACCAACATAATATTCACTCTATCACCGGTTCCAGAAAAGATAAAATAGACAACCTGAATAAATCCAACGTAGTTTACCAAATCGATTGTAATGATTGTGATGCATTGTACATAGGACAAACAAAAAGATATCTAAAAACGAGATCAACAAAGACAAAAATAGTCTAAAACACACTAACACAGTAAACACAGTGTTAGCAAAACACGAAATAGAACGAAAACACAATTTTAAATTTGACGACGTTAAAATTTTGAATAATGAAAAATGGCTCAAAAAGCGATTAATTCTGGAAATGATACAGATTAAAGCACACTCAAAAGCGATCAATTTTAGAACCGACATCGACAAACTAAGCAGCATATATAATTCAATAACTCAATAAAATTCTGAATAACAACTAAAAAACCTCAAATTACCATCCATCAATTGAAAATTCGTTACCAAATCTAACAGTTATCAATTTAAAACCTGTCCAAAACCGTTTAACACATCTAGTCCGGCAAGAAAAACAACTAACGGCAAACTTCTCCAACCATAACAAACTCCTCCCACTCTTCAATACTCCTCACCTCAATACTCAATACTCCTCGCCTCAATACTCAGTCGCTACTCAGCTCTCGAAACACCATGTAATGAAAATTGTTAATTTTGATCAAAAATGAATCTTGGAAAATATCAAACATGAAATTCATAGGTAAATAACACGTACACAAAGGTCTCACAAAAAACATTAACTAAGCATTAAAATATCAAAATCCTCCCTCTCGCAGACACCAAGGATCACAAAAAAACGACCCGTCTTGATACAATAAATTCATAATGAATATTATCCAAGATTCACCGAATGATCAAAAATTACCCATACAAATTCAGGTCAGTCATGACACATCACACTTAAGCTTATAATGTAAAACATATTATACAAAATAGGACAAAAATGAATGTAATTTTAGAAATAATAAATCTGAAGAGGATCCGAATAAGGATCGAAACGTTATACCAAAAAAAAATTATCTACTGTCATTTTGACCCACTGGCCGAATCGCAGCCGATTTTTCCTTCATTATTGAAACTTTTAACACATTTTTCTCGGAGATCATGGCTTGATGGAATAAAAAAAGAATATAGTGGGGCCACCTGTACACATTAATTACGCAGGCGACCCCACTAATTTTTTTTTCATTTCATCAAGCCATCTCCGGGAAAAAGGCGTTAAAAAAATTTTGAGGTTATGTTGACCTTTTTACACTCTTCTTAAATAATTCTTATTTCAGACTTCTTCGGACTCAGTGGTTTTTCACCCTGAAAAACCACTGAATCACGGTGATTTTTTACGGTGACAAAATGCCCACTTGGTCACCACAAAATCACCGAGATCTTGGTGATTTTTAATGTGATTGTCACGGTGAAATCACCAAGAACTCGGTGATTTTGTGGTGACCAAGTGGGCTCTTAGTCACCGTAAAAAATCACCGTGATTCAGTGGTAACTTCATGCGCTAGGGTTTGTATTGGATGTCTTTTACGGAATATCTTGAAGATATCTTCTAAGGATATCTGACAGTTGATTTCATTCCGAAGATCTCTCAAGTTATTGTTATTTCAGACTTCTTCAGACTAACGTCTGCGAGATATCATACGTGTTGCGCTAGAAGTTGCCTTGAAAAGGAGTTCGCGAGGAAGTATTTCTGACTTTTGTGCTGTGTGGGTAGTTGATGTCATTCTAACGTCACTAATGAATGAAGTGACCGGCCGGTAATTTTTTATTTTATTTTGTCACTACCCCTCATTTACCTCGGTCCTGCTTACATTGTAATGGATATGTCTATTTTGGTGATTATTTATTTTCAGCTTGACCAATGACGATTCGCAGTACATTGCAGAGGAGAATGTGAAAGTTTTCCCGACCGAGCTGACAACAACGTACTTTCCCGCGAAAAAATTTACAACGCTGGAATCGTGGCCAACGGGAAGCCCAATACGCAGCTGCCAAGTATTGGAAAACGACAGTGGGCCAAGCATGAGCCGATTGAACAACCATTGCTTGGCCATGGTTGTCATTTAGTACCGAAAACCGGCGAAATACCAAGGATTGGCCGAGAGTCGAAGGTAGATCAGCTATCAACCGTCGATCGCCGTTTTTTCTTGCATCCTTGGGCCAATGCTAGTTTCTATGACTCATCTAATTTTTGATCGAGCCTCGAATAACTATTGATAACCAGCATCGGTGCAAGCGTGAGAAAAAAAATGGCAATCATCGGTCGACAAACGTTTTAAAATCAATGCTGGCCCAATGCTCGGCATTCTACCGATTTTCGATGTTCCATAAGGAAATTGGGTGAGCATATATATACCCAGGTGCACTGTGGGCAGATTCACAGAAAAATCGGCAAAACCCACAAATTGAGTATTCTCATTTCGTATTTCTATGTATGTCATTTCAAAGACCAGGCGTTTCTACGCCCTATTGTAGAAGGACCGGTCCCTACCCTTCGCGGTACTCGACTGACGACAGTCTGAACTCGACCGTTCGGATGTGAATAACGTAGCGATTTTGTACTCTGAAATTTTCGATTCGCGCAAAGTGGAATATATTTTGTTCTACTCTACCGATTTTAAATCGGTAAAATGGGAGATGATCTTGGAGGTATGCAGAATATTATTATGTCAAATAGTTTTCGGAAATTTGAAATATTGTATGTTTGAAAGAGTGTTCAATGTATCCATTTTAAGCAAGCGCGTAAATTTAACTTTCCAAAAGAAGTATGAAAATAGTTATGATCCCGGGAGATCCTAGACTTTTGAATATTGTAGCCTATTGATAATGTTATTAAGATTAGAATTTATGAAAAACTTTCTGCAAAATGCTGCATATCTGGCTTTGGGAACCGGAATTCTCATGTTGCGTAACGCTTGGCCTGTTTGTTCAGGTTGGGCGCATAGTCCCCAGCAGGTATACGTATACCTGCTGGGGACAATAGCCAGTCTTTGTGGAATAATAAAATAATTATCTACCCAGTGATGTATTCGTGAAGAGTCATGAGTCATGTAACGGTTGTTCGAAATGTTACAATAATTTATTCTATAATTTACAATTAGATTTAAATTTTTCCCATGATAACATTCGTTTTTTGAGTAAATGTTTATCATACTTGTTTTATTATAGGTTCACGTGCCATGGATTTCACATGCACTTATCAGAATATTTTTAAAATGATTAAAGAGAAATTTAAATTGTGCCTGGATGAGCAACTTCAGATTTTGAAGGAGAAAATTACTCTTGAGTCATCCGAATCTTTCCTGATTGACAACAACGTAAAGGATTCATTAAAAAAATTACTTTGTAGAATCAAAAGTAAGTGGCTAGAAGTGCACAGAAGCCACGATTCATTATAAAAAAAATGGTTGCAAACTTCAATAACTATTTTGGTAAGTAATTTCATTGATGTTTGAACAGCGACCATGAAAGACGTTTTCAATGGACTCTTCTTAACTTCAGATCCATACATATCGAGCATGGGCAAGCAGTATCCGAAAAAAGCAAAAAGTGTATCACCAGAAGCATTGCAACTTTTGCTCTGTACCGATAGTTCTCGAAATAAGTATGGTTTAGGTGAACTAATGGAATGCACGAGTAACGAATCAGAATCCACTAATTCTTCTGATGACGGCAATCACGATTCTGACGCCAACGATTATGATTGATATTGAAATCAGGATGAATTATTATTATTATTATTATTATTATTATTATTATTATTATTATTATTATTATTATTATTATTATTCTATGAAACTCACGTACTATTTTCGGTAAAATTTAATTCGTAAAGTGTCGATTGCTGATTCAACTGTATTTAGCAATAAAATTCGTTTAAAATGCTTTATAACTAATTTTCTGAAATTATTTAAAAACTTTCCCTCACTTCCAGACAATCGTTTTATTTTCCCCAATTCTCATTCAAAACTTCTAAAAAAACAACCTTCAAAACACACAAATATTGACTTCTGATAGAAAAAGTTGCCTATGAGTAAGATAAAAATATATATTTTCGGTTCGCCATTTTGTTTTTTTCGAAATTTTGATTCAAGATTTTCAATAAGTGACTTTTAAACCGCAAATTTGCCGATCCCTACACAAATCGGATGCTTTTTAGTAACGCAGATAGTCACTTCTGGTCCGCCATTCTGTTTTTTCAAAATTTTGATTCCAGATTTGAAATCTGCGAGGTTAAACACTTGAGAATCACCATTGCATTTTTCAGTACGCACATCGGCCTAATTTTGCTGATTTTTCTGTGAATCTGCCCACAGTGAGGTGGGATTTAGTACCAGAGCCCACGACCGAAATTTTTGAGTCATCGCCGTACGGCTAAAACTTATAAAATCCATTGTTGGGATGAAAAAAAAACCCAAAAATGCTAACAGCAGACGTGTCGCTTGCTGCGTGTGACCTGAGTGCACTATTGAAAAATGGAAAAAAATCGCCAACATGTGTCACCGCGGCACATCTGATATCCGGTATGTAGTTGAATCATATTCCTGAGATGTGAAACAGACCATTTTCAGAAGTCAAAAGTGCTGTTCATACCCAATAGACGACTTTGAAAAAAAAAAAATGACACAAAAAAAAGGAAAACGTCGTAATACGTCTGAAAATTGTTTATAAGTAAATTTTGGCCATTTTATCCAAACGAATGAGTTTTCAGACAAAAATCCTGCTGCGTTGCATTTGGGAAGAAATTTGAAAATGTAAAAAAAAATTCTAATCGGTATCATCGTCATACGTCTGCTAACTGGTCCACATGATGAAATAGGTTACCTAGATATCGGCAAAATTAATATCAGACGAATTGAGTGCTGAACCCAACTTATCAGACAAATTTCCGATGCTCAGAAATCATTGCGAAATCGTATTCAGCCGAATTAAAGTCCCCGTTACAAATAAATGCATACAATAAATCGTAGAAGTCAAGTTAAATGAATTTTCCAAAAAATAACATAAAATGGAACTCATATTGTATGCAAAATATTATTTATAGAAAAATTTATTTAAAAATTTATGAAAAAATCATTTATCTGAATCTTTGTCGTCGTCGCCGTCGTCGTTTTTGTTGAAATATCCTTCTACGTCGTCCACGTAGTCGACGTTTTCTTCGATAACATAAAGATTATTGTGAAGAATAATTTATTTATTTACGAAAATTCGACAATGACGGTAATATTAACATTACCATTCGCGGATATCGATTCTTCCGCCACGATGACATCTGTTAATTCGGGTAATTGCTTCCCCGAAAACACGAGCCGCGGCGTTTGCCGGGCAACTCCAAAACGTTCTTTTCATTTTTGCACTTATAAATAGCACTACTAACTTCTGCTAATCGTGTTTTTGTGATTTCGGCACTTAAAAAAAAATTAGAACCGGGCAGCTGTGTGCAAGTCGGCTCATTTTTTTGACACTTGTTAAAATGCGCTCAGGTCAAACCCAGCACTCAGTATGTCTGAAAACTCGTTTTTCCTTACTTCAATAACAAAATCTATGTACATTTTCAATAGCAGACGTATCACGATACAACCATTTTTTTGCACAGCAGAAATGGCCCCCCACGAAGAGACAGCAGCTGTGATCGTTACTACCTACCTAGTTGGGTTCAAGGTCATCAAGGCTAGTAACTTTATATGGTTTGGGCCGTATCACGATTACAAATTGACCAACTTTGAGATTCTCGCAAACTGTGGCTCGTCGAAGACCGTGAAAATTTACATAAAACGTGACGTGAAGTTTCTCCCAGTCCCGCAAGCGGTAGTTTTCCCAGTGATATTTTGTCCTGCCAATTGTGACGGACGGGTGCGTCTCAGAGCTACCGAAGCACTACACCAAGAAGTAATAATTACCCAGTGATAAATCAACTCCTTATTTCCCTCCCACTTCTTTTGCGGAGGATTGGTGCGTCTCAGAGCTACCGTAGCCCTACACCAAGAATTCATATTTGGGTACCCAATCCAATGTCTATGGAAAAACCTTGCAATCCCAAAAAGAAACGATCGTACAGGGCTCGAAGAAGGTATCAGACAAATAAACTCCACGCGATAGCAACGAATCCTTGGCCAAGTAGATCGAGGGCACGTGCGGAGTCTCAAACCTCAATTGTTGGATTTGAAACATTATTCGAGCAAGTAGAATTAGTGAAAAACCCCCAAAAGTTCGAAATCATTACTAACGAAATTATTGAATGTCCCGTGATCATTTATAAATTAACACTTATTGACCTTCCCCCACTCACCCCTTTGTTCAACAAAAGTAACGACAGTGTGCCCCGCGGTAAAGCTGATAGTAAATTATATCGAAACGTTGCGTTTACGCGATTGAGAATTAAACAGTGATTTCAAGCCCATTTCCCGAGTAATTTTCCGATCGGTTAGACTCAAAAACAGGGGCAGATGTGTTCGAGATTGATTCCAGGAGTAGTACCGAAATTTATTTCCACGACTAGAGAGTCTCAAGCAAATTCAGCATATCATACGTCGAAAATTATTAATAGTTTGCGAAAACTCCTATTTTTGACGTAACAGAAGTTTCAACTGAAGATTGATTTTGGCATCGTCGTCGATTTCTCCCGATTGAAGAACTTGAATTAGAGCTTCGACGTTTTCATCGTCTTTTTTCGGGGGTTTGCAGGCCATTAGTTTTTTGAAGAATCCTTCCCAATTTTCGATGGTCCATTTTTTCTCCGTCAGTTGAAGGTTGATGTAGTCGTCTTCAATTAAAGAATGCGCTGGAGGGAGCTTCAGAATTGGCCAGTTTTTGAAAACCGAGCATAGTGTATTGTTAGTGCTTGATTTTATTGACTCTCGACGATGCTCGAATGTCAGCTTCCACTTTGCACGGACGAGTTCCCAAGGCGCCGAATGATTTTTCAACCAGGTCGTAGCCTTAAGAGTAGCTTTTGAAAAAAATTTGAAAAATTAGAAACTCATCAACTCGTTACTCAAGTCTTGAGGAAGTTCGAGCAATTTTGGGAGATTTCACCACGTAGAAGTCGAGATATTTATTGATAAAACATCACTATTTTCAGTAGTTTCTCATAAGAGTGCGTGTTGAAAGTTACAATTTTCAACATTAAATATTTCGATTTCTAAATAGTGAAGCCTCTTAAAACTTTGTATACGTTTACATGTAACATCGAGGAAACTTTATTTAGTTTAAAAAAATATCTGTTGTAAATTTTTTTAGAAATTTTGGTAATTATATAACAAGTACATCATTTAGTCAGTTTGCAACAACTTTTCTTAATGAACTTAAGCTCGCAAACCATTTAGTATGTAAGAAAATCTTTTTAAAAAATTTAGATTTGACCGGTGCCATACAACGTTCCTAATTTAACAAGCCTCGAAATATTAGAAAGCATGCATATAATACAAAATAAATGCCGTTGATACCTTTGTCGACAGGGATATTCGCTTGATCCGGTTGTTGTTGGCCGGAAGTTGAGTTTGAGAACTCGTTAATTGATCTTATAGAGCGAATTTCATTCCGTTATTTATCCACCAGTTTTTCTCGAGCTATAGTGGATTTACCATGCACCGAATTTTTTTTTTGCAATTGCGGCAATAACCCCTAAAAAAAGTTACAACGGGTTCATCGTTGGCCCAGCAATGCGCCAACCAAATTTGCCAGTAGCGCGACGCTCGGTTGCGCAATCGGCCCAACAGCTTCCCAGTACTAGGGCAGTAGGCACGGTCCACGGTGGGGAATTTTCACGAAAACGTGGCCATAAGTCGAAAGACAAATTTTCCCATCCAGGTATAATGACCCGAGGGATTGGTTAAGAACTAAATTCTGCACAAGATGCTCGCTGTCCCATATTTTTATTCCTCATAGTCCTTGAGATATTTCAATTCAAAGTTGACCCTCGTCGGAGACGGTTGCGTGCGTCAAAATCGCTCTCTCATTGAATATAACTTTGAAAGGATATAACTCAAAAGTGTGAAGTGATAGTTCATTTTTAAAAAATGGATACTGTTCCTCAAGGTATGTAGAAATTTTAGCTTATTTTACAATTGAAAAAAAAATATTTGTTGTCCATGTTTATTTAATGTAACGATAGTTTCAAAAAGGGCCTTCGTTCGGAAATAAATTTTGACTTTCCGCATGCTTTTAGTACAGAATTCCAAGCAATTCCAATTTCGTTTTTTTTTTAAATTGTAGCTTAGAATCTAAGCTTTTAAATGGCGTATCTCATAGAGTGCGCAAGCATGCGACGGGTGCTCTAGAGCATTTTTTGTGAGCGTGTGCGTGTTCCGAGAAGAAGCGACGCGACGCGACGCGACGCGCTGGCTCTCTGCATGCCATGTACATGCTTGGGTCAAGAGAGCGGGGCGTGGGGCGGGGCAGGTGGCTTGTTTACCCGGAGTAGCCTTACTATGAATGTGCGGACTCGATCGCTTTATTACTCGTAACAATAGATTCGAAACGGTAATGTATTTTTCATGAAAATTCTGATACCTGGTTGAGCGTGCGTACCAGTGTTCGGCAGTATCGATTATTTCGTCAACGTTATTGATTATATTAATAATTTTTCGGAAAATTAATAACTTGTTAAAAAACAATTGATTTTTTATGAAAATTTGTAAGTGGCGAAATAATATTAGTTTTTTGTCTAAAAAAAATAGTAAGAAAATAGTAAGAATAATAAGAATAGCAAGAACAATAGAAAGAAAATATTTCTAATTTTTCCAAACAATTAGTAATTAGTGAAAAAATATTACCAAGTTTCTTTCTGAATATAGTAATTGGCGAAGAAAGTATTGCGTATATTTACGTACTTCTGTGTACGGATTAAGTCACGGTTATAATCTCGAACAACTCTATTTAAAAAGTTGTTTTATTAACGCCAGTTCCCTATGACATTTATAATTTACGAAATATTATTGTTTCTTTGTAGGTTCTGGAACTCCCCACATCAAATTCAAACGGAGGGAATTCTTTTCAATTATGGAGAAGCACTTGGCCGCGAATTTCGAGGAACAGGTAGACCATCTGGTACAAGAGTTATCCAAGAAAAGTAATTGTGCCATTGCAATTCACCAGGAAACGAAGAAAAATTTGGCAAAGTTATTTTTCACAATGCGCGAAAAATGGCAAAAATCAGGTAGAAAAAAGACAAATTTTCTTGATAAGAATCAGGATTGGTTAGAGATGGATGTAGCCTTTTCTGCTGATTCAAAATTGGCTCAAGCCAGCAAACATGGTCGTCCTTTTTTGGACTTTGCTGCATCAAGTGAGCGATCAAAACGACGAAAAACGAAAGAACTTCGTGACAGTCATAGCTCAGAGGAGTTGTGCTATGCCGCGCAAATGAGCCTACGCACTTCCGGAGACTTAGAGTCATCGAAAATGATCAGAGACGTTACAACACCCACATCCACAGCTCCACATGCATCATCAAGAACAGAACATACTTCGCTATCAATAGATGAAGCTCTTTCGGTTATCGTCGAAGCCAAACTCACCAGACATCAGTATAATGTTATAAGAAACTCGATGAAAGCTGTCATTTTCTTTTGATAAATTTTGATATCAGAATCGTAATCAGCGACTCCGAAAACATTGGAAAAGTACATTTTTAATCGAATTTTTGACGAATTTCGTGTTTTGATCGGCCATATTGAAGCCGCCATTTTGTTTTGATGAATTTTAATATCGGTTTCGTAATCAGCGACCCCGAAAACAGCGAAAAAGTACATTTTCAATCGAATTTTTGACGAACTTCGTGTTTTGATCGGCCATATTGAAACCGCCATTTTGTCTTTATAAATTTCGATATCAGATTCGTAATCAGCGACCCCAAAAACGTGAGTATACCAAATTTCACAGAATTCCGGTGAAACCCAGATTTATGGCCACGTTTTCGTGAAAATTCCCCACTGTGCGGTCCTACGACCGATAAACGCTGGCTGATACAATTGGCGAAGCATCATGTATTATACTTGGCCGATCTCTGGGCGACTATTGGGCCAATGTTGAAATAAAATATTTGGTACGATTAGGCCTATGTTCGGGATTAAAGTCGGCCTTTTGTCTCCCAGTATTGGCTGGACGTTCATTTTATTTCTAATATATATTTGCTTATAATTTTGATAAAATCACGTTTTTCAACTAATGTTTGATCATTTTTAAATATTAAATAATATCGGGGAAAAAAATTAAAGGCGTCGCCACCGGAATCGAACCCTCGACCCTCCTCTTTTACGCGTATGTTTGGATTGAACATGAATTAAATATTTAAAAAAAGATCTTTTGAAAATTAATCCATTTTTTTGACTGATTGATTTTCCTTGTATATACGTGGATCGAAGAATATTTACGAGCCTAGTCTGGGATTTGAAACCTGCCTACCTATCGAGCCTACCTAGTGACCTTATACTGACACGCTAACCACTACACCATCGACTACTTATAATATTCGGATGTGTATGTCATATTTATAAAACATACGCCAGTAAAATATACATGTACCCGAAAAGTTTCAAAGTCACTAGGCCAAAAAATACACCAATAAAGCTATTCTAAAAATTTCAAAACGGGAATTTTAAAATAGAGAGGAAATTCTAAAAAAACGTTCAGAAAAAAAATGTATCTAGAAAAATTAATGCATTGGATTTGTTTGAGAAAAAAAAGGACTCACCCAAAAATTGTTGAATAATTATTTGCTTAAACAATTTATGAATAACTTTTGGGCAATATTATAATTGATAATAGTTGTTCATGTCATGACGAATGAAAAAATTTACAATGCTGGAATCGTGCCTCTTTGGACAGCCTATTCGTAGAGTTTCCGCAGGCCTCGCAGACCCTCTCCGTAGAGTTTCTGAAGGCCTTGGACAGCCTCTCTGTTGAGTTTCAGCCTCTACGTAGAGTTTCTAAAGGCCTTAAACAGCCTTTCCGTAGAGCTTCTAAAGGCCCGGGAGAGCCTCTTAGTTGAATTTAAGCCTCTACGTAGAGTTTCTAAGGACCTTGAACAGCCTATTCATAGTTTTCGAAGGCCTCGGACCTTTCAGCGTCTACGTAGAGTTTCTAAAGGCCTCGAACAGCCTCTTCGTAGAATTTCTGAAGGCCTCGAATAGCCTCTCCGTAAAGTTTTTGAAGGCCTTGGACAGACTTTTTGTTGAGTTTCAGCCTCTACATAGAGTTTCTAAAGGCCTCGGACAGCCTCTTCGGAGAGTTTCTGAAGGCCTCAGATAGCTTCTCCGGAGAGTTTCTGAAGGCCCCGGACAGCCTCTCTGTTGAATTTCAGCCTCTACGTTGAATACTACACTTTGTCTATGACATTTTACTCTATTGACATTTTGCACGATGTCAATAGACATCTACGTTCGAACATAACCTCTCAAACGTATCGAGTGTATCGTATGGGATATGGTACGAGAGCCCACGACCAAAACCGTCCCGGTAAGCACAGTTCGGTAGCGGCAATGTAACGGCAATGTAACTGAGTGTAACCGAATGTAACAAGTAATGTTTACTAGATGTTACATGTAAGTTCCACGTTATTTCTGATTTCCCACTCATAAGTACTACAGGTTACGTAACGTCGAATGCAACCGTTATATTGCAGTTATGTGTTGCTGTCCGAAACATAGTCGTGTACCAGCAATGTAACGGCAATGTAACCGAATCTAACACAAATAATGTTAACTAGATGTTACATGTAAGTTCCACGTTAGTTATGATTTCCCACTCATAAGTACTACAGGTTATATAACGTCGAATGCAACCGTTATATTGTAGTTATGTGTTGCTGTCCGCAACACAGTCCTGTACCGGCAATGTAACCGAATCTAACACAAGTAATGTTAACTAGATGTTACATGTTAGTTACATGTAAGTTACAATTTTCTACCTTACAATCAGTTATTTATGGGTCATTCCACCAATTCTTGACTAAAGTTGTGCCGGGGGGTCTGAATTCTGGGTAACAACAATTTTTATTGAAAAGTACATAACAAAGAGAGCTTCCATGATTTTTTCAATTTTTTTCGTCCAACCCTTTTGAAGATACAGTAGATCGAGAATTGCAAGATTTGCAATTATTGACTTTAGATATTAAAAATATCAATTCCTTGTAAAATTTCTAAAAATATATTAAATATTGGTTTTTGTGTAAAAAAAGCTCAGCTTTCTGAAAAAAATATTTTCAATTTCCTCCAGTATCAGGAAAACTCCGAAAAACTCGTCGATTACGTGGACGACGTAGAAGAATATTTCAACAACGACGACGACGACGACGGCAAGGATTCGGATAAATGATTTTTTCATAAATTTTTTAAGAAATTTTTCAATAAATAATATTATGCACACAATATGAGTTCCATTTTATGTTATTTTTTCGAAAATTCATTTGACTTAATTTCTATGATTTATTCCCTAGCAGATTCGTCGACCCTAAATTTAGGGTCGTAAACAGTTTCGGTCGTAAATGAGCGTCTTGTCAACCGTAATTTTTTGGTCGTATGAAGAATCATCGCAATCCGCTCGTGGGTCGTTACGACTAAAAATTATTAGTCGTATCGACTATCGACTGATCCGGGGTCCGTTCGCTGGTCGTTACGACCAGAAATGTGTAGTCGCATATTTTTTTCCAGGCTCCCTGCCGCACAGTGGGGCCAAATCCCAAAAAGCTGGCCAAAAGTCGAAAAATAAAGTTTAAGTTTCGGTAATTTTTAGTCGTGGGTTAGGTGGGGGAAGAGTCCGAAGGTCAAATTCTTGGCATCAGCGGGCCCTAGCCCTTATACCTGCTTTTGTACAGCAGTTTAAAGGGAACCCTCAAGCGAGCTCGACGCGTCGTGCAGTAAATGACCATTTCAACGCTGTATTGAACGGGACGCCAAAACTTTACAATATATCCGATTCGAATTTTTTCGAATCGAATCAACAGCTGAAAGTAAGTAGAAAATCATTGTGTAACTGAAAATTGATAATAATAGTTCATGCGATAATAATAAATGAATCATTTGTACGAAAATTCACGGAAAATTACAAGTGAAAATTCTAAAAACGTAGAGAAAAGTTGATAAGTTCCACAGTGTTCCACGAGCTGACCTATCACATGTTGTAGATGGATGTATTATTGAATGGAAAACATCGAAAATGGCTGCGCTTAGCTGCGCGCGTGTCATTGCTACGAGTTTTTGCAATATAAAACATAGTTTTCTGAATTTCGTACATTAACGACGCGGAATGTCTTTCTTGAATTGAATCTTTTTCTTGAATTTTATTGCGGTCTTCATTGTACATTGAAATACATTGGCACCCATCCAAGCAGCGTGTCGCGGTCGGTCGAGTTGAAGAGCGCTATATCTATATATGAGGGATTCTCTGTCAACTCAGCCACTTTTTTTTCGACCATCTCAGATGTGCCCCATAATTGGTTATATTAAAGTGCTACTAATTTGTGAATTTCTTCACATTTTTAAATTAAAAATTTTACAAATCGCCGTTTTCTTTCCAAATGAATATATCTCGGAAATTTGAAGTAATTGAAAAAAAATATCTGCACATAAGAGTTGTAGTTTTGTGTTAGCATTCGAGCGGAATATTTGAAATAGTTTTTACGTTCCGGTAACGCGGATTTTTTACCAAAAAATAGAATGATTATTTTTTTATTCAAAAAAGGCCACTTTTTTTGACTGAAAAAATTAGTCTTTCAGTATATCTGACGATATCGCGAAAAGATCACTAGAGTGACACGGATCGAGGTTCTAGGGTAAAAAAATGGAACCACACAAATTAATTTTTTTTCTACCGAAACCTGTGGCTGAGTTGACAGAGAATCCCTCATATGCCTCTTAGTTAAATGGTCAAGCCCCAGAGGGGAGAGAATATCAGAGAGTTTAATGTATTGAGTTCTATGGACCGTAATTCTTTTTTATGCATATTTTATTTTCATTTTCAAATAATATTTAAAAATAAATAATAGAAACGAGGTTGAATATGGAATTACCCATCTATATGGATATTATATTTTTCAATTTTAGAATTAGTCGCTGATGAACGTGGAGGATGCGGCTTAACAAGGAAGGAAATTTTTTCGATCACGAAAGGTCACCTGAGTGGAGGAGTGCCTGAAATGTATGCAATAATCAAAAATTTTGTGTCCACAAAATTGCAACGCCCCTTCGCTCTATCAGAGAATGCAAGAACTGCCCTCCGCAAGTTGTTGCACCTTTTGCATAAAAAGTGGCAGCACGCATCAAGACATGAAGAGAGATTTCTGCAACAATATTCTGAGTGGTTCAGCGTGTTTGTTTCTTTCGAAGAATCAAAAAAATCTTCGGAAAAATCTGCAAATTTGGGTCGGCCTTCTTCAGAATTTGTAGAGTCTAGTGACCGGACAAAACGAAGGAGGACTGAAGAATTACGCACAAGAAATACTACGGACGAATTAACGTATGCCACTCAAATGAGCCTTCGATCATCCGAGAAATCAGATGCTGCCAAAATTGTCCGTGATGTGGGACTGGGGAGCCCATCTCGAGCTAAGAAGTATAAGGAGTCCATAGATACCATTCGAGGAACGACTTTATCTGCGGATGCTGCTTTGTCGCTCATGGTCGAACTAAAATTATCGAAATGGCAATATCAGCAGCTTCGGAATAGAAGCAAAGAGCAGAGCTGTGATTTATTTCCGCCGTATAAATTGCCATATGAAGCCAAGCTCAAATGTTATCCGCCTAAGTCAGATATTTCTGTTAATGAATGTAGTGCTGAGGTAAAATTGCAAGCTTTGCTGCATCACACAACTGATAGAATATTATTGACACAGATGGATGTTGTCAAAAGTTTGTCGGCTGAAAATGTTTGCAGCTTGATTTTAATTTGTAAGTGGGGCTGCGATGGCACTTCCAGCCAAAGTACGTACAAACAAAAGTTCACCAATGATGATGGAAGCAAGTCCGATGCTAATATTTTTTTCACATCAATCGTTCCACTGCAGCTTGTATCTGACGACCAAGAAACAAACGCAAAGCTTGTTGTATGGAAAAATCCGAGGCCGTCATCTTCTCGTTTTTGTAGACCAATCAGGATCCAATTTTTTCACGAGAGTTCTGAAGCCACTCGTGAAGAAATGGAGTATATTCAACAGCGAGAGAAGAATCTTATGCCTTTCGAAAAGATCGTAGATGGAAAAGAAATAAGAGTTTCTTTCAGACTGGCTTTCACGATGATAGACGGTAAAGTTTGTAACGCTATCACGCATAATAAGTCTGCTCAACGATGCTATTTATGCAAAGCAACTTCAAAAGACTTCAACAATATCGACGCAATTCTAAAAAAGAAAGTCTCTGAAGATCATCTACAGTTTGGATTGCCAACTTTGCATGCATGGATACGATTTTTCGAATGCTGTTTGCATATAGCATATAAGCTTGGAATTCAAAAGTGGCAAGCGCGTAGTGATAACGAGAAGGAACAAGTAAATATCCGAAAAACCAACACACAGAAAGGTTTCCGTATGGAATTGGGTCTGATAGTCGATCAACCAAAGCCTGGTTTCGGTAGCTCGAATGATGGAAATACCGCTCGAAGATTTTCCGAAAACTCAAGCATTTCTGCTGCGATAACAAGGATAGATGAGAACTTGATTAAGCGATTCCATGTGATATTGCAGACAATTTCGAGTGGCCATGAAATCGATTTCCTAAAATTCCAAGATTATGCCTTACAGACAGCTCGGAACTTTGTGCAATTATATCCGTGGGCCGACATGCCAACTTCGGAACACAAGATGATGATTCATGGTGCAGAAGAGATAAACTCAGCAATATTGCCGATAGGGCAGATGTCTGAAGACGGCTAAGAGTCTACTAATAAGTACATTAAAAAGTTTCGTGAAGATTTTGCAAGAAAGTGTTCCCAAGCCAAAACAGTGGAGGCCATTTTTTTACGGTTATTATTAATATCCGATCCCTTTATTTAAAGTTTGCGTGAATTACCTCGAAAAAATACAAAGTCGTTTCTTCCAGAAGCACTTTCATTGTTAGTTGCGCCACGTATACCCGCAAGTACAGGAAGTTCCAGCGATTTAATGGATAAATCAACTGATTGGGCATCATCTGATTCTTCAGATGACGATCTCTGAACTTTTAATCGACTGATTGTATGTTTATGATATTATATATCACATATGGATATATTTTGTACATTCTCTATAAAAGTGATTTATGTCAAATGCGCCGTTTTGTTTTTATTTCAAATTTTAACTTCGGATTCGTAATCAACGCCTCCGAAAACCTCCGAGTACTGACTTTCAGCCGAATTTATGACGCTTTCGACTTCTTGCGAGCTTTTCGAGACTTCAAATCCGCCATTTTATTATTATTTCAAATTTTGACTTCAGATTCATAGTCAGCGACCCCAAAAACCCCCATGTACTGACTTTCAGCCGAATTTATATCGCTTTTGACTTTTTGCCAGCTTTTAGGGACTTCAAATCCGCCATTTTGTTTTTATTTCCAATTTTGACTTCGGTTTCATAGTCAGCGACCCCAAAAACCCCCGAATACTGACTTTTAGCCGAATTTATAACGCTTTCGACTTTTTGCCAGCTTTTTGCGACTTTAAATCCGCCATTTTATTTTTATTTCCAATTTTGACTTCGGATTCATAGTCAGCGACCCCAAAAACTCCCGGGTACTGACTTTCAGCCGAATTTATAACGCTTTTGACTTTTTGCCAGCTTTTTCGGACTTCAAATCCGCCATTTTGTTTTTATTTCCAATTTTGACTTCGGATTCGTAATCAGCGACGCTAAAAACCCCCGAGTACTGACTTTCAGCCGAATTTTTAACGTTTTCGACTTTTGGCCAGCTTTTTGGGATTTGGCATCACTGTGTGCCGTGATCGTCATGACCAGATACGTAGAGTCGAATTTTTTTCTCCTCATCCCGGTGCCCGTGGTCGTTACCACGAGAAATCCCGAGTCGAATTTTTTTCCCCCAGCTCCGCGCCCGTGGTCGTTACGACCCGAAATCTGGAATCGATTTTGTTTTCCCCAGCTCCCCCTAGCAGATTTGTTGACCAGAATTTTTCGGTCGTAGTCGTAAGGGATTTTTTTCAACCGATTTTTTTCGGTCATAAGAAGTGGGTCGTTACGACTGAGAATTATTACGCGTAACGACCCATTACGGGGGCCAATTAGCTGGTCGTTACGACTGAGAATTATTAGTCGTAACGACCCATTCCGAGGGCCAATTAGCTGGTCGTTACGACTGAGAATTATTAGTCGTAATGACCCATTCCGGGGGCCAGTTGGCTGGTCGTTACGACTGAGAATTATTAGTCGTAACGACCCACTCCAGGGCCCTTTGCTGGTCGTTACGACCCGGAATCCTTAGTCGAATATTTTTTTCCCAGCGCAAATTAATACAAAAATTTGTATAATTTATTCCAAAATAGCGCCCATGCAATCGGAACTAATAAAATTGTACGCCCGAGATATCCACATTAGGGATATTCGCAAGGGTCAGCTCGACCGAAAGTGCCATGGAAACGCTTCGCCCTGGAGGAACCGCCTGAATCATCACGGTAACCTTTGCGCTAGGTAAGTACTTGACTTGGCACGCTGGCTGTCCGGTATATAACACCGTCATATGCCTATTTCGTTTGAACACAGAGTTTCGAGCGCATGCGACGCATAGTGGTGGATGCGTCAACTATAGTTGACGCGTCCACCACATTCTTTACGACCGAAAAATCCTGGTCAACAAATCTGCTAGGTAGCGTTAGTTGACACGTTCACGACTACGCGTCGCATGCGCTCAAAACTCTGTGCCCAAACGAAATAAGCATATGACAGTGTTATATACCGGACAGCCTGCGTGCCAAGCCAAGTACTTACCTAGTGCAGAGGTTATCGTGATGATTAAGGCGGTTCCTCCGGGGCGAAGCTCTTCCATTGCACTTTCGGTCGAGCTGACCCTTGCGAATATCCCTAAGTAGTGTGGATATCTCGGGCGTACAATTTTATTAGTTCCGATTGCATGGGCGCTATTTCGGAAGAACCTATACAAATTTTTGTATTAATTTGCGCTGGGAAAAAAACATTCGACTAAGGATTTCGGGTCGTAACTACCAGCAAACGGGACCAGCAAACGAGAATTATTAGTCGTTACGACTAATAATTCTCAGTCGTAACGACCAGCCAACTGGTCCCCGGAATGGGTCGTTACGACTAATAATTCTCAGTCGTAACGACCGGCCACCTGGCCCCCGGAACGGGTCGTTACGACTAATAATTCTCAGTCGTAACGACCAGCCGACTGGCCCCCGGAATGGGTCTTTACGACTAATAATTCTCAGTCGTAACAACCCCTTCTTACGACCGAGAAAAATCGGCTGAAAAAAATCCACTTACGACCGAACTTCCGGTCGTTGAATCTGCTAGGGCCGCCCGTGGTCGTAACGACGAGAAATTCAGGGTCGATTTTTTTTCCCACGGGCACCGAGCTGGGGGGAAAAACTTTGACTCAAGATTTTTGGTCGTAACGACCCACAAGCAAAATGCGATGCTTTTTCTG
The DNA here is from genome assembly GCA_946863875.1 of Alloplasta piceator. NCBI lineage: Eukaryota > Metazoa > Arthropoda > Insecta > Hymenoptera > Ichneumonidae > Alloplasta > Alloplasta piceator. The sequence continues at coordinate 18,118,631 of OX333078.1, forward strand.
ACAACCACAAAATTACGGTCGACAAGATGACCGTTTACAACCGTATGTACGGTCGTTGAATCCGCTAGGGTTGTATGCATTTATTTGTAACGGGGACTTTAATTCGGCTGAATACGATTCCGCAATGATTTCTGAGCATCGGAAATTTTTCTGATAAGTTAGGTGCAGCACTCAATTTGTCTGATATTAATTTTTCCGATATCTAGGTAACCTATTTCATCATGTAGACCAGTTAGCAGACGTATGACGATGATACTGATTAGAATTTTTTTTTACATTTTCAAAATTCTTCACAAGTGCAACGCAGCAGGATTTTTGTCTGAAAACTGATTCGTCCGGATAAACTGGCCAAAATTTACTTATAAACATCATTTTCAGACGTATTACGATGTATATTTTTTTTGTGTCATTTTTTTTTAAAGTCGTCTATTGAGTATGAACAGCACTTGTGACTTCTGAAAATGGTCTGTTTCACATCCCAGGAATATGATTCAACTACATATCGGATATCAGATATGCCGCGGTGACACATGTTGGCGATTTTTTTCCATTTTTCAATAGTGCACTCAGGTCACACGCAGCAAGCTACACGTCTGCTGTTAGCATTTTTGGGTTTTTTTTTCATCCCAACAATGGATTTTATAAGTTATAGCCGTAAGGCGAAGACTCAAAAATTTTGGTCGTGGGCTCTGGTACTATTCGATTGTACGAATGAAAGGATTGATGGCGATTCTCAAATGACACGATTGCAATGATAGAATGGGGAGGAGGGATCGAAAGGCCCTTTGTTAAACTTCACTCAGATGGGTTTTCCTCCTTCCGATTATTTTGTAAGAAATTGTTTTTAATTAGGATTTTTATGAAAAATTGAATCATCAATGCCGTAAGAATAATCCGAATTTAGGATTCACTTGGGTAAGAATGGATTTTCTCCAAAAATAATCAGCTAACCGGATTGTAATTGAATTAATTAATTAATTCCGTCCGAATCAATGATGTTCACTGTTTTCGAATGTTTCCCGAACTATTTGTCACAATTACGCGAAGAAACATAATAAAATAAATCTTTACTTACTCGGTGAGAGGTTCTCCTGATGGAAAGGGTGACAACATTTGTAGATGCAGCGGCGAGCCGAATGGAAGAATGATGCAATATCGCTGGTTGATCAAGGGCGTGGCAGGTTGACGATGGAGTCGAAGAAAATATCGTTGCACCGAATTTAATTTTCGAGATCCCATGTTTTATTTATTATTATTAAATAAAAATAGTTTACAAAGAAAAAGTAATCTTAAATTTCATGATATATTTAACAATAACCGTGATTTGTACGTTTTGCAATAATTCGCGGATTGCGGATGTTAAAGTAAAATAAATGAAAATTATTAGGCAGAAAATAATAACTAGACAAAGGAAAATGAAATAAAATAAAACGAGATCCAAAGTCTCTTCCAACATTCAAAATCCAAAACCGAAATTTCGAGAATTATGAGAAAACGAAATTTAATTCGATTCAGAACTCAAAAAAATTAAGATTCCAAACCGAAAGAAACCAGCTTCCCTCGAAAATTCGAGTGAAAATTCTAAGTCCAAAACGAATTGATTTGAAAAAAATCCAGAATCAACAACGTCATTGTCGAAGAATCTCACAAGTTCAGCCCAAGAATTGTTTCGGTGAGGACGATGGGTCTCGTAGTTTCCACGTCGGAAAAAAGTCGAAGAAGTCTCCCGAGAGCCCTTTTTTCGTTCGAAAAAAGTGGGGATCGATGATAAAGACAGAGGATGCATTTTCTGAAGCAATGCATTTTCCTTTCCTATCTCGTAAGCTTCCCTCAAAAATTGGGGTCATAGCGAGGGCGCTAGCGTAGATCACTGGATGGGCCCTATGCCTGTAGCTGTATCGCGGCTCGTGTGGCTGTATCGCGGCACGTGTACCCCTATATATGCACACGCTTATGCCCCACGCTTCCTATATTCTTATTCCGTATATAATATTACTTTCTTATGAACAATAGTAATTCTAGTATGATACATATTTTTTCATAGATAAAGTTTTTATATTTTTCCTTATAGTTGTTGTATTGCGCATTTGTTAAAATTACTTTTCCTTGCTTATATCCTATAGTTTGTTTAATTATTATTAAATATAAAATTGTTGTTTTCGAATTGAACATCAGAATAGCTAATCTAGATGAATTAAATATTTTGTGCGATATTTTTGCGGATTAAAGCTACAATCCAAATTGTTATAAATAATTTTGTTGACGGTTTTTTTGTGGATTTTTAATTGTTAGTGTTCAAATATTTATGATTCAAATTAAGCCTGCGTTTGAAACATTGTTTTTTTTCTTAGTTTTTATACGTTAATATTTTTTCTTTGAGGTGTGGTCGTATAGACTTCTTGTATGAGTCCACGAGAAAAAGGGGAGGTAGGGAGCTACGGCGCATGACTAGAAAAAAAACTCAACTCTTCTTCGCGGCCTCTTTTCCTCCGAGAGAGAGAGGGGGGAGATTTAATGGGTAGATAAAAAAGGATAAGGCTAGAAAAGAGGGTGAATAGTGGGGAGGCATTCGAACGGTCTCCGAGTAGTGGCGAGAGCCGAGCTCTTTGTCTTGCCGTGCAAGCTCCGTGGATCGTCGAAAGAGGGGAGAGGGTTATGTAAATGAGCTTTGCCTCTGCTCGTGGACATCGGAGCGTTTTGCTTTTTTCCTTTTAGATTTTAACATAGTAAAATAATATTTCGAGTTTTGGAGTTATTTGAGTTACATAATAATAAAAATTTTAGATTGTTTCTTCCGGAGTTTTATTATTGGATTTAGCATTAACTGAATTCGGTGCATAATTTTATTTTGCAATTGTAGGTTTTTAAATGGTCAATTCCTCGAAATATTATTCAATATTGCGTAACGATTTTTCCACTCAAGGGGAATAATTTTGAATGAGTAGATTGTATTTAAATGCTTTTTGTATTTAAATCCGTCTCACTTATTATTTAATTTCGATCTCGTTCTTGATTTTAATCTTTATTATCTATTTTTTTATTAAAAGGGATATAAATATATTTTCAACTATTTCATTTGTTTATTCAACTGTTATAATATTTCATTTTATTTAATTATTATTTAATTCCATTTGTTTATTTTTTTCTGTTCTTTTAATTTCATTGCGAATTCGACCTGAAAGTTCGATACCTAATTAAGAATTAATTAATAATCTTTAAGTTTCATTTTGATATGGGATAGGAAAATCTATCGTTATTTAGAGCCGTTCCGTTCGTTTTTGCTTTGAATCTAGTATCAATAGATGCATATATATGTATATGTGTGAGAAAGAAAAAGAGAACCATTTTCTTGTATGTATTTGTTCTTCAAGAGCGGCAGAGCGAGATACCACGTGCCTTATTCTTTATTTTGATAATGGTTAGAACATTATCAGATCCAAGGATCTATAGCTTGGGTCAATAGGCCGGTATAGGGACTATCAGTTTGGACGGCGACGTTAAAGTATTTGTTTTTTTTTTGTAGAGATTTTTGTCCCTGGCTTACCTTCCGTACTAATCGATTTTACCGATGGCCACTTTCTTGAGATTTTCATTCGGTATTAAGAATTTCTATTTTCTATCATTAAATTGAACGGAATACCATCGGAAACGATGAACCTTCTTCTCGCAAATCTTCAAGTTTTTTAATTATATTTTTGGTGAAGATATCGTTAGATAATCAAATTTGTGGACGTTACGTCAGGAAGTAACACTTCTAGCTCATCTTATACCGCCGAAAGGTATATTGCGTATGCGGAAGAAGCAATGGAAGCCGTCGCTCGTCAAATGTAAGGACAGCATTGTAGCCCACGTCGTCTTGATGGGCGCCCTAACAAACCAAGCCTCTCTCTCTGCGGTCGCTTTACTCCGCTGAAATTGAGAATTTGACCAGTAGCTTTGTGGTCGCACTACAGTCGCTTCGTAGCCACACCGCGGTCGCTTCGTGGTCACACCACGGTCGCTGTTCTAATGGCGCCACCATTAAGAGCGGCCATCGGTCGCTTCGTGGTCGCACCATGGTCGCTTCGTGATCGCACCACGGCCGCTGTTCTAGGTAGCGCCCCCATCAAGAGCGACCATGCGGCGACTATGCGGTGACTCTAAGGTCGCTTATCCTTGCTGAAATTGAGATTTCAACCAGAAAGCGACCGCAACTGAGCGGTTGCTTGGTTTGGAAGGGTGATGTTGGGAAAGTTCAGTCCAACCGAAGAAGCATAGCCATCGACCGGGGAACCACGGTTCAGCCTTTCATCATTGCCGTTGTCCCTTCATACGCAGATATTACAGACTGTTTTGTAAGTGTTGACGATATGTTGTATAAAGTGCATTATGCACTCAAAGCCATTGACCTCTGTTTTCAAGTATTTTACGTGTTCGGAAAAATGCCTGAATTGACTGGTTGGGAAATTGGGCGAAAAAGGTGGAAGGTTAAAGGGAACGAAGTGGCCGGAAGTTCGTTGCGGGCGATGAAAAATTCACTCGCGTACACACAATATTTCGTTATTTATTAACAAATGTCCAAAGTTCCAAAAAATACTATAATTGAAGTTCCAAAAAGTTCAATAGTCTCGCCTTGGCGATGACTACTCACAGTCGAAGCGATGCCCGAAAATGGCGGTCGTATCGTTCGACGCCACGTGTCACGTGAATAATGATCGCGCGCAAATTCTCGAAGAAAACCGCACTGAATCGAAGAAAATCTCAACCGAGAAATTACCACGTGAGGCCGAACCGTTTTCGCTCTTGGCTGGTCGTAAATCGTCCAAGAGCTCGTGAAAAGGAAAGAATGAAAACCGACAAAATGAAAAATGACCGAGAATCGATGATAATCGAAGGGCTCCCGAAAACGAAGTCTTTTCGAAGAAGTTCACTGAAGTTATGGTTGAAGAATTCCGGTGAAGTTATGCACGAGGAGACGACGAGATCGAAGAGGAATCGGGCGTACATCGATCACTCTTCTTTCCCACGGTAGAAGTCCGCGAAGATGAAGGAGAGAATATGTCGTGAATTGACCTGTATCGAAAAGATTCCAGAAGCCCACAGATAAGAAGCGTCCGTTTTCGCGAGCGAGAGCTGCTATGGGGAGGGGAGAGAGTTGCGAGAGCCACGAGTAATGCAGAGTCCAGCGAGAGCTTGACCCTTCACTGAGGGTCTCTCGCGGGACATCTGACAACCACGCACTTTTCTGAACACACTCCCCGCCTTCGGCAAGCTCTGTTGACGAAGATTCCGTCGGTAGACCGCACAATTTTGCGATCGGCTGCTTGAAGGTGGAAGATGTCGTTCGAAGTGTGACGACTCGAGTAAGGCCGTCTTCGCCAGGGTGAAGTTCGAGGATCAGCGCGAGTGGCCACCGCGTCGGAGGAAGTCTTTCCTCTGTTTTGAGAACGAGTGACCCCATTCGTATCTCATTAGACGGATGATGCCATTTTGAAGTTGAGAGACCTTGATGAAAGTATTCTCTTGACCATCTCTGCCAGAAGTGCTGTAGCCGTGCTTGAAGAAGTTGCCACCGAGACAACCGAGATTCCGCCGTTGAGGTCAGAGATGACTCGGGCACTGTAGTGAGTGCCTCACCGACGATGAAGTGACCCGGAGTTAAGGATGACAAGTCCTCCGGGTCGTCCGAGAGAGCACAAAGTTGCATTGAATTGAGCACTGCCTCGACTTGCGTAAGAAGAGTCGTAAATTCTTCGTACGTAAGTGCAGTCTCACCGATGACCCACCGAAGATGATATTTTGCCGATTTCACGGCAGCCTCCCATTTTCCACCCATGTGAGGGGCTGCCGAGGGATTGAAGGACCACTTTGTACCGAGGCTGGTTAACGCGGAGATAGTTTGGTTCATTTCCGTTGAGCCAGCCTTGAAGAGAGCTTGAAGAGTGGCATCTGCACCGCTGAAGTTCGTTCCACAGTCACTATACAGCGTGTGACAAATGCCCCGTCGACCAGAGAACCGCCGATACGCTGCGATGAAGGCTTCTGAAGTGTAGTCCGTTACCAATTCGAGGTGCACCGCTGAAGTAGAAAAACAGACAAAAACTGCGAGATAACCCTTGTATGTTCTTGCTGCTCTTCCTCGCCAAGTCTTAACCGTGAAGGGTCCAGCATAATCCAAGCCAGAATGAAGGAAGGCACGTGAAGGTGTGACTTGTGGCGAGGGAAGTTGCGCCATCAACTGCTGAGCTCTGAGGCCTCGAAACCGTGCGCAAGTGGTGCAGCGAAGAATGTAGATCGTACTGGCGCTCGACCACCCAAAATCCAGTACGATTTGCGGAGATAGGCCAGTGTTGCTTGTGTGCCGCCGTGAAGAGTCCGGAGATGGGCATCTGAAATTATCAGTGTAGTTAGCCGTGAATTCCGAGGCAAGACAGGTGGATGTTTCGCCTCGGAGTGAAGGACCGAATGCTTGAGGCGTCCGCCCACACGAAGGACTCCGAGTTGGTCGACGAAAGGTGTGAGGGCGGCCATTGCATTGCTCCGTTGAAGTGTCGCTCCGCTTGAAATTATCCGTAGCTCAGCAGTGAAGTACGAATGTTGGATGAGGCGTATCCAGAAAAATTTTGCGTCTTCCAGGTCTCCCGGTGATATCGGGTTGGTCAGTGAAGTATGTGGAACTCGCCTGAAGCGGCCAAGAGCTCTTTTGCAAATGGCCGTGATTCGAAGTAGCCGATTTAGGGAAGAATATCGCTCCAGAAGGTCCCAAACCGGTAGAAGAGCCCCTGAAGTTGGAGTAAAGGCGAGGCCTGGACGCTGTTCGAGGTCGCAGTCGGTTACGATCTCGAACGACGAAGTGGGCCAACTGGTGCAAGGCTGCGAAAGCCAAGTTGGTCCATTCCACCAAAGGAAATGCCGAGAAAGTTACCGAGGTGTCATTCCGCGAGACGCACAGTCTGCGGGATTTTCCTTGCCCGAAATGAAGCGCCACGTCACTTGCGACGTGATTTCTTGAATTGAAATAACTCGATTTCGGACAAAGTCCTTCCAACGAGCCGAAGGCGACGTGATCCAAATTAAGGTTACCGAAGAATCGGTCCAAAGGAACACTGGAACATTTCCAAGTTCGAGTGTCTTCTGGACGTACGAAACCATCCGTGAAAGAAGTAACGCAGCGGTGAGCTCAAGCCGCGGAATTGTCAGTCGCTTGAGAGGTGCAGCCTTCGTCTTTGAAGCGACAAGCGTGATGGTTGAAGAGCCATCGTCTGAAGTTGAGCGAAGGTAAACCACGGCTGACATGGCCAATTGCGAGGCGTCCGAAAAACCGTGAAGCTGAACCGTTGCCGAGGGTTTTAGTTGAAGCCACCGAGGGGAAGAAATGACCCACACAGCACAAAAGTCAGAAATACTTCCTCGCGAACTCTTTTTTAAGACTACTTCTAGAGCAACACGTATGATATCTCGCAGACGTTAGTCTGAAGAAGTCTGAAATAAGAATAACTTAAGAGATCTTCGGAATGAAATCAACTGTCAGATATCCTTAGAAGATATCTTCAAGATATACCGTAAAAGACATCCAATAAAAAGCCAGAAATACTTCCTCGCAAACTCTTTTTTAAGACTACTTCTAGAGCAACACGTATGATATCTCGCAGACGTTAGTCCGAAGAAGTCTGAAATAAGACCTACTTAAGAAGAGTGTAAAAAGGTCAACATAACCTCAAAAATTTCTTGACGCATTTTTATCGGAGATGGCTTGATGAAATGAAAAAAGATAATGTGGGGTCGCCTGCGTAATCAATGTGTACAGGTCATGGCCCCACAATATTCTTTTTTTATTCCATCAAGTCATCTCCGCGAAAAATGTGTTAAACGTTTTAGCTCTATCTCTCTCGCACTCACAAGAGCGGAAAGGCGGGGGAGGGGGTTGAACCTCCCCTTAAGAGATCTTCGGAATGAATATTAAAAAGTTATTAGAAATCGCATATTCAGATAGACTACGTGATAATATTTGTTCGGATACATATCGGAACCGTTTAAATTCTGGGATTTCACCACTGACAATATCATATAAGTAAATAGAATTCATAAGTAGTCGGTAGCGTAATAGGTAGCGTGATAGGTTCTCAAGTAGGATAGATAGGCAGGTCGCAGGTTCGAATCCCCGTGGAGGCAGATGAAATTGAAATGATGAAATCGAGTTTTTTTCTAATTTTTTTTTAATACAGTCGGTCCAGTAACTATGTAAATAAATAAAAATACGTATTAAAAAATTTTGCAAACGATAGAAATAAGAAAAAAATTAATTTTTGATAATTTTAAAGGAACCCTGAAAAAGTTATCTTGACGATGTCTTGTGAAGAAATCTCGAAATAGTAGTCTTTACGATATCTTTTTTGAGAAGTCTGAAAAAGTTATCTTCAAGACAACTTTTCACAGATATCAAAATCATCCCTCAAAGTGACGCATAAGACTACTTTCGGAACTCATTAAGATGTCTTTCGGAAAATGTATTCGGATGTCCAAATCTTACATAAAAAATCTACAGCGATTCTTTCAGACGTCATATTGCTGTGTGGGGAGCGAGAGATCCGCCAAGTTCTCTTGGAAGTGAAGCCAACGTTATTGAAGCGATACCGGAAGAGGGTCGTCCCAATGAAGTTTTTCCAACCAGAGCTCTTGAAGGAACATCTTTGCCGTGATGATGATTGGCGAAACGAAGCCCAACGGATCAAATAATTGCGCCGTTTCCGAGAGGATTGTCCGTTTTGTCACAGATTGACTGAAGTTTGGCTGAAGCGTGAACTTGAAGTAGTCGGTTTGGGGGTTCCAAACGAGCCCAAGAAGTTTGACGCTGGAGTCCTCTGGTTGAATCACGACTGCGTGTGATTCTGAAGTGGGATGGCTCACCCTTTGAAGAAGTTCCGTGGAGTTTGACGACCATTTTCGAAGTGGAAAGCACCCTCGGTTGCAGATCTCCTGAAGTTGACGTGAGGATGCTTGAAGTTCCGCCGTTGAATCGGCACCTCCGAAGATATCATCGACGTACCTGCCCTTCGTCAACGGAAGTACCGCCAATGGAAAGTTGTGCCCTTCGTCCTCGACAAGTTGCAGCATGACTCGAATTGAGAAGAACGGGGCGCAACTGAGGCTGTACGTGACGGTGGTGAGGCAATAGGGGATGATGTGCTCCTGCTCATCAACCCGCAGGATCCGTTGAAGGTTCCAATCATCCGAATGAAGGTTGATTTGACGGTTCATCTTTGTGATGTCCGTCGCGAAAATGAAGCGATGCCGTCGGATCCAAAGAAGGACGTCAGAAGTGTCCTGTTGAAGTTTGGCGCCCGTGTAGAGGAGGTCATTAAGCGAGGCACCACTGCTCGTCTTGCACGACCCGTTGAAGACCACTCGAAGCTTGGTGGTGGTGCCGTGAGCCCGAACAACACCGTGATGGGGCAAATAATGCACGGGAGTTGAAGCTGGCCCAGTAGAAGCTCGCACCCTGTGAGACAACTCCTCGTACTCCTGAAGAAGACCGTGATACAACTCTCGATAAGTTGAATTACGCGAGAGCCGCTTTTGAAGTTGAAGAAGGGAGCGCCACGCTGCCATGAAGGAATCCCCGAGAGACGATGGTGAAGTGTTGAGAGGAAGGCGAACTGTAGATCGCCCGTCTTCGTCTCGCGAATGCGTGTCCTTGAAGTGTTGTTCACAGGAGGAATCCTCGGGCTCAGATATAGAGGCTGAGTCCGACGGAATTTTCTCCTGTTTCCAGAAATTTCTAAAGCAAAGAAGCGAACTCATTATCAATTGAAGTGTGCTGAATACGAACCGAGCTTGAAGTAGAATCAGACATTAAAGAGCGGGTGACGGTGGTAGCTCCCCGCGTGCGGCCAGCTGACTGACTCCCAATTCCAAGATATTAATTGAGGCGGCCATTCTTTCCAATCGAAGAAGTTGAATCGTACGTTCCGAAATGAACGCAAGTTCAGCACTGGGATCGATTAAAAACCGAACTCGATGCGAACTGCCAGAAGAAGAGGTCAGAGTTGCCTGGCTCGTTGCCAGCAAAACTGAAGGCCGAATATCCAGATTGGTAGAAGCACTCTTTGAAGTTACCGTAGAATTGAAAAAATCGGAAGTGGCCGAAATCAGAAGTTGAACCGGTGTATCCAGCGAGCCAGACGAAGCGTCGCATTGACGGTTGCTGAATGGTATCGAAGAATTTCACTGAAACTAATCCCGAAGACAACCACGAGATCCAATATTGACCGGTCGTAAATCGTTCAACATCTTTCTCAGGAAAGAAGACCGCGAATGAATGATGAATTTCCGTTCATTCGGAGTGAGTCGTAGGACTCGAGAAACTGAAGTGACTAAAGTCATCAAAGAAAATCGCACTGAATTTGATCTTTAATATCTCAGATGAAGTGAAGCACGAGGAGACAGCGAGATTGAAGAATAACCAGGCGTAAATCGGTTACCTTTTTTCTCGTTGAAGAAGGGCCGCGTGCGAAGCAACGAAAAATGTCGATGCGTAGCACGGAAACGAAAACCCACGAACACGCAACTCGGCGAAGATATCGAAGCGAAAGCACTCAAAGAGTCCCGAAAAAGCACGAGAGCGCGACGCTACGAAGAATGCCTATGCGCCACACGTGAGCGGAAATCACTTGAGCGCGCAAGGCGGTGACAATGTCGAAGCCACGAACCAGAACGAAAACTCACGAACGCGCGAGGCGTTGAAGATGATACACCGACGCAAGGGCCCGATAGAGTGCGCATGCGCACCGCACTGAAGAAATTCGCGAAGCACCCGTTGAACCACCGAGAATACATGTCAGCTGCACACACACGACGACGAGAATGTTTGTGAGAATGCGCACGAAAAAAAAACCCAAAAACCAAAAAACCGAAGAAAACGAAGTACGCGCACACACTCGGTGACGAGAATGTTCGTGTGACGCACTTGAAAAAAACCAAAAACCGAAGAAAACAAAGTACGCGCACACCCTTGGCGACGAGAATGTTCGTGTGACGCACTTGAAAAAAACCAAAAACCGAAGAAAACGAAGTACGCGCACACACTCGGCAACGAGAATGTTCGTGTAACGCGCATGACGAACCAAAAAAAAACGAGTAGCTACGCGAACAAACTCGATTCACGAAGTTTGTCACGCGATGCGTAGCGAAGGAATCCGAAGAAATACTAAATGCGCCGAAAATATCCGAAAACTGCGTAATTGAACGCGAAGAAAGTCCCGAAGCACACAAAGAATCACGTGACGCGCACACACACTCGAATATCGAGAATGTCTGTGATGCGCGCACACTCGAAGGGTCCGGAAAGTTCACTAAAGGGTTTGAATTACGCGTAAATCGATGTGACGAAGAGACCCAATGCGCGGAGAAACACGTGGTACATGTCACGAAAAAGAAAAATCCAAAGCGCAGAGAAACCGAGAAGCGCGCGAAAGGAATCGGGTGATATGCGCACACAGCGAAAAGCCCGAGAATGCCCGTGTAGCGCGCACTCACGACGAAGAATGTCCAGCGAGGAACGAAGATCCGCACAAAGCGGACGAAGCGATAGTTTTCTTGGCGTGCGCGAGAGCGCGATGATATTCCCGCGCGCTCAACGAAGAAATTTCTCAAAGCGTCCGGGCTCTCGTCTCGCGCGAAAGTGAGAGAGAGAGACTTATGGCGCACTGAACGTGAGCGAGAGAGACCGAGATAACGAAGCGTGACGAGCACGTTGTCGAACAATGAAACGCCCGTTCTCTCGCGCACTTTTCTCCTACGCAAACCGAAGCACTTCCGCAATTTTCACAAATTTCCCTATCCGGCTCGAAGGACCATGTTCGGAAAAATGCCTGAATTGACAGGTTGGGAAATTGGGCGAAAAAGGTGGAAGGTTGAAGGGAACGAAGTGGCCGGAAGTTCGTTGCGGGCGATGAAAAATTCACTCGCGTACACACAATATTTCGTTATTTATTAACAAATGTCCAAAGTTCCAAAAAATACTATAATCAAAGTTCCAAAAAGTTCAATAGTTCGCCTTGGCGATGACTACTCACAGTCGAAGCGATGCCCGAAAATGGCGGTCGTATCGTTCGACGCCACGTGTCACGTGAATAATGATCGCGCGCAAATTCTCGAAGAAAACCGCACTGAATCGAAGAAAATCTCAACCGAGAAATTACCGCGTGAGGCCGAACCGTTTTTGCTCTTGGCCGGTCGTAAATCGTCCAAGAGCTCGTGAAAAGGAAAGAATGAAAACTGAGAAAATGAAAGATGGTCGAGAATCGATGATAATCGAAGGGCTCGCGAAAACGAAGTCTTTTCGAAGAAGTTCACTGAAGTTATGGTTGAAGAATTCCGGTGAAGTTATGCACGAGGAGACGACGAGATCGAAGAGGAATCGGGCGTACATCGATCACTCTTCTTTCCCACGGTAGAAGTCCGCGAAGATGAAGGAGAGAATATGTCATGAATCGACCTGTATCGAAAAGATTCCAGAAGCCCACAGATAAGAAGCGTCCGTTTTCGCGAGCGAGAGCTGCTATGGGGAGAGGAGAGAGTTGCGAGAGCCATGAGTAATGCAGAGTCCAGCGAGAGCTTGACCGTTCACTGAGGGTCTCTCGCGGGACATCTGACAACCACGCAGTTTTCTGTCTTACGTCTTCAACCTGGAGTAACTGGCTGAAAATTGGCACATTTGGCTACTTCTTCAAATAGTCCTGTATGCGTATGAAAGTGACCACGACAAAATAAGTACTTCTGTTTCGGAAACTCAGACCAACATTGGAAAATTGGATTTGAACTGAAAGAATATCCAAAACTGGTTTTTATCGAAGTTAATATAACTGCCAAGTATTACATGAGGCTATTAACCAATGAGAAAAAAAATTCGTTCGATTATTATTTTCACTCGATTTTCAACCAATAGGAGCTTGGCATTTGACATCACGTGGTACGAGCAGGACAAAATTATATCGGTAATTTTTTGAAAATTTCCCGGCCTTTGCTAGGTAACAAGCGAAAATTTTTCAATAGCTTGTAACCCACGTCAACGAAGATAGAGTCCCATAGAAGCGTAAAGCCTGTAGGGAGTTTGAAGCCAAAAAAGTTGGGGTGCTCGGACGAGCTATCACCCCAGTGGTGAGATGTCGCTAGCGTCGCACTGTGCTTGTGTGCGCTCACATACAGTACGCACATGTGTACGTCTGTGATCACCCCAACTTACGGGCGGAGCCTACGAGTTGGGGTGATGATGCTTTCTCACTTGCTCCCGCTCAGCACAATATCGCGCTCTCTCTCGCACCAGACCGAGAATCGACGCTGAGTGGGGGGGCTCTCACTAGTACACGATTACTCCTATCTTTTACTTCTCCCGCATCCATACAAATTCATTATTCTTGACTACTGTCTGACAGTAGAGACTATAATGATAAAAAATAAAATTTATTAAATGAAGCATGTTGAATAAATAAAATGGAATTAAATTGTAATAATAGGGGCAAGGAGGGGGAGTAGTGTAGTACCCCCACTACACGCAAGCTACCGCGAACACGAGATTCATAAGCGGAGCATCGTTTGTTTTACCGACAGTCGTCACAGTAGGTCAAGATCAGCGCCATCCCACGGCGGAATGAGGCGTGCGAAAATTGGCTTCAATCCACCCGTAAGGAGTGTTCTTCTATGGGACTCAATCTTCGTTGCCCACGTACGTGTCAGAAACGTCAAATTCATCGAGATGAGCGAAAGAAAATTGACTATAACAAATATAATTTTTAATGAAGCCATGGGATTTTTCCCACGAAGATGTTAAATACGAAGCTCCTATTGATTAAAAATCGAGTGAAAAAAGTAATCCGCCGAATACCCCTCGTGCTTGGAAATTAATCGGGTATTTCCCTCAAGTTTCCCTGCCTAGTGACATGCGTGTGGAGTTTGGCACTAGGCAACGAAACTATCGGGAAATAGCCGATAATTTCCAAGCACTCGGGGTATTATAACTGATTATATTTTACGTTCTTTTGTTAGAAAAACAAAAATATTGCATAACGCTGGAATTTGCGGTCAGAAAAAGTATTTTATTTTAATTTTGTTAACCGACATTGAACTATTGGATGTTAACTGAAAGAATATCGAAAAATTGTTTTCATGGAAGTTAATATAACTGCCATCAAGTAATTACAAAGAAAAAAATATTTGTTTGGCTTAATTTTACGTTTTTTTGTTCATAGCAAAAATCTATTGCACAACACTGGAAGTCGTGGTCAGAAAAAGTATTTTATTTTCGTTTTGATTAAGTGACAACGTTTGTTTGTTCTGGAAATTCGAATTCGATTTGAATTCCAAAATAAGCTTCGAAAAAAGATTTTTATTTTCTTTTAGTTTTTCAGCATTCATTTTTAGTTCAGTTTTAATTAAGCATGGCTTAAGAAAAAATGTTATCGAGCTAATTCAAATTATCGATAAAAAATCTTCATTTTTGTTTATTTCTTTCACAATTTCGTTTTAATTAAATTTGATCAAAAAGCCGCTCAATAACATTTTTCATTCCGCTTTGCTTGACCTACCAGTATATATATAGTGAAAAAATCTGATTGGACGCTTAAAATAAGATTTCTAACGAATTTAAAGAGTATTTTTGTTTCGTTTCAGATCACGCATTCTTATTGTTTTTATTTTTATAAAGAAAAATGTCTATTATAACGTGAGAAATTTTACTAAACAACAAAAATTATTTCCGTTTTGTATTGGATTCTATTTTTGAAAACTGCGCCAAAAATGATTCCCTGCCCATTTTGCCAATTAAAAATGGATTGTAAACGTGATTTTTTATTACTCATGCGGGAAAAGCGGTACCTTTACACCCGCTGTTACGGTTGAAAAGTAGCTTCTGGCCCATTTTATAATTTGAGTGCGCAAAGTTTACTTTGCGCACGTAAATTATTCTTCGCGCACGCAAATTCAGTGCCGAAATTAAATAAAAGAATAACGTTGGTGAAATTCAACAAAAACAAAAACGCAA
Source organism: Alloplasta piceator (assembly GCA_946863875.1). NCBI lineage: Eukaryota > Metazoa > Arthropoda > Insecta > Hymenoptera > Ichneumonidae > Alloplasta > Alloplasta piceator. Next base: position 18,133,647 of record OX333078.1, read on the forward strand.
CCGAAATATTAAAACTGAATTGAGGTTGACGTGACAGATCGTATACTATTTTATTACTTATGCGGTTCTTGTTCTTGTTCAAAATAAAATTGTTTTCATTGTTCCTTAACTAAGTTTCCTGTATATTTCTTAACTTTTTAGTTCTTATTCTTGGTCTGTGAGGAGGCCTTCGCCCCCCCAACCCCCCACAGGGGCTTCGCCCCTGGACCCCACCGGGGCTTCGCCCCCGCCCCCCCCCCACCAGGGCAATTTTGTATTTGGATTTATTCCGCATTCGCAATAAAAAATAGTTTGTGCAACTCATGCGGCGTTGTCGCACTAGTTGCACAATATACTATTTGAATCACGTCAAAACACGCCATAAAACTTTAATGTCGAACACGTGTCGTTTCAATATTGATGGATGTTCAAGAAGTTTCAACAATTTCTATTCTTATAAAAAATATTATTTTTGCTAACATTTCACGACAGGTAGTAACGTTCAAACGAATTCAAATATGAATTTTGAAAATCCCACCATCAATTCTGAAGCGTCAAAATGTGACAATGGTTCTAATCCAAGTTCTCCAAATAACAGCCGAAACGAGGATACTGATTATCTCACGCTTGGCCCTATAGTTTCTGGAAGTTGTATCCAATTTCCGAAAACGCAAAGTTTAGCTGGCGAGCGGTCAGAGTTTTCAGTCGCAGCTTTCCAATCTTAAGTCGAGCAAGAATTGTCTTCTTTCGTTCCCGATCTTTTCGCAGAGACTAGTCTTCCCCGATCGTTCGTAAAGAAGTTGATTAAGAAACGGCAAGATTTATACAGCTTAAAATTTATCCCGATTTTGACAGAAAAATGTAAAGAGACATCCAATTGCAAAGAAACTCTTTCAGAACTGAACGATATGTTAATGATATTGCAACATAGTTTCGATAAGCTTAACTCGAACTACCAAACTTTACAATATTTTCAAGCAGAAAACACCCTGATAATTCCATATTCCGTAACAATTGATTCGACAATAAAATCCAAATCACTCGGAAGAAAACACAGAGCTGTAATTTCAAACACAGAAATCCAAGTAATTTCCCAGCAAACACAGTTCCGAAATAGTTACGACAATGTTACGTAACGTGTGTTACATTGGACATAACATTTATGTCACAAACTCCGTGAATGAAGCAGAGTTTGTTCTCAAATGTGTCATCCTATAAACAAGTCACAGATACGAAACATCTACGAGGAATAATAATGAAATATACTCATACCCAAGATGTAACATATTCAGCTCATAGATGTAACTCCTACGAAACGAAACGTAACCCTGGTGCATAATACTCGTAACAATGATGTCGATGTGATTTCGTGGTTACAGGTAATTTACGTATATACATATTTTATGAACAAATTACAAGAAATGTATGTATTTCCGAACTACATATTGGGTTGAAATTTTATTTTTATGTTAACATTTGAAAAGTACATTTTAATTATAATTTATAATTTTTGTAGAATACCTACAAATATGATGTATCGTCCACCATTTGAGGTACCAAATGAACAATTTTTTGAGACTAGTTGGAACCCTCAAGGTGCACCGGTGTCCTAAAAAGCCTAGTTTTGAGTTTTCACACTCTACGCTAATAAACTGCTGGTGACGTCTCATTTCCTTTGTAAACTTTTTCCCACGGGATGAGCATGGCACATTTTGATTAAAGTCAAAATTGTGACCAGGACAATGCCTGGAAAGTTCAAAATAGGCTAACAATTTCAAAGCAGGCCTGCAACTCTGAAATAAAGAGCAAAAAACATGTGCCGTGCTCATGCCATGGGAAAATGAGTTACGAAGGAAATGAGACGTTGTAGAACAAAATCTGACTATCAATTCTTTCTGAATCATGCACAGAGTAAAAAACTTAAAGCAAGGTTTTTACACAGAGTGTAAAAACTCAAAACTGGGTTCTTACACTCTGCGCATGATTTGGAAACAATTGCTAGATAGACTTTGTTTCACGACGTCTCATTTCCTTCGTAACACTTTTTCCTATGGAATGAGCGTGGCACATTTTGATTGAAGTTAAAATTGTGACCAGGACAATGCCTGGAAAGTTTAAAATAGGCTAACAATTTCAAAGCAGGCCTGCAACTCTGAAATAAAGAGCAAACAAAATGTGCCGTGCTCATCCCATGGGAAAATGAGTTACGAAGGAAATGAGACGTCGTAGAACAAAATCTGTCTATCAATTCTTTCTGAATCAGCCGCAGAGTGTAAAAACTCAAAACTGGGTTCTTTCACTCTGCGCATGATTCAGAAAGAATTGCTAGATAGATTTTGTTCTACGACGTTTCATTTGCATAGGAAATGAGGGGATTTTCTTTTCTTTTCTTTTTCTTATGCGATGAGCGCGGCAAATTTTGATTAAAGTCAAAATTGTGACCAGGACAATGCCTGGAAAATTGAAAATAGGCTATCAATTTCAAAACAGGCCTGCAACACAGAAAGAAAGGGCAAAAAAATGAGCCGTACTCATCCCGTGAAACACAACAAAATCTATCACAAAATCTGTCCAGCGGTTTATTCTGAATCATGCGCAGAGTGTAAAAACTCAAAGCTAGGTTTTTACACAGAGTGTAAAAACTTAAAACTAGGTTCTTACACTCTGTGCATGATTCAGAAAGAATTGCTAGACAGATTTTGTTCTACGACGTCTCATTTTCTTCTTAACACTTTTTCCTATCGGATGAGCGCGGCACATTTTGATTGAAGTCAAAATTGTGACTAGGACAATACCTGGAAAGTTGAAAATAGGCTAACAATTTCAAAACAGGCCTGCAACTCTAAAAGAAAAGGCACAAAAAATGTGTTGTGTTCATCTCGTGGGAAAAAGCGTTACGAAGGAAATTAGACGTCGTAGAACAAAATCTGTCCAGTGGTTTATTCTGAATCATGCACAGAGTGCAAAACTCAAAACTAGGCTTTTCAGGACAATTTTTGGGACTAGGCCCAAAAAATTGTTCATTTGGTACCTCAAATGGGCCATACATCAGATTTATAGGCATTCTACAAAAATTATAACTTATAATTAAAAATCGCCGTTCCGACGCTGACTCGAACCCCTTAAGACGTATTTTTCTTGAAGCATAATTGTTCTGAGGGACTAAGATTTTACAGATTAATTACTTGTATCGAAAAAGAAATTAAGCGAACGTGCAACGCGAAAAAGGTTATAAACCGAGTGAGGGAAATTCCTGGGTGTTTTTCCATCACGGAAAATGCCCATAAAACTTATTTTTTTCTTTTAAATGAAGGGATCACATTAAACTTATCTCTTGCAATGAATGCTGTATTATTCTGGTTTATTCTGTATTTCGCCGGATTATTCGATATCACCTCCTTGTACTTTACACTCACATATTGTTAACGTTTCGACATTTCTCGTAATATATGATACGCATATGTTGCGGATTTGTTACAAGAAATGTCTTATAACATTTATGTCACAGTGTGACATATTTGCTACATAGCCTATACTACGAGATTATAATATCACCAATGTTCTATAATTGTTACTGCATTGACTCGTAACAGTTTGACAAGTTTACAGTACATGTAAATATCTCGTATAAGAGTGACGAGATCTTGACGTATCAATGTTACGTATTTGTGATGTCTATATTTTTTCGTAATTCCTACATCTTCGCCATTGACATCCTTACTACATATCGTCAGGATGTATTATATACATCTCGTTTACGTGCGTTATGAAAAAGTTACGAATTTGTGATGAAAATTATATGACGTAGTTATTACATTTCAATTATACGTAAATGTTTCGTAAATCATCCAAGTGTGTTTGCTGGGTTCTATGAAAGATGTTTTCAAAATTTTTTTAGAAATACCGACGGTTTTACCAACAATTTTAGACCACATCTCTGAATGCAAAGCGAGCGAAAAAATTGTTTCCAGTATTCATTGTGAAGTTTCCCTAGTGGATGAAGCCACCACTGAATCACGGTGATTTTTTACGGTGACAAAGTGCCCACAAAATCACCGAGATCTTGGTGATTGTCACCGTCACAAAATCACCGTGACAATCACCGTGGAATCACGTTGGAATCACCTTAAAATCACCAAGATCTTGGTGATTTTGTGGGCACTTTGTCACCGTAAAAAATCACCGTGATTCAGTGGTTTTTCAGGGTGAAAACATCGTCACCCAATCCGCTAGGGTTGGCAAAGCATCGAACTGAAATATCCGGAAAAACTTCTCTTACCATTGATGCTGTGCTTTGATGACTTCGAAGTAAACAATCCCCTTGGATCGCACGTAACCCAGCAAACACACTTGGATAATTTACGAAACACTGACGTATAATTGAAATGTAATAAATAAGTCATACAATGTTCATCACAAATTTGAAACTTTTTCATAATGACGTAAACGAGATGTATATAATACGTTATGACAGTATGTAGCAAGGACGTCAATGAAAGATGAAGGAATTACGAAAAACTGTAGACATCACAAATATGTAATATTGATACGTTAAGATCTCGTCACTGTTATGAAATATTTACGTATACTGTGAACCTGTAAAATTGTTACGAGTCGATGCTGTAACAATTATAGAACATTAGTGATCCCTAGTGGATGAAGTCACCACTGAATCACGGTGATTTTTCACGGTGACAAAGTGCCCACAAAATCACCGAGATCTTGGTGATTTTAAGGTGATTCTCACGGTGATTGTCACCGTAACAAAATCACCGTGGCAATCACCGTGGAATCACGTTGGAATCACCTTAAAATCACCAAGATCTCGGTGATTTTGTGGGCACTTTGTCACCGTAAAAAATCACCGTGATTCAGTGGTTTTTCAGGGCGAAAACATCGTCACCCAATCCGCTAGGGAAATTATAATCTCGTAGTATAGGCTACGTAACAAATACGTATAATGTGTTACATAAATGTTACAAGACATTTCTTGTAACAAATCCGTAACAATTACAGAACATTGCTGTAGCAATTATAAAACATTGGTGATATTATAATCTCGTACTACAGACTACGTAGCAAATACGTATGATGTGTTACATAAATGTTACAAGACATTTCTTGTAACAAATTCGTAACAGTTACTGAACATTGGTGATATTATAATCTTCGTAGTATAGGCTACGTACCAAATACGTTTTATGTGTTACATAAATGTTACATGTCCTTAATACATACATATATACATACACTACCAGAAATGTCTTGAATCATTTTGAGGTTATATCGATTAAGAAACGTAAACGATATATGAGTGTAATTATGTGAGCGCAATTACGTGGGTATTTGTCGTGACAGAAACCCCAGTAAAAACTGTCTTTGAGCGACGAGTTTCATGAACTCGACTCTAAACCTGCTGGAATAAATCTCTACTATGATTTTTGATGCTATTTTGGCATAACAGCCCCCCCCCTCCCATCGCATCCTCGCCATCGGTGTGGACTGGCCCCTTAATATGGATCATTCGCCAATAATTTATCAACTTCAAATCGCTTATAAAGAATTTGTTCAATAAGTAAAAATGTATTTTAATGACCCATGTACCTTAAATGTAATATAAATATCACGGGCTCTTAAGAAGATGATAGCGTAGTAGGTAGCGTGTCAGCGTTAGTTCGTTAGAAAGGTTCAGTATTTAGGCAGGTATCAATCCCCCACAATCGGCAAATGAACGTTCTCGGATCCGCGCAGAGTTGAGGAGCATTTGTCAGAAAAAAGATATAGCTAATAAGTTAAATTTGAAAAAATATAATTTATTTAAAAAAAATTTTCTTCCATTTTTGGATATAACCATGAAACTCGGGAGTCGGGAGTTCAAACCCGGGTGGCGACGTCTTTTTTTTTGTTTTTTTTATTCCCTAATATTATATAATGTTCAAAAATATTAAAAGATTAATAAAAAGAACTCAATTTTATCGAAATTATGAAGAAATTATATATTGCAAATGAAATTAAAATTGAATGTTTCGTTACGTAACAGTTACATCAATGATCTTTCCCCCGCGCCTTTCCGCTCTCGTGAGATCGAGAGAGATGGAGCTAAAACTTTAACACGTATTTCTCGAAAACGACTGAATGGAATGAAAAAAGAATAGTGAGGCCACCTGTACAAATTAATTACGCAGGCCACCTCACTCTTCTGCTTTCATTCTATCAAGTAATCCATTCGAGAAAAATGTGTTAAAAAATTTTTGAGGTTATGTTGACCTTTATGGCTATAAGATGAGTTTGTTACGTCAATGTGCCGAGTGTGTTACATCTATATGAGCTGAGTGTGTTACATCTTTGTGCTGAGTTTGTTACATGACAGTTACATCTATGTGTTGAGTATTTGCCATAAATATTATTCGGAAATTTTCCGTAACGATAACGTTCCAATGGGACGACAAATTTCTGAACGAGCACTGCTTCATTTACGGTGCTTGTGACATAAATGTTACATCCAATATAACGTCTGTTACAGAACATTTCCGTAACTATTCTGAAACTGTGTTTGCTGGGAAATATACGAAAACTCGGAGCCGTATATTTTTCTATAGCTTCTATTCCTTATGAATACAGTAGTATGCTAGAAAATATTTTTCTAGTTCAATTGCATCAGACCAAAGATCATAAAACCGCTGGTAATAATAACACATTTGCTCATATCATCGAGCAAATTAAAGACCTTCAAGCGAACGGGTTAACGATTACACTTAATGGTCAACGAACGACAATTTACTTTGCCTTGTTAACAATTATAGGTGATAATTTGGGGATGAATGAAATTTGCGGCTTCACAACAAGTTTCAATTCAGAAAATTATTGTCGCTTCTGTACAGCTGGAAAAATAGAAGCTCGAAAACAACTGCGCGAAAATATCAAGTCTTTAAGATCAAAGAACGATTACGAAGAAGCTTGCAAAAACGGCTCTTCGGACGTTAAAATGGAATGCGTTTTCAATGAAATCCCAATCTTTCATGTCATTGAGAATGCGAGTTTAGATCCAATGCACGATTTCTTTGAAGGAATATGCCGGTATGAAATAGCCAAAATTCTAAATATTTTTATTAACGGAGCACATAGTTTTACACTGCAAACTCTAAACGCCCACTTGCAGCATTTTGACATGAAAAGAGAATTCGGAAAAAATAAACCCGTTTCGATATCTGAGAAAGCGCTCAAGTCGCAACATCTAGTAATTTCGGCATCAGAAATGATGTTCTTAATCGAAAATTTAGCTATTCTAATTCGCGATCTGGTAAACATAAATCATGAGGCTTGGAAATTATATTTGCTCTTGCGAGAAATCACAAATATAGTAGTGAACCCGTCAATCACAAATGCTCTCTATAGAAGTCCTTAAAACTTTAGTGGAAAAACATAAACATTTTCGCGGAGCCACTGAAACCGAAACACCATTTCCTTATTCGTTACCCTCGTTTACTGAAAAGGTTAGGGCCATTAAAGGACTTATCTTGTTTTCGTTTCGAAGCAAAGCATAAGGAATTAAAAGATTATGCTCGGGCCATAAGATCACGTAGAAATTGCCCTTATACTTTGACGTTAAAGCACCGGCTTGTGTTGTCGAATAGATTTCGTAGTAGACGAGGATTCTTAAAAAGATTGAGTTTAGGGCCCACGCTTCGGCAAGAATTAACAAGCCTGCAGAACTACTCACGATTTGAAAACGCGATCCCTTTGAACATTTATCCAGAATACATTCTCGATATTTGGGTTCAATTCAACGGAACTACATATAACAAAGATATGGCCGTTGCAATCTATATGCATGACAATTTTATCATTTTTGCAACATTCTTTATATAATTATTGATAATATGAGTGGAATATCATTTATTTGCAATGAATATCATAGTAAAACTCTTAACAGGAGCTATTGCGCTTATGAAGTAATGGAGTTGCCTGTTCGGAGGTTTTTTAGATTCAGAGATCTGTTAACCAACGTTCCTCAAAATATACACATGATGAGCGATGGTAATCTGTATATTTTATCGAAGAATCTTTGACTGTATTACAATCTGTGATTTAATCTTTTTGATAAATTATGTTCATATCTATGTTTTATATCTTTTTAGTGAAACTTATAGTCCTTTCAAGCTACAAGCTATCCTATATATGCAACGAAGCTGTTCGATTCTGTGCGAAAATTGCACACTCGTTTGGTTATTCAACGGTAACGATTGAATGTTTTCGACGAATTTCATGGTTCACCCAACTGTATCTTCTACAGCTTTGTATTAAACTATTCAGTTAGTTCAACCCACAGTTCACAATGCTGCTACAAAATTATCCGTTGAATGGAATGTCCCTCGAGCATCTGGAAACAAGAATTGCGTTGGTCATCCTAAATATTGCGTGCTACGAACGAGACCCCTGCCGATCTCCAATGTATCCTTTGCTAATCCAAGGATAATGTTATTTGGATTCTTTAATAATTTTGTTTGGCCATTTAAATGAGCAGTTATACGGATTGAGCATTCCTTCTATTTGATAAAACGGTTAATCGTACGGCATAATTTTGCGTTGGTCATCCTACATATTGCGTGCTACGAACAAAATCCCTGCCGACCTCTAATGTATCCTTTGCTAATCTAAGGATAATGTTATTTGGATTCTTCAATAATTTTATTTGGCCATCTAAATGGGCAGTTATACGGATTGAGCATTTCTTCTGTTTGATAAAACGGGTGATTGTACGGCATATTTTTGCGTTGGTCATCCTACATATTGCGTGCTACGAACAAAATCTCTGCCGATCTCCAATGTATCCTTTGCTAATCCAAGGATAATGTTATTTGGATTCTTCAATAATTTTGTTTGTCCATCTTAATGAGCAGTTATAGGGATTGAGCATTTCTTCCGTTTGATAAAACGGTTGATCGTACGGTATAATTTTGCGTTGGTCATCCTAAATATTGCGAGCTACGAACAAAATCCCTGCCGATCTCCAATGTATCCTTTGCTAATTCAAGGATAATGTTATTTGGATTCTTCAATAATTTTGTTTGGCCATCTAAATGGGCAGTTATACGGATTGAGCATTTCTTCTGTTTGATAAAACGGTTGATCGTGCGGCATAATTTTATACCTTATCCTCATCAATCTTTTGTTGTGGGTACTCTGTGCAGCCATTGTAATCTCCGCATGACATTAAGTTCGTTCAACTGAATATTGAGTATGCACGAACAGATTATTTAGTTCAACCACATAAAACATGGGTCGTTGTGCACAAATTTTTATTCATAAACAACAAAACTTTTGAGCTTGCCAAATACGAAAATTGTTCGATGGATGACATCACTGCGTCTGTAAACTGTGAACTCGATCCGTTTGGCGCAGGTTTTATTGAGATCAAGTACATTTTTTTATATTTCAACTTCCAGATTTTGTACCAGATCCCATAAGCTCCGTGTCAGAAATAAAACATTAGTTAATTGAACGTTTTATGAATATGAATTTTAACTGCATTTTAATGAACTAAACTAAATTGGGATTGTACTGAACTATTCCATGTTGCTATTTCAACTAATTTTTCATTTCAAGCCGAAGCAATGTCGGCAATTCAAACGGATATTCACTTTTGATTATGAAATAAATTTTAAATCGACACGATACGTTGATGTTTCAACAAAACATTTATTTGCATAACTATCGTCTGTTTTGGTTATGCCGTAATTTTGTTTATACAAATAATGATTTATATTCAGCATTCACAAATTATTTGGACTGATCGGTGGGGCGGAATGACGAATGATCTCAAGTTTATCTGGAGCCGGACGAAGGCCATCAATTGACAGAATAAACCCGAGAAATTTGACGGATGCTCGACCGAAAAATTATTTATCGAATCTCAGGGTAAAATTCTGTTCTTGCAGCTTCGAAAATTCCAGATTTAAATGATCGGAATATTGTGTGAAAGAAGGCGAGATGATCAGCAGGTCATCTATATATGAAGCATTCCACACCAAGTGGGCCACTAAAAAATCGACTGATCTCAAAATATTATGAAACATTTTTTAAAGGTTATTCGAGTGTCAAAAGCAAGTAGAATTTTTTTCAGATTTTTGACCTGATTTTACAACCCCAATTTGGATACCAATATTTTTTTTTCGATTCATTTCACATGCGAAACGATTCATTGTACAAAAAAAACACTTCCACATAAAATTTAGATTTTTGAATATACTTTATAATCTCATCTATTTTGAAGCTGTCCAGAATCCTTTTCGTGTATTTTTCGGCAAAACAAGACAATAATATTTTTTTTCGTCGAGTTCGCCGTTTCCAATTTTTCTAAAACTTCGAGAGAACTTTCGTTGATTTTACAACAAATCACAGAAAAATTGGCATGATGAAGAACCTATATCTTCGAAGTGTTTTCTGAGGTTAACTGATGAAAACACTTGCGACTTACGACAAATATTCGATATTATCTAACGCCCCGATTAAATTTATTGAAAAAACATTGAACATACATTATTTACCGTGTATCAGCGTAAGGTCAATGTATGATTAATTCGTTTATTATTCGGAAATACCAAAGTATTTTGTGAGGTCCTAACTTTTGACTTTAAGTGAGTCACAAGGTTTTCATCAGTTAACCTCAGAAAACACTTGGAACATATGGATTCTCCATCATGCCAATTTTTCTGCGGTTTGTTGTGGAATTAACGAACGTTTTCTCCAAGAAAATAAAAACATTCTTATCCAAATTGGGGGTGTAAAATCAGATTCAAAAATCTGAAAAAAAATTCTGCTTGCTTTTGACACTCAAATAACCTTGAAAAAATGTTTCATAATATTTCGAGATCACAAGATTTTTTAGTGGCCCACTTTGTGTGGAATGCTTCATAGACGGTAAGAAAATCATCACATTGGCGACCGAGAACATGACTAATTGCTCGTAGAAAACCACTTCCCTTGGTTTTCAGCCTAAAAGGGATACGGCGGAATTGATATAGCGTGGTACCGTATAAAAATGCGGTGTATTGCCGTGACGACTCTTCCAAGGGAATTTGCCAATAACCATTGGCCAAATCTGATGTTGTCATAAATTTCGTTCCATGATATTTCTGACCGAGTTCATGAATAAGAGGAGGGGCTTCATTGTCATCCTCAATTATTTGGTTTAGAAATCACGCATCAAAACAAATTCTCAACCGGCCATATTTTCTTACTACAATCCGGAGCGGATTACAATATGCACTAGTGGATCGTTCGATGATTCCACTTTCCAACATCTGATCCAGTTCTCTGTCTACAGCTGGTCGAAGGGTAAGGGGTGCCGGATATGACCGACGAACAATGTTCGTCGACGTTGTAAGTTTGATCTTATATTCATATAAACCTGCCTCGATATTTTTCATGGTAAATAAACGTTGATATTGAATTATCGTTTGATACAATTGGTCTTGCTCATTACGCGGGAGTGTTGAAATTTCTTGCGTAACTTGTCGCACGTCGTCGAAAAAATTGTGGTCCTCTCTTTCTTGATATAATTGCGATAGGGCTCCTCCCAGTGGACACAGTAATGTTGCAGCAATGTAACGGCAATGTTACCGTTTGTAACATGTAACATTACATGGACGTTACATGTAAGTTACATGTAAGTTACAATTTCCTACTCAGCAATGTAACATTGTTACATAACAGTTATGTAACGTTATGTAACAGTTACGTAACAGTCATGTAACAGTTACGTAACAGTTATGTAACAGTTATGTAACAGTTATGTAACAGTTATGTAACAGTTATGTAACAGTTACGTAACAGTTATGTAATTGTGTTACGTTACTGTAAATAGAATTAATTGTTGTTAAACATGTTATAAAAAATATATAGCTCTCGCAAAATAATTTAATATGCATAGTTTACCGGCCCGAAAGAGATTCATAGAAAAAAAAATCTGCACGAATTGTCTGATCTAACTTTTCTCAGAGACTGGGAATCGAACCCTCGACCCTACCTACCATCCTACCTATCTACCTAACACGCTACCGATTACGCTACCGACTACTTATGAATTCTCTCTACTTGTATAATATATGAATGCTGGAGTGCCGAACAAATAATAGTAGTATAATAATGGTAGTAAAATAATAATAATAATAATAATAATAATAATAATAATAATAATAATAATAGTATATGCATTTGAATGAGCAATAAACCATGAAAGTTCGTTTTTTTATTTGCGAATTCCAATCCCCTGACCCCTCATAAGTTATGTAAACTTTATTCCAGAATACCTGAACCCTCATAAATTACGTTACCCTTCATAACTTAATTTCAGAGCTTCTAACCTCTCATAAATTATGTAAGCCCTCAAAACATGTTTGAAAGAGCTGTGACCTCTCATAAGTTAAGTGACCTCTCATAACTTAATTTGGGGGCCTCTGACCCCTAGTGTCATGTGAACTCTCAAAACTTTATTCCAAAATACCTGACCCCTCATAACTTACGTCATCCCTCATAACTTAATTTCGCGACCCCTGACCCCTCGTAGTAAAAATGCTTACAGTGTGTAACTTCTATGGTATATTGCCACAATAGAACATATGTTACATTACTGTAATGTAACAAGGTTATATAGCAGTTATGTAACCTACATGTAACAAATGTTACATAACATGTTACTTGCACGTTATATAACAGCAACGTTACATAGGAATAACATTGTAACATTACATGTAACTTCCATGTTATATTGCCGCAATATAACATTTGCTACGTTACTGTAATGTAACAAATTTATAATGCCGCAATATAACATATGTTACATTGCTGTAATGTAACAAAGTTATATTGCAGTTATGTAACCTACATGTAACAAATGTTACATAACATTGTTACTTGCATGTTATATAACAGCAACGTTACATAGGGATAACATTGTAACATTACATGTAACTTCCATGTTACATTGCGGCAACATAACGTGTTCACTGGGCTTCCATCTCGGCATACCCATCATTCTGAGTATAGTCTTCAAATTCATCCTCCTATTTTCCCGACCATAAGCCTATATTTTCGGGTCGGTCCACGTCATATAAGCCCTCCATCTGGCTATCGCGCGAGTCAAGGACTTTTTTGTTGTCAACATCGGTTATACATTTGACTGATTTATCTTTTGAGGGTTTTCGGGAACCCTCATGGTTATTTAACAAGACTTTAATGAGAGAACTAATCTCGAATCTGGTCGGTTTGTGTTCAATTTTATTTGTATTAGTTATATCAAATATTTCTTTATCTCATTTAACACGAACCGACAGTAAGCTTGATATTCCGAATGTTGGATTCTCGATACCGATTACTATTCTCGTCATGATCCTTGATAGGATCAGCCGTGATCCAACATAAATAATCCGTTTTCAGCGCGAAATGAGCCTTGACAACGTCAACATATGTCACTTCATCTGTCTTCGAACATACGATCAAATAAAACGATCTCCAACGGTACCGAATAACCCCTAATTTTGAGTGAATGGTCATCATAATTCATGATAACCCTGTGGTCGTTGAACCAATCGTTACCGAGAATAGCCCCGAGAAAAAAGTTCATATCTGAATATATCTGAATGGTATCTGAATCATATCTCTAGAATCAGATATGATCAGACAAGAAATTTGGCCGCACCTGATCATGCAGTGTCATGACAGATCATGTATGCTTATATCTGACCATGTATGATCATATCGGGGCCATTTTTATAATTTTGAGAGCAGACGTGCAGAATTATTTTTTTTTCCATCAGTTGTTACGATGAAAATCAATTCCAATTGATAGTTTCTAAGGCTCAAGTAACGAAAAATTTTTTTTTGCCGCCAGTGGGGTTTGAACCCGTGACCCTCGTTTTTACACATATCCTCAAATTCAACATGAATTAAATATATAAAAAAAATAGATAATTTGAAAGTTTATGGATTTTTCCGACTGATTTAGTTTTCTCGCATATTCGCAGACCCTAGAATATGTACGAGACCAGACTGGGATTTGAAACCTACCTACCTATCGAGCCTAACTAAAGACCTAAGACTGAGACGCTAACTACCACACCACCGTCTAGTTTTGATATTCTGACGTAAATATCATATTTATAGAATACAGGCTGAGAAATAAATACATATCAAAAGAATTTATTTTCATTACGCGTAGGTCATTTTTTGGTTCAACGTGTCTTTTAACTTATTTTAAAAAATCAAATATTGAATTAGATGAACAATAATAACAATAATAATAATAAATATTATTAATATATTTGTTATAATAATAATATTAAATAATACATAGGGGGAGCTCTATATCTGGTCAGATATAATTGCGCATAAGTAAATATGTGCAGATATTAATCCAACCAGATATGTGCAGATATCATATCCAACCAGGTATGGACCCAGCAAACACACTTGGATGATTTACGAAACATTTACGTATAATTGAAATGTAATAACTACGTCATATAATGTTCATCACAAATTCGTAACTTTTTCATAACGCACGTAAACGAGATGTATATAATACGTCCTGACGATATGTATTAAGGATGTCAATGAAAGATGTAGGAATTACGAAAAACTATAGACATCACAAATACGTAACATTGATACGTCAAGATCTCGTCACTCTTATACGAGATATTTACCCTGATAGACATTTGGCGCAACATTGTCGGCAATAGGACGGCACGCCGTGGCCCGTGGCGTCAGTGAGCAGCTTTCTACTTCCGCATTAAGCTACGTTATGGCGACACGTAATGCTGTATGGCCGCATTAAGCTGCGTTATGACGACACGTAAATGCTTCACCACGATGTGCTGCGTATTTGCAGCATATTTGCAGCAAACTCTGCTCTTAAACCTTATTTTGACGTTATATTGGCGTCACGTTGTGCTGCGTATTTGCATCGTTTTTACAGCACGTCGTGACGCAAATCTGCCGTCCCATTGCCATCAAGCTGTCTGGCGAACGTCTGGCGAACGTCTACAGCACGTTTGTCTATCTGGGTACATGTACTGTAAACTTGTCAAACTGTTACGAGTCGATGCTGTAACAATTATAGAACATTGGTGATATTATAATCTCGTAGTATAGGCTACGTAGCAAATATGTCACACTGTGACGTAAATGTTATGAGACATTTCTTGCAACAAATCCGTAACAATTATAGAACATTGCTGTAACAATTATAGAACTTTGGTGATATTACAATCTCGTAGTATAGGCTACGTAGCAAATATGTATAATGTGTGACATAAATGTCACAAGTCGTTTCTTGTAACAAATCCGCATCATATACGTATCATATATTACGAGAAATGTCTTCAATCATTTTAAGGTTATGTCGATTAAGGAACGTAAACAATATGTGAGTGTAAAGTACAAGGAGGTGATATCGAATAATCCAGCGTAATACAGAATAAACCAGAATAATACAGCATACATTGCAAGAGAAGTTTAATGTGATCCCTTCATTTAAAAGAAAAAAATAAGTTATATGGGTATTTGCCGTGATGGAAAAACACCCAGGAATTTCCCTCACTCGCGGTTTATAACCTTATTCGCGTTGCACGTTCGCTTAATTTCTCTTTGCCCTTTCTTTCTGTGTTGCTGGCCTGTTTTGAAATTGATAGCCTATTTTCAATTTTCCAGGCATTGTCCTGGTCACAATTTTGACTCTAATAAAAATTTGCCGCGCTCATCCCATAATAAAAAGTGTGACGAAGGAAATGAGACGTCGTAGAACAAAATCTATCTAGCAATTCTTTCTGAATCAAGCGCAGAGTGTAAAAACCCAGTTTTGAGTTTTTACACTCTGTGTAAAAACCTAGCTTTGAGTTTTTACACTCTGCGGCTGATTCAGAAAGAATTGATAGACAGATTTTATTCTACGACGTCTTATTTCCTTCGTAACTCATTTTCCCATGGGATGAGCACGGCACATTTTTTTTGCTCTTTATTTCAGAGCTGCAGGCCTGCTTTGAAATTGTTAACCTATTTTGAACTTTCCAGGCATTGTCCTGGTCACAATTTTGACTTTAATCAAAATGTGCCACGCTCATCCCATGGGAAAAAGTGTTACGAAGGAAATGAGACGTCGTAGAACAAAATCTATCTAGCAATTCTTTCGGAATCATGCGCAGAGTGTAAGAACCCAGTTTTGAGTTTTTACGCTCTGTGTAAAAACCTAGCTTTGAGTTTTTACACTCTGCGCATGATTCAGAAAGAATTGATAGACAGATCTTGTTCTACGACGTCTTATTTCCTTCGTAACTCGTTTTCCCATGAGATGAGCACAGCATATGTTTTTTGCTCTTTATTTCAGAGTTGCAGGCCTGCTTTGAAATTGTTAGCCTATTTTGAACTTTCCAGACATTGTCCTGGTCACAATTTTGACTTTAATCAAAATGTGCCGCGCTCATCCCATAGGAAAAAGTGTTACGAAGGAAATGAGACGTCGTAGAACAAAATCTATCTAGCAATTCTTTCAGCATCATGCGCAGAGTGTAAGAACCCAGTTTTGAGTTTTTACACTCTGTGTAAGAACTTAGCTTTGAGTTTTTATACTCTGCGCATGATTCAGAAAGAATTGATAGACAGATTTTGTTCTACGACGTCTCATTTCCTTCGTAACTCATTTTCCCATGAGATGAGCATGACACATGTTTTCTGCTTTTTGTATTACGTGTATTACGTTGTGACAAGAGACAATTTTCCTTGACATCAACGTCCCACAGTGCACAAAAGTCAGAAATACTTCCTCACGAACTCTTTTTCAAGACTACTTCTAGAGCAACACGTATGAAATCTCGCAAACGTTTGTCTGAAGAAGTCTAAAATAAGAATAACTTAAGAGATCTTCGGAATGAAATCAACTGTCAGATATCCTTAGAAGATATCTTCAAGATGTTCCGTAAAAGTCATCCAATACAAAGCCAGAAACACTTCCTCGCGAACTCTTTTTCAAGACTACTTCTAGAGCAACACGTATGATATCTCGCAGACGTTAGTCCGAAGAAGAATTACTTAAGAAGAGTGTAAAAAGGTCAACATAATCTCAAATTTTTCTTAACGCATTTTTCTCGGAGATGGCTTGATGAAATGGAAAAAGATCAGTAGGGTCGCCTGCGTAATTAATGTGTACAGGTGGCCCCACTATATTCTTTTTTTTCGATCAAGCCATCTCCGAGAAAAATGTGTTAAAAGTTTTAGCTCTATCTCTCTCGCACTCACGAGAGCGGAAAGGCGGGGGAGGGGGTTCACCCTCCCCCTAAAAGATCTTCGGTAAAAATATTAAAAAGTCATTAGAAATCGCACATTCAGATGAACTACGTGATAATATTTGTTCGGATGTATTTCGGAACCGTTTAAATTCTGGGATTTCACCACTGATATCATACAAGTAAAGAGAATTCATAAGTAGTCGGTAACGTAATAGGTAGCATGTTAGGTTCTTAAATAGGATAGATAGGCAGGTCGCAGGTTCGAATCCCCGTGGAGGCAGATGAAATTGAAATGATGAATTGAGTTTTTTTCTAATTGTTTTTATATACAGTCGGTCCAGTAGCTATGTAAATAAATAAAAATACGTATTAAAATTTTTTGCAAACAATAGAAATGAGAAAAAAATTAATTTTTAATAATTTTAAAGATACTCTCACAAGATTGTTGATTCGTTGAGCGGCCGTGTAGATAAATATGTTGTATGATGAATCGGCTTCGATTCGGCCAATAATTCCAGGAGTTATCGGAATGATTTTTTCACAATTTTTTTTAACGTTTCGATCCTGTTTAGGATCCTCTTCAGAAGTTTATTTACTCTATAAAATTTGTGTATAATGTGTTAACATATAAACGTATCATAATAAATAATATGTAATTTGTAGTTTGTAAATTTGTTATTTTTAGGTTAAGAATTATGTCACAGCGACTAACCTGAAATCTATGTGTAATTCGGGCTTCATGATTGTGGATTTCGAAGATAATCTTATTGCTTTATTGATGTAAGTCAATAAAGATTGAAGTAGCGATTAGGAAGATGGATATCTTTCAATCAATTCCATTATTTGAATGTAGTTGATTTATGAAAACGATCGTTTTTTCGTGAACGTTCCAATCTGTATGGATTATTCGTTTACGATGAAATTTATGTAAATAAGAGATGTTTTTAGATAAATATGAATATGTGAGATGTTGAATGTAGATGTAAGTGTGATAATAATTATAATATCTTCGAGCTTTTAAAGTGCATTTCGAAGAATATCAACTTCAGAACTGTAATTGGTAATTATCAACTACTTTCTGACCTCATTAAGATGTCTTTCGGAAAATGTATTCCGATGTCCATATCTTACATAAGAAATCTACAGCGATTCTTTCAGACGTCATATTGCTGTGTGGGGTTCGACGGACTCCTCGAGCACACCGAAGTTGTGTCGTACAATTGTGCTGTTTTAACTTGTATCGTCCTTAGCTATAAATGATATATTAATTTGAAAATTATCATACCATAGATATTTCATGAAACCTCTGTCGTCGACGTAGAAAGAGAGGGAGAGAGTCTTGAGGGTCGACACATCCACGCGCATTAGATCCCATCGGCTGGGGACCTAGGTGCGAAAGAGTAGAGGAAGCAGCGGGTCACCGGTTCGGCTCCGGAGCATATTCTCAATTCGGTGATATAGGTCAAAGATCACGCGTCTTGCGTAAATTTTGTAATATCGACTTCTTCATCTTCAGAAAAGCCGGTAAAAAGTCGACCCCAGTGCGTTAAGATTAGAAGCTCGACAGTGTTGTGGGAATATAAAAGGATAAGGATTCGACATTTGTCAGTCGAAGGGAAAACAAATCGTCAGCCAAAGGCAGCGGACTAAATTTTGTCAAACTACATTGTCATATGTAAGTCAAACAAGCTGTATATTTCTTCTTGAGCTGCGCGTCTGTTTCGTATGTTCATGCATGATTTATCAGCTTCATAAACCTCCCTTTCTGGTCCAACAACTGAACCTGCCCTGAGAGGGTTATTAGTTTTTGATAGTCATTTGTTAGTCAATCAGACTAACTGGCGCCCTACAAATAAAGATTAAACAAATAAAATAAATTAAAGCCCTGGCAGCCGTTAAGACCGCGGCCGCGCCAATTGAGCAAAAGATTTCGTCTCATTTGACGCCCAACGTGGGGCAAAGTTGGAAAATTTGTAGAAAATAATTGTTTTATGTAAATTAAATTATTCAATGGTGGAAATTGTTATTTGTAAAACTTGAAAAAATTGCGAGTTGAAAAAATTGCGATGTCGACAATAATTCCAACGAAAACTCGATGAAATAAATTTCGATACCAGTATATTGCGAGAGTGAGTGTACCCTAACAAACCAAGCCACTTAAAAGTGACCATGAAACAACGGGTGTTTTCGCGGTCGCTTTACCCCGCTGAAATTGAGAATTCGATTTGGTCACACCACGGTCGCTGTTCTAGATGGCGCCGCCATCGAGAGCGACCATGCAGTCGCTTATCCCCGCTGAAATTGAGAATTTGACCAGAAAGTGACCGCAACCGAGTGAACCGAGCGGTCGCTTGGTTTGGTAGGGTAGTATCACCCAGCGATTGAAGCCTTACAGAAATCGAACAAATTTCTGTAAGACGGTTTTCTGATGTCTTGCAGAAAGTAGTCTACAAGTCATATTTCCAACAATGTACCAACTGTTAACAAATGTAAAGTTAAATATGGCGAAATTGATTATTTATTAACAGTCAATAAATAAAATAAATATTTTGTAACAGTTATTAAACTATTTTGACACAAATAAAATATTTCTTAACGTCTGACAAATTTTATCACAGTCAAGGAATATTTATGTAAAAGTGCTGAATAAACTACTGGAAAAAATTAAGGGAACAAATGAATTTCCTAAATTGTTAGTGGTTTTAAACAATGCTGTATATCACGTAAAAATGGTCGTGTCGAGGTCTAAAAAAAGCATTTTGAAGCTTCAAGTTTCTAGTTTTAAGATCTTTCAGCAAAAAAAAATCGAATCTACAGGTTCCACGCGATCCTAATAGTGAGACAAAAAAATTTGGCAAATTTTTATTACTTTTTTTGGCTGCAGTTACTTGGACAAAATCCTTCTAGCTAAACCATTGCATGGACCGGATAGCTTGTTTATTTAGCTGCAATTTGCTTTATTAAGACTTCCATGCGATCATTTTTCACTGAGATATCGGACTTTTAATGAAAAAGGATCCTTTTGTGTTTGACCATTGATATGTCAGCAACCAATAATCGCACACAAAATAAAAGGAGGGGTTCAGAAACTTAAATCAATACTCTGCAAGGATTGACAATAATTTAAAAAAAAAAATTAATCCTTACCATGAATTTGAAAAAATAGAAGAACAATAAGGGCTATATTTATGGTGTTTTAGAAAATCAACGGTCAAATTGGAAATATTGACAAAACGACTAATGTTAAGTGTGACTTTTATAGCTCAAAATGCCTTTTTAGACCTTAATACAACTTTTCGACGAGATACAGCACTGTTAGAAACCACTGAAAAGGCCCTAGGGGTCTAAGGATAGTGAATCTGCCCCCGAAAGATTTTTAAATGATACTTAGAGCATAAGTAGGTACTAATAAAATAATAAGATCCTGAAAGTTTCAGATCCCTAACTGAATTGGTTATTGAGAAAAAGTAAAATATGTAAAAAACAGAATTCTTTCTTAGGATTGACTGAACCGATTCATCTGAATTTTTTATATGTTTTGGAGGCTAATAATAGCTCCAAGAAAAAAAAATTAAAAGCTATATAGCTCGATTAGATCCATGACAATTTTTTTTTCAGTTTTTAATCATGATACAATTTTGGCACAATTACGAAACTATTTTTTTTTTTAATCTTCTATATTTCACTATAACACTATGAATTTTTCAAAGTTTTATAAACGGTACGCCGTAGTAGAAAAAAATAAAAATCACTTTTTGGCCCAAATAATTAATGAATTTATTCATATGTTTTGAGGTTCAATTTTTGTAATTTAACGCATTTTTACATAATATGTATTCATTAAAAATAATATTACATATTCAAAACAACAACAAAGATTTTTTCCCGCAGTCAAAAATTGAACCAGGTAAATATTAATAATCAATTTTATAATAATTTTAACAAATATTTTTAGGAACAACAATTTATCATGATATTCTCCTATTTGTATATTTTTATAGGCTGGAGACATAAAGATAATAACCAAAAATGATCGAATTGATGAAAGACAAAAACATTCTTTTTCTGAACAAATTGAAACTTTCGAACAAATCGAAGTTTCATTTGATTCATTTACTATTATTTTTTTTTAATTAATAAATTCAACAGTTCACACTAAGAAAAGGATTTTTCAAAGACTGATAGATATACCGTAAAATAGAATTATACCATAAGAAACGGTTTTAAATTAATAAATAATAAAAAGGAAAATAAATATCAAAAAAATATATATTTTTTTAAATATTACAGAATCACATTTCATCAGTCTTGGACACTGTCTTTTTCAATCGCAGGTGAAACATTGTCTTTATAAGATAAATTACTCAATATTTCATCAGGCCTTGGAATTTCCGACAAATATCACCCGTGTGACAAATAATAAATAACCGCAGCAATATGGAAGCAGCATCAAATGGTTCCAAATCCATTTGCACACTCACAGCTGAAATGTGATTCTGCAATATTAAAAAAAAATATATCTTTTAGATAATTGTTTCCCTTTTTGTTATTTATTTATTAAAAACTGTTTTTTATGTTATAATTGTATTTTACAGTATATCTATCAATCTTTAAGAAATTCTTTTTTCAGTGCGAACTGTTGGCTTTATTAATTTAATAAATACAATAAATGAATACAATTAATCTTAGATTTTTTTGAAAGTCTGCATTTGTTCAGAAAAAAATGTTCTTGTCTTTCATCAATTCGATAAATTTGGGTTATATCTATGTCGCGAATCTATAAAAATATATAAATAACCGAGTTTTTTAATAAACGTTGTTTCTAAAAATATTTGTTAAAATTACTATAAAATTCATTATTGATATTTTCCAGCAAACACAGTTTCAGAATAGTTACGAAAATGTTCTATAATGGACGTTATATTGGATGTAACATTTATGTCACAAGCACCGTAAATGAAGCAGTGCTTGTTCAGAAATTTGTCGTCCCATTGGAACGTTATCGTTACGGAAAATTTACGAATAATATTTATGGCAAATACTCAACACATAGATGTAACTGTTATGTAACAAACTCAGTACAAAGATATAACACACTCAGCTCATATAGATGTAATACACTCAGCACATTGACGTAACAAACTCATCTCATAGCCATAAAGGTCAACATAACCTCAAAATTTGTTGAACACATTTTACTCGAAGATTACTTGATAGAATAAAAACAGAAGAGTGGGGTGGCCTGCGTAATTAATTTGTACAGGTGGCCTCACTATTCTTTTTTCATTCCATTCAGTCGTTTTTGAGAAATACGTGTTAAAATTTTTAGCTCCATCTCTCTCGATCTTACGAGAGCGGAAAGGCGCGGGGGAAAGCTCATTGATGTAACTGTTACGTAACGAAACATTCAACTTCAATTTTACTTGCAATATATATTTCTTTATAATTTCGATAAAATTGAGTTCTTTTTATTAATCTTTTAATATTTTTAACCATTATTTAATATTAGGGAATTTAAAAAAAAATAGACGTCGCCACCGGGGTTTGAACTCCTGACTCCCAAGTTTCATGGTTATATCCAAAAATAGCAAAAAAAATTTTAAAAATAAATTATATCGTTTCAAATTTAACTTATTAGCTATATCTTTTTTCTGACAAATGCTCCTCAACTCTGCGCGGATCCGAGAACGTTCATTTGCCGATTGTAGGGGATTGAGACCTGCCTGAATACTGAACCTTTCTAACGATCTAACGCTGACACGCTACCTACTACGTTATCACCCACACGGAACCGAGTGTCCATTGGACGTCCATCTATCATCCATAGATCCTTAACACGTCTACATCCACGATGGACGTAATGCGGACATTCATTGAACATCCATGGTATACTTTTGATTGGACAAAACGCAATGGATCACACAGAACGTATATTGTATGTCCACGACACGTACTATTTCTTGAGCTACAAATATACACAACACGGCCATCCATGGTATGTCCATAGGTAGACATTAAATAGCTTTTAATTCAGGATAGTAATTAAACATCCACTGGACGTTCCAGGTTCGTAAACGAAAATCACATTCGGAGGACGTCAATTGAACGTCTATCGGATGTTCCATGTAGGATTTCATATAGACGTGAACCTGGAACGTCCAATAGATGTCCAATTACGATACTGAATTAAGAGCTATTGAATGTCTACCTATGGACATACCATAGATGGCCGTGTTGTGTATATTTGTAGCTTAAGAAATAGTACGTGTGTGAACATACAATATACGTCCTGTGTGATCCATCACGTGTTGTCCAATCAAAAGCATTCGTCCTTTAGATGTACATTTAAGTATTTCGGGCAGCTGTGATATGGGTACGCCGATTGACCGTCGTATGTACGTACAAATTACGTCTATCGAAGGATAACGCGGAAGTTTATTCGACGTCCACGACACATATTTTTGGAGCTATAAATATATTCCGCGCGTAACTTAACAGCCAGGGGACGTCCAATAATCATTTAAGTTGGATGAAAATTTCATTCCGGGGAAGTCCATGGGACATTCCTTAAACCACTATCGGAGATGCGAAACGGCAGCGATTCTATGTGCTGAAAAAGTTTCGTATACGTACCCTTAGATATTTTTTAGAGGTACCTATAGACCACATAAAGTGACATTTAATGTACGTATTTAAGACGAATGCCAATTGTGCAAAAGATATCTAATGATCATCTATTATACGTCCCTTAATTTAAACGCTATTGATTACACATTATCCATTAATTATAAATTTCATTACGATTATACATTATTCAAGGTTTGTGAGACAAAGATATATAAGTATATCAGCAAACTACATCGTATAAGGTTTTTACATGCATAAGTTTCTCATAAGTCAAGTTAGTGTAGGTAGGTAGGTAGGTAGGTAGGTAGGAGATTAGAAAAGTTAAGCAGCACCCCTTGAATCCAATACTTGGATGGGTGACCGCAGTGTGAAAAATCGAAAACTATTTTTTTTCTTTTTTTCTGTAAAATATGGATATCTCGTAGGCCCCGAATATTATATAATCAGTAACAAAGTTTATAATTAATTAATAATGTGTAGTTAATAACGATTAAATTATTTAAATAAAGGGACGTATAATGGATGATCATTGGACATCTTTCGGATCACTGGTTTATTCGTCTTAAATACGTAAATCAGACGTCATTTTTTGGGGTCTAGTCCGTCTAAAAACCGTCTCAAGGTACGTATAAGGGATGTTCCCAGTACATAGAACAGGTGCCGTTTCGCACTTCTTTTAGCAGTGATAGGGATACTCATAGACGTCCCTGGGATGGAGCATTCATCCACCATGTATGGATATTGGACGTCCCATGGCCCTACTGTTCCGTGTGGGCATCTTCTTAAGAGCCAGTGATATTTATACTACATTTGAGGTACATGGGTCATTAAAATTCATTTTTACTTATTGAAAAAATTCTTTATAAGAGATTTAAAGTTGATAAATTATTGACGAATGATCAATATTAAGGGGCCAGCCTACACCGATGGCGAGGATGCGATGGGGGAGGGGGGGGGGGGGGTGTTATGCTAAAATAACATCGAAAATCATAGTAGAAACTTTTTCGAGCAGATTTAGAGTCGAGTTCATGAAACTCGTTGCTCGAAGACAGTTTTTACTGGGGTGTTTTTCTGTCACCACAAATACCCATGTAATTACATTCACATAATTACACTCATATATCGTTTACGTTTCTCAATCGACATAACCTCAAAATGATTCAAGGCATTTCTGGTAGTATATGTATATATGTATGTATTACAGATATGTTACAAGAAATTTCTTGTAACATTTATGTAACACATAAAACGATTTGCGACGTAGCCTATACTACGAAGATTATAATATCACCAATGTTCCGTAACCGTTACGAACTTGTTACAAGAAATATCTTGTAACATTTATGTAACACATCATACGTATTTGCTACGTAGCCCATTCTACGAGATTATAATATCATCAATGTTCTCTAATTGTTACAGCAATGTCCTATAATTGTTACGGATTTGTTACGAGAAATGCCTTGTAACATTTATGTAACACATCATACGTATTTGCTACGTAGCCCATACTACGAGATTATAATATCACCAATGTTCTATAATTGCTGCAGCAATGTTCTGTAATTGTTACGGATTTGTTACAAGAAATGTCTTGTAACATTTATGTAACACATTATACGTATTTGTTTCGTAGCCTATACTACGAGATTATAATATCACCAATGTTCTATAATTGTTACAGCATCGACTCGTAACAATTTTACAGGTTCACAGTACACGTAACTATTTCATAATAGTGACGAGATCTTAACGTATCAATATGACATATTTGTGATGTCTACAGTTTTTCGTAATTCCTTCATATTTCATTTACGTCCTTGCTACATACTGTCATAACGTATTATATACATCTCGTTTACGTCATTATGAAAAAGTTTCGAATTTGTGATGAACATTACATGTCGTATTTATTACATTTCAATTATACGTAAGTGTTTCGTGAATTATCCAAGTGTGTTTGCTGGGTTACCTGATTTAATTTTTGACTATAGCAACAAAATGTTTGTTGTTGTTTTTAATTTTTTTTTTTTTTAATTTTTTTTTATTGTGCATTTCCCCCCGTCTAGAGGCTTTCGCCTATTACAGCCCGGGTCAGTAGCCAGTCCCCCCTGAGGATCTGGTCCGGGTCAGTAACCAGATCCCCATGCGGTTGCATCCGACTTCCCCCTCTATAGCGCATTTGCTATGGAAATTAATTTCCATAGACACAGGGAAACTGCGGAAAACCTGTGTCACTATAACCGGTCCTGAGTTCGCTTTCCGATGCCGGAGCTACGTCACGTTTCGTCGAGAAATTGTAAACATGGACTACAGCCATATACATGTGGCTCACACCTGTACGAGTACTTGTGTATGCCACATATATATATCTGGAGCTTGTCACGCCCATATTTTTATTTCTCGACGAAACTACGGCACAGGGAATCGAACCCAGGACCTCCCGATGCTCTGGTTTAGAGGCGAGCACGCTAGCCACTACACCAGAGTACCGGTTTATTGTTGTTTTGAAGTATAAAATATTATTTTTAATAGATACAAATTATGTAAAAATGCGTTAAAATACAAAAATTAAACCTCAAAACAGATGAATAAATTCATTATTTGGGCGAAGAAGTGGTTTTTATTTTCTTTTACTATGGCGTACCATTTTTGAAAATTTTAAAAAATCATAGTGTTATAGTGAAATATAGAAGGTTTGAAAACTAATAGTTTCGTAATTGTGCCAAAATTGTATCATGGTTAAAAATTAAAATTAAAAGAAAAACATTTTTTTTTTCAAGGATCTTATAGAGTTATATAGCTCTTAATTTTTTTTCTTGGAGCTATTATCAGTCTTCAAAACAAACAAAAAAATTTAGATCAATCCGTTTGGCCAGTCCTCAGAAATTTTGTTTTTTCCTGTTTTTCACATATTTTACTTTTTCTCAATAACCAATTGAGTTAGAGGTCTGAAACTTTCAGGATCTTATTATTTCATTAGTACCTATTAATGCTCTAAGTATCATTTAAAAATCTTTCGGGGACAGATTCAGCATACTTATACCCCTAGGAGCTTTCGGAAATTTTTTGTTCCCTTAATTTTTTCCAGTTGTGTATATTTCTTTACTACAAATAAACTGCTTTCTCAGTGTATGGTAAAACACCCAGTTCACGGCTAAAAAGGGTAAAAAATTATCTGAGATGCCTTTCCTTTCTTCTTGACCTCAAGTCAAGAAAAATTAAATGCTGCAGCTCTTTTGTGGGTAGAGTCGGAATTAATGAACAAGATTACTTATGGCGATATCGTCGATGATCTTGCCAACACAAATCGCACAAAAAGGTTTTGTACGAAACTTTCATAACTTAATTGAATTTATTATTTTTTAAGCGTTTGTAAGCGCAATAAACATTATATAATTACGTTTACTGAATGTACATTATTGTGTAAGTAGCATACATTATTCCGCCTTATTAGTCATACAAGATTGAGCTTCGATTATCTCAGAAAAATACCCTAAAACTATTTCTTGTGCAATTTCAACTAAATTGTTGGATTGTAAAAATAATCTAGGACCTGACAATTGTAGAAATAAGGGCGGCAAAAATTCAACAGCCTCCCGTGTAGAAATTTCGGTAGGGAAAAACTTCTGCCCCTGACTTGCCCTCCCTAACTAATGTAGGGAAATGATCCGCCCATCCTAACTGGCCCTGTTATGCCATGTAACACCTGGCTGGCCATTTTCGGATCCAGCAGTCATGAGCAGGCCTCTATGACGATATGATCCGGCAGATCCTGATCAGGCCTAAAATTGCTAAGAAATAAAGAAAATAAAGGTACTGAACATTTTTCTCGACTTAACCCGACGTTTGAGGAGGGAGGAGAGGAAAACGGCAGAATTTCAGGGGGAAAAGCCTCATGATGAAGTCAGCTATAGTGCGCCGAATAGGATCGACAATAATTCGGTTCAATCGCGCAACATCCCGTCTGCAGGAGCTCGCGAAAGAATAAACAATGAATCATTGAACGCCGCGTCAGTGGGCATATGCGAAATAAATTCAAGGGGTTACCGCGAGCAAAGGACACCAACAAATTTTCGAATCACCCGCGGGCCTTTGGCCCGTATAACAGACCAAGTTATCAAACGGACGGTAAAAATGTTCGATCGTCAAATCATGAAAATTATATTGAATTGCCCAAGACGTTTGAAATTGGGCAAAACGAGAAAACTAATTTGAGTAACTTGGCAAATTTTGTAGTAATAATTAATAACGAGAGGCCGAGCACATCCGGGTTTCGAAAAAATTCACCGGGTAATTTACTCGAAAATATAGGAAACTTCGAATCAGGAAACCGCAGAGTGCGTTTTCAAAATCAAAACAAATCAGATAATCAAAATTTCAGAGGTTTCGAAAAGGAAATAGAAGGGCTTTCAGACCGCTTCGGCAAATTAGCAGCTTTGCGAGTAACACCGCAAAGTGAACTAATCACCGAGGAAAATCTTGCCACTCGGGCAGAATACAATCGATTGACGTGAAATAATATCGAACCGAACCACCTTGACAATACAAACACCGATTGTCGGGATTATCGCGCGAGACGCCCTACATGATCAAAAAAGGGGTTTGCCCTGGCATGGCAAAGTAGCGAGACAAGTGATACTGACGATTCGACATACAGAATGGGCGAACGTCAAAATCCAAGAACTCGACACGATTCATATCCGATAAATCGCCACAGTAACACGGCGATTAACTCACACTCACCACCTACTAGTCGAGACTTAGATTCCGCAATGCGAATCGGTTGAATTGTCAGTATTTGGAAAATTACCTTCCCGAAAACAGGAATAGACCCGGAACAATTTCTATTGATTTTACGCGATTAATTGAGCTCCAGCGGGATAGATAAGAACCTGTTTATACCAAGCTTGTCAAATATTTTTGAAGACCCCTATAGGGCGTGGTACATACTAAATAAATCACGTTAGAGAACATGGAAGGAGTTTTCGCGAGCTTTTTGCTTCCAATGGGCTGTAAAAAAAGACGACGGTATCTTTTTTTCAGAAGCACGCGATTTGAAAAAGGAGAATGCATCATTGGCTGGATTTGCCTGTCGAGCTCGCTTAATTTTTGAACGGATGCGACGACCCCCATCCTTTTGAAAA
Source organism: Alloplasta piceator (assembly GCA_946863875.1). Classification (NCBI taxonomy): domain Eukaryota; kingdom Metazoa; phylum Arthropoda; class Insecta; order Hymenoptera; family Ichneumonidae; genus Alloplasta; species Alloplasta piceator. The sequence goes on from OX333078.1 coordinate 18,162,682, forward strand.
TAATTCAAACAAACTCTCATCAAATTGAACCTGAGGTGAACTTTTGAAATTTTGAATCTGTGGGCCTCAATGGTTTAGCGTCCTCCCAAATTTATCTAATGCCGTCATATTGGGAATGAATTTCTGGCTTTCTTTTAGAGTCAGAACAGACTCAATGACAGAAACTTGGACGTTAGACGGTAGCATGTCCTCATATCCAATGACTCAGAGACAATTAACTCAGACCGAATTAAAAGGAATTTTGAGATCGCCAATTCACAAAATTAGACAAAGAGTCAACGGGGTTAACAAATTTGGCAAAACATATTATCGAGGTTAATGACCACACTCCCCATCGACAAAAACCATACCCACGCACAGTGGGGAATTTTCACGAAAACGTGGCCATAAATCCGGGTTTTACCGGAATTTTGTGAAATTTGGTACACTCACGTTTTTGGAGTCGCTGATTACAAATTTGCTATCGAAATTTATAAAAACAAAATGGCGGCTTCAATATGGCCGATCGAAACACGAAATTCGTCAAAAATTCGATTAAACATATACTTTTCCAATGTTTTCGGGGTCGCTGATTACGAATCCGATATCAAAATTTATCAAAACAAAATGGCGGCTTCAATGTGGCCGATCAAACACGAAATTCGTCAGAAAATCGATTGGGAATGTACTTTTCCAATGTTTTCGGGGTCGCTGATTACGATTCCGATATCGAAATTTATCAAAACAAAATAGCGGCTTCAATATGGCTGATCGAAACAGAAAATTGGTCAAAAAGTCGAATAAAAATGTACTTTTCCAATGTTTTCGGAGTCGCTGATTACGAATCTGATATCGCAATTTATAAAAACAAAATAGCGGCTCCAATATAGCCGATAAAAACATGAAATTCGTAAGAAAATCAATTCAAAATTCACTTTTCTCGTGGTTTTGAGGTCGCTGATTACGGTTCTGATATCAATATTTATATCAACAAGTTGCAGGGCAGAAAATATGGAAAATAAGTTAGGAAATTTCGGGGAAAATTATTATTCTCCCATAATGTAGTAAATAAAGTCTTTATTACCGCAAATTACATCAGCTACGTGGATCGGAATCCGCTTAATCATTTGTGTCCGCAATACTGATGCTCGCTAATAATGAAATTGCCTCTGGCAACAGCTGGTTCGATTCCTGTTGAGGTAGTTTCCTCATGCTTGTTATTGTAACGTCCTGGGTCGAAATTGAGTACAAAATGTCGGGTCACAAAATTTTTCAAGGAAAATCGCGAAAAATCAAAATTTCAGAAAAACGTGAGGTTTCTTCAAAAACCTCACGAAAAACTAAAAAGTGACCAATCCAAGTCAATTTTCAAAAAAGAAGAAATTTGCGAAAATCAAAAAACTTTATTTGAGGAAAAGTTAGCAAATAAAAAATAAGAGTGACCCGCATTGGCAAAATCCGCTTTAACACGGATTTGAATGCGCAGAAATCGCCTAAAACCCGTGATACCCCGAGCTCGAGGCGAGTTGCGCCGAGAGGCAGGCAACCCGCCAACCATCGAGCGCGGTACAGTAGCCCCGAGAGACAGGCAGCCCGTCATACACCAGACTCTGTGCGGGTGGGCTCGAAGTCGTAGGCTACTCGTCGAACATGACTCACAGAGTCTTACGCATTGTAACACGTGTACGACGGTTCACCAGCAAGAGGGGCAGGCGTAAACGCCTAGCATGCATAAGATACGCCCTTCTCGCTGGGAGATCCGTCGGCACAGCTGAGAATATACATTAGATGTAAGAGATCGACGACTTGGCATTGAAAGACCCTATACTTGGGTATTAACTACGATTAATACGCCCTTCTCTTTGCCAACTCGTCGATGCTATACAAAATAACCATATGAGAAAATAAGTCTTACATTGTAATGGCTATAGGCTTAAGAGCGTGAGACTTTGTCTACGCGTAAATGATAACCGCCCTTATCGCTTAGCCAGCGTTCTTAGTAGTTCGGGGTGATTGCGACTCGTGGGATGCTGAGGCAAACAGGATGCAACCTGATGCCCAAGATACCGAGGTGTGAGAGAAAGACTTCCCTCACGCGTTGGCATCTCCCACTTGTCGTCAATCGAGAGGGCCTTAGGACTTCATTTTTGATCAAGAGAACTTCAGTCTTCATAGAATAAGAATCACGCGAGCAATTAGACTTGACAATCGACCACCGTAGATTCACGCATCTTTGTCCAGTAAACTTCTCGTGAGTAACTCGTCATAGAACGGGCGGTTTACAAAGACCGATATAAAATACTCGCGAGTGTGTAAAAGCGGCCTATTAAATAAAATTACATTACTTTGAGACTCATCGACTTTTGGGAGTTTTATTTAAACGCGAGAGTCATCGAACGCGGGAGGATTCCGAAATCCGGATGTATCCGAATTCTGGTGTGGACTCCGAGTTTGACAATTTGTCCCAAATTAGTCCGGGCCTTGCGACTCATCGTGAGCCCATCCTCTACGAGTAAGCGATTTGTTGCGTACTCGACCTTTAAACCAGGGCTCGTGATTCGTTGCAAGCCCATCCCTTCCGAGAAACGCGATTCGTTGCGTACTCGACCTTAAGCCGAGGCTCGCGATTCATTGCAAGTCCATCCTTTCCGAGTAACGCGATTCGTTGCGGATTCAACCTTAACCCAGGGCTCGCGATTCGTTGCAAGCCCATCCCTTCCGAGTAACGCGATTCGTTGCGTACTCAACATTAATCCGGGGCTCGTGATTCGTTGCAAGCCCATCCTTTCCGAGTAACGCGATTCGTTGCGTACTCGTCCTGATCCGGAAGCACGATTCGTTGCATCTTCCATCTTCTGACCCAATTTTCCCAGTATCAACACTTGGAGTCGTGCACCCCCGTGACACCGGATTTTGGGATCTGCCACGGTCTTCATGTTCTCTATGACCATCCAGTAAATGAGAAAGAAAAGGGGCGGTGTGAAAAATTGGGAGCGGTCGGTAATAAAATTGGCAAAGGCACTTCAAGGCCCCGTCGAACCCACCGTGAACCGCGATCGATCGGTACCGGTTAACACTATCCGAATCGTATCGGATATTACAGTGCGACAGGAAGGCGTAGTGGAGCAAACTGTGCAACCAAGGGTAGTGGAACAAACAGTGCCACCAGGGCCTAGTTCGGCACCCCCGGAATATTTGCCGGTTCCGGTAGTCCCCGAACAGTGTGCAGCACCTCCTCCTCCGTACGTGCCCACTCCGCTGCAGCCGGTGACCGCCGGACCAGCTACACCAGAGGCAACCATAGTGCGACCGATAGGGGTGGCCACTGTTTTTTAAAACCTCGCGCGACTATACATTTCGCCAGATCCGCCCGATCCAAATTGGGCGATCCGACCAGAACCGACCCACCGTCCTTACTCCCTTCAGGAGGATTCTACCCCCGAGGGAAGTGACAACGAGGACGGGGCGTCCGAAACACCATCCGAAGCGCCAACATTGCTGAACGAGGACGAAGAGGTTATCGTCATTGACTAACTCTTCTCCCCTTCGCATCGTCAAGGTAAGTTTTGAGGTTCTTTTATTTTCTCAATAAAAATTTAATCGTCACGCTCGCGCTCCGATCCCTGACGGGCACACTCCCGTCTAAAAGAAGCGAATAAATATTTTGACAGGTTCGTCCCTTTTGTTTTGACATCCCTCGCGTAATCGAGGGGTTGCCTAAGACCCCAGGACGTAACATTATATAGGGGTGTGCGATCCAGCAAGTCTTGCAATTTAATATCAGCACAATATTCCGTAATAGATATATTTGATCGTGGTGGGTAACATAATGCTTTGGCCTCTCTGATTGCCTCGTAACTTGGATATAAATGACAGTTATGATCTTTCTTATATCATTATGCTGATGTCTGCTGAGTTTGGCTTCGACGATAACCGAAAGAGCTTCATCTAATGATAGCGGAGCATGTTCTGTCTGATGATGTAGGTGCAGGTGTGGGTGTTATCGCGTCTTTGATCACTTTCGATGAATCTAAGTCTCCGGAAGCGCGTAGACTCATTTGCGCCACATAGCACAACTCCTCTAAGCTATGACCGTCACGAAGTTCTGTTGTTTTTCGTTGTTTTGATCGCTCACTTGAGGCAGCAAAGTCCAGAGAAGGACGACCACGTGGGTTGGCTTCATCCAGTTTTGAATCAGCAGAAAAGATAACATCCGTCTGTAGCCACTCCTGATACTTGGCAAGAAAATTTGTAATTTTTCTTCCTGACTGGAGCCATCTTGTGCGCATTTTGGAAAATAACCATGACAAATCTCGCTTGGTATGCTGGTGAATTTCAATGGCGCAATTACTTCTTTTTGATAACTCTTCTACCAGATGGTCTAACTGCTTCTCGACAGTCGCGGTCAAGTATTTCTCTATAATCAAAAAGATCTTCCTCTGCGTAAATTTGATAGGGGGAGCTCCAGAATCCGCAAAGAAAGAATAGTATTTCGTAAATTAAATGGCATTGTGATCTGAATTATGCTAAGACATACGCGACTCTTGGGCATTCGGTTACAATTTTCTACAAATTACTGTTTTTTTTATTAGTGAGTAATATTTTCCTCACCAATTACTGAATTTAGAAAAAAAAGTGGTAATATTTTTGCGCTAATTACAAATTTTTTTGGAAAAATTAGAAATTTTTTGTCGCTGAATGCTAATTTGTTCGCAAATTTTAAAACATTTTGTTATTAATGACTAATTTTTTTGTTTAAAAATTAGAAATATTTTGTCGCCAATTACTATTTTTTTTTTGAAAAATTACCAATATTTTTCCGTCAATTACGAATTTTCATAACAAATCAAATCTGTATTTTGACTAGTTATCAATTTTTGAAAAAAAGATCGATATAATCAATAACGTCGACGAAATAATCGATACTGCCGATCACTGGTACGCACGCTAAACCAGGTACCACGATTTTCATGAAATAGATATTTATGTTTCGAATCCATTGTTAAAGTAACGAAGCAATCGAGTCCGCATATTGTAAGGCTACTGTGGGTAAACAAGCTACCTGCCCCATGCGCCGCGCCCGTTCTCTTGACCCAAGAGTAGTAAAGTGCCAGGATAGGGAGACCGGGTCCTTCCCCACCCCTCTCCCTCTGGTCCCAACCCCTCCCTGTCTGTCCCTACCCCCCACCACTTTGGGCCTCCTTGTCGTCTGTGAATGCCCCCCTCACCCCTCAGCCCGCCCCCCTTCCCCCACCATCGGGAAATTTCCCAAGCGCTGATTGGTCCCTATACTGATCACCCACCCCCACCAGAGTGGCGCAACGAATTGGGTGTGGCACCCCCCAAAAATTCCCGAGCGCTGATTGGTCCCTATACTGGTCACCCTGCCCCCCTCAAAATTTCCCGAGCGCTGATTAGTCCCTATACTGGTCGCCTCACCCCCTCAGAATTTTCCGTGTGGTGATTGGTCCCCGTACTGGTCGCTTGTCCAGTATAGCGCGCTATATGGGGCCTGACACCCCCGCAAATTTCCCGAGCGCTGATTGGTCTCTATACTGGGCCACCACCACCCCCTACCGCAACCGGCGTGCGACCACATGCCTTAGCATCCACGTGACTGGAGTAGTCCGTTTATCTTACGGCCGGTAAAACAGTTCTGCTTCTCAACGTCGGTCGGTAAATACCGTGTGTCGGTAACTTATCTTCTAATCCGTATATTTGATTGGGATAAATGGTTATGTGCAATAGACGACACAGGTGAATTTCGTTCAAACGTTAATACTCGGTTATTCATAATTATTCGTAGAAATGTTGAAATATAGAGTACATGATACGTATGCGTAATATATACAAAAAGCAACAGTGTTTTATATTTCGTTTATCGTGTCATCTCTTCAAGTTCTCTAACAGACTTTTTGAGCTTGTTTGTAATAAATGGAACGCACAACTCGGTTACCGCCAAAAATACAATTCCAAAGTAAATTTCTGCGAACGAAGAGTCCATACGAACTTTTACAGCCTCTTTGAGCTTTTTATGATTATTTTTTATAAGCTCTTTCACGCGCGCTTCATCGATATTTTCATGCTTCTCGTTCGACGGTACATGGAGAAGCAATTCGGCACATACTGTTTGTCAACACATCTCTACACCGGAGACGCAACGTTGTAGTCGTTTGAAGCGCTCGTCAACGCAGGTTATCACGTTGCGCAATCCTTCGAATGTAGTTTTTTTGCATCACGACTGATGGAGAGTACTGTCGAAGATTTTTCTGCGGTGACTCGTTAATGGTCAACAATGCGTTATGCTAAAAGATATGAATATAAAGCATTTTCCAAAAGCTACTGTTTAACATGAAATTTGCTTTTGTACGAGATGTAACAATAATATTAATATAATGCGCTGCATTCTTATGATTGCTTTATTGTGTGTGAATTTATTACCGAAAACGGGGTAGAGGTGTGTGGATATAGGGACCGTCTTTTACAGTTAAAAACGAAATAAAGAAAAAGTTAACAATGAAAAAAGAAACGGAGAAAATCCAGACACCTGTAACCTTTTGTACTATACCGGGTGTCCCATTTTAATCTTACAGTTGATTTATTTTGAAAAATATTGCTCTGATCAAAAATTGAGTGCGATGAAACTTTTAGGGTTCAGAGAGGGACGTTCAAAAAATTTTTTTGTTTTGGTCCAAAATTCAAAATGGCGGCGTTAAGATGGCTAACATATTTTTTTTAAATGGAAACATGATATTTTTTTTCACCAAAAATTTTTTCAGATCAAATCTAACATCTTTTGTGAGAACATTTTTTTGATACAGCCCATAATAGAGGGTGTCCCATTTTAATCTAACAGCTGAATTATCTGAATTATCTGCATAACGCTAAAATAGTCAAAAATGGTGATCTAGTCTAAAATATCCAGGCTATAAAAAAATATTCCTACAAAAGATGTTAGATTTGATCTGAAAAGTTTTTTGGTAAAAAAAAAATCATGTTTCCATTTTTAAAAAACATGTCAGCCATCTTAACGCCGCCATCTTGAATTTTGGACCGAAACAAAAAAATTTTTTGAACGTCCCCTTCTGAACCCTAAAAGTTTCATCCCACTCAATTTTTTATCGGAGCAGTATTTTTCAAGATAATTCAGCTGTTAGATTAAAATGAGACACCCTCTATTATAGGCTGTATCGAAAAAATGTCCCTACAAAAGATGTTAGATTTAATCTGAAAAAAATTGTGGTGAAAAAAAAATCATGTTTCCATTTAAAAAAAACATGTTAGCCATCTTAACGCCGCCATTTTGAATTTTAGACCAAAACAAAAAAATTTTTTGAACGTCCCCCTCAGAACCCTAAAAGTTTTATCCCACTCAATTTTTGATCGGAGCAGTATTTTTCAAAATAAATCAACTGTAAGATTAAAATGGGACACCCGGTATATGCGGTAAGTAGCTAGAAATTCGGTTCGCTCTTCATACCCGCAATCTTTCAAATGCTAATAACCCAACAACCGACCTAGGGCATTTATAGCAAGTGAAACGCTGCATCTAGAGTATATGCATATATATGTATTGTATATATATGTATTGTGACGGATTTTCTTTCTTTAACGAGATCGAAACGATACCGATTCCGTCATCTTCGGCCGTCACCCCCGTACGTAACGTCCCAAACATTCCTGGTGGGCGTCAGTTAATTTTTGTTTCCCCGGAAATTAACAAACCGGTCATACCTGGGAATCGAGTGGGAAGGGCCCGACTCCGCGAATGCACCTTTTATTTTGCCGGTGGGCTAACCGGGCTGAACTGGGGATCGAGTGGGAAGACCTCGATTCCCGCAAGGACGAAACAGCACAGAACAAACGGACGGAACGTACGAACGGGGATGAGCGGTTGCGGAAATGCGCGGCCGCTCAGGATGCGGGTTATGGTAGAGAGTGTCGGAGTTAAATGGCAGCAAGTAGCGCGAGAACTGATTCAAGTTCGGAACCGTGAGCGGACTCGTAACGTACGAATGGCTCGACTGAACGAAGTTTCTTCTTTCGAGGGGTTGCGAGAGCTGTTTCTGTCGAAACACGAGAAAACTGCACCGATGCACTGTACACGGCACTTGAATATTCCAAGAGAATACTCATCGAGATCATAACGAACTTTAATCGCTATTACCTTGCGAGAGCGCTTGTCAGAACGATGAGCACGCACACACACACGCGAGGCGCGCGTATACCACACAAGTGAGAGCGAGACTCGTTGCACTGAGCGCGTACGGGGGAGAGCGAGACCGAGCGTCAACACATCGTGGACACAATAGCGAGAGCGCGAGGTCTTATCTCGACGGCGATCGGAGACCGACTCTCTAATCTCTTGTCGAAAATTCGAATAATCACCCAAATTCTCTGACCGATAGCTGCCGTCATTATTCTCATTTCTTACGTTTCCGAGAGCGTGATTGGAGAATTATCATCCTCGGTAGCGTGCTGAGGATCTCGGTGGCAGCTTCCCCTGGAATCCGAGCGAAAGCAAGGCTCTACTCTACTTAACGCGGCGCAATGCTTCCCAGCCATTGCCCGTAACAATCTCCGCCTGCTCTCCAGCTCGTGGTTCCTTCTACGCTGGGGCGCCGGCATTGCAGCCGGACCTTTTACAATTCCAACGAGACTTCTCGTCGGGCGGTCTCCTCCGTCGGGCAACTCATTACCTGGAGCCGTATTTTTCCGACGGATTCGAGCGCGCAACCTTTTCAAAACCTTTCTTTACGAAATCCGAACCAAAATGTTCGTCACGTGCTCGAAACGCGACTAATGCGAGAACACGTTTTCTTTACCTTAATGAATCGGGCAATAAAACGAGAACAATACATTTTTGCGAGAGCGTTTCTGGCTTTGTGGCCGTGATTCCGAAAAATCACGTCACAGTATATATATATATATTTTTTTTTTTGAAAGGGCCATCTCGGATACGGTGCTTCAGGTACGTAGAAAACGTAATGTAAGCGTGTGAGTTGTGGTCAAGGTGTTGCGTGGGATTGCGTCAACTATTTGGGAATATCCTTCAGTAGCGCATGCAGAAAAATGGGGGGTGGGGGGGAAAGTATAAATGAGAAGATCCCCGAAATTTTCCGACTATATCTTGAAAGCGTTTCAGTGAAGAGTCTTACTTAGTCTTTTTCGGAAAATTTTCGCTGTTTTACCCGTAATATGTAAGAAATTGTGTAATTTTTTGCGTGTTATTACGTGGAGTGAAACAATTTTTATTCGCGTTTTGCGTTTTGTGATTCATCGTCAGTGAAACGCGTGTAGTGAAAAATGGCCCGCAAAAAGTGAACGTCAATGAAGCGCGCCGCCATAAAAATGTACGTGCAGTCACGATAGCTCTAGTTACGATGCTACGTCAACGTAGTGGATATGTGGCCAGACGGTGCACCCGCGAGTGGAGGAAAAACTGTCACGAGGTTGAGTTTCGCGGGGCTAAAGCGCGAGCTGAGCCTTATTTTACGCCGCTTGAGCTTGCGCGTGATCGGCCGCGCTCACGATCGTGGCGTGTTCCGCGAATCCGGCGACGCAATTCTTCTCGCGAGGGCCGCCATCATTAATAGAGGCGGCCAAGAGTTTCCGGGGTGCCGTGGTCTGTACCAGGAATGGCAAAATAAAAATAGTATGTATAATATAAGTTTAAAAATACATAAACGCGCGCGCGCTCACACACACACACACGCGCGCGCGCGCACGTGTGTGTGTGTGAGCGCGCGCACACACGCACACAGAGAGACAGACAGACACACGCGCGCACACACACGCACACACGCATATTTCAATACATTTTCAAAACGATCAATTCTTGCGTTTTGCAGCGTTGAAGTGGCTACTCGAAGACAGCAGGGACGACGACGATGATAATGTCACCTAGAATAACGGGGGCGTTTTCATGGCCGACAACGAGGAGGAAATGGCTGGCGAGGATGATTGCACCGAGGAAATGTCGCAGGATGACGACGACAACGTATCGTGTAGCACCTCGTTGACTGCAAGTGAAATAGCGCGACACAGCGCTTCATTCGCACATTTATATTATGGTGAGTTTAAGAAAGATTGCTTTATAATATGTATGTGAGTCAAAACGCCAATTATGGACGTTGGATCCGGCCTTACCCCCTCAGATGTTTTCGCATTTTTTTTAGCTGAAAGTCCTCATTGAAAAATATATTCCCAAATTTTTTCAGATTTTTTCCCCTCTAACTTTCGCAGTTATTACATGGGGTATCCCTTCTAGTTTAACCATTTTCGTTTTATTCATTATGACTTGCCGTCTTCCACCACGATAAAAAAAAATTTTTAAAATAGGTTTGTTGCGTGAAAAGTCTCAGCTTTTCAAAAAAAATATTGTTTTTTGTTAATGTACTTTGGGAGCTCTCAAAATTGAGCTTAAAGTATAAAAAGCTGTTTTTTGGCCGTTGCCCAAATTTTGAAAATTTTTTCAATATTTTTTTCGAAAAGCTGAGACAATTTTACATGGAATGTATATTCTCCGAGATGGGTTCTCCATAAACATTCGAGAAATGAATGAATGAACAAAAATTGATTTTATTCATTTCTGTTTGCCATCTTCCGTAAGGACAATTTTTTTTTGAAAAAATACGTTTGTCGAGTAAAAAAGTCTCAGCTTTTCAAAAAAAATATTGCTTTCCCGATAATGCTTGTGAAAAGCTCTCAAAATCGAGTTTTTAATCTAAAAAGCTGTTTTTTAGCCATTGCCGGTATTTTAAAATTTTTTTCCATGTTTTTTTTTAAAAGCTGAGCAAATTTTACATAACATATGTAATTTGCGAGGTCGGTTCCAAATTAACATACGAGAAACATACGAGACAATTAATTAAAAAGTGTTTATTAATTTATTTCTCGTGTGTTTATTTGGAACCCACCTTAAAAATGACATATGTTATGTGAAATTTTCTCAGCTTTTCGAAAAAAATATGGAAAAGAATTTCAAAATATGGGCCATGACTGAAAAACAGCTATTTAGATTTAAAAGTCAATTTTGAGAGCTTTTCACAGGCATTATCGGAAAAGCAAAATTTTTTTTTGGAAAGCTGAGACTTTTTTTTACTGCAAAAATGTATTTTTTCAAAAAAAAATTATCATAACGGAAGATGGTGTTACGTCCCGCGACTTTCGGGATTTCTCATCGTCCACGGGTTTACCTATATCGGGTAATTCTCGAGGAAAAATGCGCATGAGAGGGAAACACGGTCGAGGCGAAGATCTATCCTTACGGTGGTCATATTCCCACCAATTCTCGAATTGCAGGCCATAGCGACAGCGTTGACGCCTCACGCATCAACGCATACCATCGAGGAGAATTTCGAGCGAAGTAATTATAATGCCGAAAGAAAAGATGGTATATCAAATATATTAAGCATCCGCGGAGATACGGACTCCGAGAAAATAGCGATAGGGCCTCTGTCGGGCCAAGCGACGCGGGCATTAAAATCTTTGAAAGCGCGTGGCACACACACTAAATTCGAGATACTCACGTACACTAGCGTGTGTCCACACCGACGCCATCATGAATGATACGTCGAGTAATGATATTAATACGTACGATCAGTGGTTCTTCCCTTTCATTTTTGGTAACGAAATAATTTTGAAATCCCGAAAGTCCGAAAAATAGGACAATAAAGTCAAGTCAAGTCTAAATTCAAGAATGGAAATTATTGCCTGGGTCAGGTCGGTCGAATCAGAAAATAGATTTATTTTTTTTTTTGAAAAAAAAACACAAACATAAAAAGCGCAGAGGAAAAATTCCTCTTGAGAATATTGAATTTTGCTGCTTGAAAGTTTCAAGATGGTTGGGTTTTGCGATGATTTATTGGGGTAGAAGAAAAAAAAAGGGAAAGGAACATGCGGGAAAAAAATGACGAAAGAAAAGAACACCACTGCGTCGTGAAAAGAGCACACGTGGCTCTTCAAGAATTAGTCACCCTGCGGGGAAAGAGAAAGGAAATCGCTTGAAAGAGAAAGGAGAGCACTTCAGTGCAACCCGATATCTATTTATTTCCAACGTTTATAGTTGAGATTTTCCATCAGAGGAACATATCGAATATATTAAACATCCGGGCGTAATTAAATTTATCAACTCTCAAAGAAAAATAAGTCCGCGCGAGAGAGAATTAGCGAGGCAGGCGTGAGTGTTTGTCCAAGGGTCCGAGGAAATCTCCTCGCGCCCCGCGGACGACACGAGGCCCGCTGCCCCCTTGAATCGCGTCGTTCTCTCTCGCACAACGGGCTGCTACAGAGGATACACGCCATATATGGGCACAAGTAATATTCAAAAGCATTTCTTTTTTGTATGAAAAGACAAATTAAAAATCTTAGGAGAAATTTCGCCTCAAAGAATACGAGCGAATTATTATTAATTATGAATGCATGTATGAATGATTTGTTCCAGGCTAATACAAAAATTTATTTATTTCAAATGATAGAATTCACATAAAAATTTTATTAAAAATCAGGAAATTCCAATAATACAGATTTTATTTCAAAATGATGATTTCAAGTAGGAAAATTCAAACAAAGGGTTTTAATTAAAATGACAAAATTCTTATTTTGAATGATACAATTCAAATAAGAATTTTTGTATCTTTTCTAATAATTTGTCAATTGAATCTTTGGACCCTTTAAACTTTATTGACAGAAGTAATTGAAATGTTAAAATATTCATTATAATAATTTTATCAGCGCATTTTTTTTCTCCCTCCATAGAAAATCAGTTCAATAAATAAGGAAAAATTTACAATTTTGAGATCGTAAAATCATCGACTTTTTTGGAAATTATAAAACAGTTTATTGAAAGAAATTATTGGAATCATCAAAAAAAAAATAATAATTCATTTAACTAAAAGTAAAATTTATTAATTTAAAGACTCTCCCTCTCTTGCAAGCAAACGATGGGAGGAGTCGAAGGGAAAAGAGGAAATGCAGAGCAGTAGAGCAAAGAAAGAGAAAGAAATATGAATTTGGCATAGGAAAGAGAGTGAGAGAGTCATAGCCGAAAATTAACCCAATTGGAAGTATCGATGAGTGAGAGAGTCCGAGCGCGCGTGCGAGAGCGAAAGAGAAGAGAGGGATGGTCAGAGCCTCCGTGGCGGGGCCTAGAGCGCGGCGAGAGCCCAAACGAGGGCGGGAGTAAGAGAGAGGGAGAGCGAAAAAGAGACCCCTCGACTCCCTGTATGCGCGAAAATTTACATAAAAATTGCAAATTAAAAATTGAAAATTGTCCTCAAACATGCAAATTATAAAAGTATGGAAGAATGAAAGTAATTCGGTATAAAAAATTAAGTTTAATTATAGTTTAATTATTGTAAAAACTAGGATGACCAACGAGGTGGAGGGGAGAACCAAGGCGTGAACGTCTTGGAGACAAGGGACGAATTACCCCTTCCCGAAGCTAAGCGGGTCATGATTATAAAAACGCGTGTCAAGAAGCACACGTACCCTTAATCATCTTCGAACTTTGCGCGCTTTAAGTATTCCACGACACTCGTCTCAATATTCATTAAATATTCAGTTCTGGAAAAGTTTTGTCGAGATTTTGAGTGTGGTTTTATTCAACGTAATTGTTAAAGCATTTTTTTTTCCTCCGACTATATTTCTTTCTTTCCGTCAAATCTTTATGCGCAACTCTGATAATCATAATTTCAAACATTTTTATTCTAACTTTACTATTGACGTGATCATAAATATTGTGCGGGATCATCGAGTGAATTGTGTGGAAAACAAAAGAGAAATAGATCTGTGAATCCTTGTGTTGAGCTGTGAAAAATATAGGCAACAAAAATTTCGCAAACAGTGCATGTTTAGTATCTTCAAATCGCCTCTCCCTTCGTTGCATCGAGCTATCCTGCGTTTCATCGTTTTGGGATTCGTTTTCATCACCGGATTCATCGGTTTTCTCGGGATTCATCCCCGTTGTTTGAGCTCTCATTCCTGGATTCATCTCCGTCGCTCAACCCCTTGTCACTGGACTCATCGACGTCGTTCGATTCATCGTCATTGCAGCTCGTCTGCCATTTCTCACCCCTCAAAGAGAACAACACCAGGTAAGAAAGGAAAAATTAAAAAATTGTCTTTCGCATGAGAATTTCGCAATCCAGGGGAACATGGTCTCGACTTCCCGCGAGGATCTCTCCCAGTGGGTTGACCGATTTCCCTCACCGAATTTTCGCGACATTTTTGTCGGAAAAACTAGCAAGTTATGAATAAACTAAATTTTCCTCCTGTACCTCCGATTTCAAGGAAATAATTTTCCTCCAAATCTTACTAATTTTGAAAATTAATTTCATTTTAAATATTCATTTCCGGAAAATTAAATTTATTTCAAATCTTAATAATTTTGAAAATTAATTTCATTTTAAATATTCATTTCCGGAAAATTAAATTTATTTCTAAATTTTAATAATTTTGAAAATTAATTTCATCTTAAATATTCCTTTCCGAAAAATTAATTTTATTTCTAAATTTTACTAACTTGGAAAATAATTTCATCTTAAATATTCCTTTCCAAAAAATTAATTTTATTTCTACATTTTACTAACTTGGAAAATAATTTCATCTTAAATATTCCTTTCCGAAAAATTAACTTTATTTCTAAATTTTACTAACTTGGAAAATAATTTCATCTTAAATATTCCTTTCCGAAAAATCGATTTTATTTCTAAATTCTAATAACTTGAAAAATAATTTCATCTTAAATATTCCTTTCCGAAAAATTAATTTTATTTCTAAATTTTACTAACTTGGAAAATAATTTCATCTTAAATATTCCTTTCCGAAAAATTAATTTTATTTCTAAATTTTACTAACTTGGAAAATAATTTCATCTTAAATATTCCTTTCCGAAAAATTAATTTTATTTCTAAATTTTACTAACTTGGGAAATAATTTCATTTTAAATATTCATTTCCGAAAAATTTATTTTATTTCTAAATTTTAATAACTTGGAATATAATTTCACTTTAAAGAATTAACTTTGTTTCTGAATAATAATAATTTGAAAAATAATTTTGTTTTAAATATTTATTTCTGAAAATTAGTTTTGTTTCAAAACTTTGAGAAATAATTTCACTCTAAAGTATTCATTTCCGAAAATTAATTTTGTTTAAGTTTTAATAACTTTTGAAAAATGATTCATTTTGAATATCCACTTTCGGAAATTGATTTTATTTCCGGAAGGTTATTGTATTCCGGAGCCTTGCAACCAGTCGATATTGAAACTTTTACCCTCGATTAGTCCTAAATTTCTACCCTCTTTCCTTCCATCATTAGAATTCGCCTCTAAAAATCAATTTCGTTTCCCCTCTCCATCCTGATACATTCACAAACGCTAGGCCCCCGGCGAATCAGTTGTTGGTACAGGCTCCCATACCGGCCAATAGCTGATATCAAAAGGCCCCTGGTGTTACACGAAAAACACACACAAACAAATTCGAAGGTTCTGGCGGGTTAGATCGGCTGACCCAGGCAACCTTGCCAGTCAGTGACTAACCACGAAGGTGATTCCCTAGGATTACACATAGGCTCAGAGACCCGGATCGCACAGTCATTGGTACAGGCTCCCATACCGGCCAGCGGCTGCTGACGTGAAACCTCTCAGAGCAACACTTACATCCGTCAATCCAAAAACCACCTTTAAACATCCCTTATTTATTTCCTTAAGGATAATTATCTGCAGGAAGATAATTTTCTACTTGCGGATGGTTTTGGTTGGCTGCAGAAAAATAATTTTCCGGTTCAAGTGGATTTTTGAATGAAAAAATCATTTTCCACTGCAAGTAACCTTTCAATGATTTATATTTTCCCACTTTTAATAATTCTAAATGAATATTTTCGGTCTCTTGTATTAGTTCTGAACGTTTGGAGAAAGTAAATCTTCATCGGTGATAGTTTCTTTTATTTCCAGAAAAATAATTCCTGCACGGAAAGTCGTTGCGCTACCGATCAGAAAAAAAAATCGCTTAACGATTAATCCTATCGTCGAATTACGAATCGCGACCCTGTTAATGATCTTTTGTTTACTCATCCTGGTTGCTTTAACGTGCTGGGTTTATTTTAAAAATCGACAACTCGTCATCTTCATTAAAATAGAATCGCGGATAAGATTCTCCCCGGCCGAAATGACTCACCCCGTTCATCCTCAGGAAATCGACACAACCGTCTAAACGAGATTTAATCTAAAAAGGTCGAAATTAATTATTTTTACCCGAATAAATAAACACATTCTCACGGCCATCCTGAGCAATTTTCCGCAAGGTTAGGCTCGAAAAGGCCACTTGTCCAGCAGAACGCTGCTATTTCGAAAAACGTGTAAAGGAAGGGTTTTATCTCTTCTTGACCGAGATGAAAAGCTAGCCGGCTGAGACGTAACAATGGCAAAAAAAAATTAATAAAATCAATTTTTGTTCATTCATTCATTTCTCGTATGTTTATGGAGAACCCATCTAGGAAAATATGTATTCCATGTAAAATTGTTTCAGCTTTTCGAAAAAAATATTGAAAATTTTTTTGAAATTTGGGCAACGGCCAAAAAACAGCTTTTTAGACTTTAAACTCAATTTTAAGAGCTTTCCGAGTGCATAAACAAAAAAAAATCTTTTTTTTGAAAAGTTGAGACTTGTTCACGCAAAAAACCTATTTTTTGAATTTTTTTTTATAGCGGTCGAAGATGGAAGGTCATAATGAATAAAACGAAAATTGTAAAACTAGACGGAATACCCCATGTAATAACTGCGAAAGTTAGAGGGGAAAAAATATGAAAAAATTTGGGAATGTGTTTTTCAATGAGGACTTTCAGCTAAAAAAAAAGCGAAAAGATCTGAGGGGGTGAGGCCGGATCCGACGTCCATAATTGGCGTTTTGACCCATGTGCGTACGTGTGCGTCTGCGTGCGTGTGTGTGTGTGTGTGTGTGTGTGTGTATGCCTGAAAATCGTTACGATCTGTATACCTATATATATTATAACGCTTTTTGCGTTATGGACAGTTCAGAAAAAAATGCGGAGGGACGGGACCGGGATTCGAACCCGGGACCTCTCGCATTTTATTTTTCTCGCGGACCGCATTCTCGCGGACCGCCGCGATATTATTTTATTTTTATTGGGACTTTTCGTCACAATATATATATATTTTTTTTAATTAATTATTTTATTTATTTGTATTACTTTTTCTTCTTCGTACCGGGTAGAACTATTCATCAGTTTAAGCTTTTGTATTCCTTTAGCATATTTTCCAAACAAATTCCCATTCGATAATTGTTATTGCTAAGATGCAGTTTTGATGAAACCAGAAGGGCGAAATAAAAAGCAAAATTTATGATACATTTCATAGAATAAAACTTGCAGCGCGTAATGTTGCTCCTACAAGGCCGTTGTGTGATATCCCTAGCGGATTGTGCGACCGTACAAACCACCATGAAAACGACGGTGGTTTTGTGCAAAATTTATACCGACCTAACCACTGCAAAAACCACCGTCCCACAGCAGAGCAGAGCTTGCGGCCTGGTGGTTTGTGTTAACCACAACCGTTCGAACGACCATACAAACGACTGCTCGAATGAGCTTGCGGCAACAGTCGTTGCGCGTCCAGCGACCAATAAAACCACCGCTAAGACCACCATAACCAAAATCCCGTTTTGGACTTCTTCAATCTCGGTTTTTTTTGTTCAAAATAGAATAGTCAATCGAAATGAGAAAGCATCTTAAAATCCCTTCGACTTGCATCATTTCAGATTAGGCACTTCAAGATCGATCAACCGTTAGTGGAAACGTCGTTTCCGTCATAAAGTTCTTTATTAATTCACACAATGAAAAGGTATCCTTTTCTTAAACAAAGTCAGTAATAATGCATGACAGTCATCGAACTTATTTATATCTATGTATGTATGTTATATATATATCCAACTTATCAATTATATGATTTTATTCTGTACATAATAATTTATACAGATGAAGATAGATTATAAAAAAATATTTCTCAACAGTAAGTGGCACCTCGAAATGTGCGGAAGGTTAAAGTAATTAATCTCACGCAATAAACACTAATATCACGATCTTCGCATGAAACCTTGTTCAATGGTACTTTTGCTTTATCCAAATACTCGTGCATAGTTTGTCTTAATTATTTCTATAGGATGTGATGGATGATGCTGCTTCAGGTACTTCTTGCTAATTGTTCCGTCAGTGGACAAACTTCCCCCTAGTAATTTCAGCACTTTGTGCCATTCAACATTTTCTGGAACAGCAGAAATTTTAATAATTATTATAATTTCTTTACATGAGCATTGTTTTTAATAAATCTCTCTTTTCAAAATTAAAATCATATTCACGGCAATACGGTGTTTTTGTGCATTTGACCAGTAGTTCGTCTGAATCGATGATCTTCTCGGATCGAAGAAGATAGTACATCCTCACCGCGGCGATCTTTTCCACATCCCACCTTTACAATTATTTCATCATAAAAGTCTTGCACCAAACAAAAAAATCGAATTGTTACAAATTTTCGATCCACCTGTACACTTGTTCGTATCCCATTTTTTTTTGTTTTGGGCAAGATATCGTATACTTGTGAAATACATAATTTACGATTCCTCCGGGATATTTGTTATATAATATAGTCTCGATGCTGCTTTTAATTATTTCGTTTATCAACATTTTAAGACTTTCAGCGACTCTCATCATTTTAATCAATGTATTGTGCGTATTCAAATTTTAGTATTTGAATTTTATCTGTGAACATGTAGAATTACAAAAATTAGGCATTGGTCAAAAAGATGTGGATTTACATACTTATTAGAATACTTCTGACCTTCGATGATAGCGAAACAATCCGGCGTCAGAATTTCATGAAGCTGCGCCGTGGAAAAATTCATTTGTTCTGTCAATTCCTCCCATGTGTGGAATAGACGACCATCGTTATTTTCATCGGACGGATACGAATTATCCAGAAACTTCAAGAACCGTCTTATCGAACATATATATTTGCTATTTTCATGGTCGCTTGTTGTGACGTTTGGCTCCATCACCATGTCACCGGTTGTGCTTCCACCTCGATTGCGTTTCTCGTATTTCAGTTCGTTCTTGTCTTTGTATTCTTCCTCATCGCTGTTAAGTTTATCACTCTCATCGCTATTGTCACTCGTTATCTCACTCCGGACGCGTTTGGGTTTTGCTAATCCCGGTGTTGCAACGTTCTTCTTTACTTTGAACTTTTCGGTGTTTCTGTATCTTTCATACTTGAATGAATGCGATAACCACTCGTTTATATTTCGTTCGACATTCAATTGTTTCGTATTATCCAATTTATTAATCCCTTGCAATAGATAACAGCATTCTGGAAAACAAATTTCAATTATGTTCAAATAATACATCATTCAGAAATGTATTTTCAGCATAATCAGGATTTATGAATTCCGCGAATGTCCGTCTCTCAATGTTTGCCCTTACTTTTCAACTTTTCGCGATCATCGTCAGTTACGAGTACGTAACCTTTGGGTACTAGTCTGTGATCGAGCGTAAGCTTCAATCGTTCACTTTTAGTCCACATCCCCAGGATCAACTTATTGACTCGTTTTCTCATTGACGTCGCATCAGCGGCCTCAAGCATACACTTATAATCCAAACGAATTCCATCCACGAGCATTACCTGCAATTAATGAGAAGCGTATTAACAAAGGACCACCAACTCCAATTTCAAAAAAGTGCAAAAAACATAGGGATAACGTTTGTTTATAGAAATCGTTGTTTCTAGTACCTTGCCATCCGCGTCTGGATTTGCTGGAAGTTCAACTGGCGTCTCGTGCGCTTTCTTGGCTTATAGTGCTTGTATGCGTTCGTTGCGAAATTTTTGAAAAAGCTTGAAGGATTTCTTTTTTCATAGCGTTCATTTTCCGCGTGACAACTTTCAATTGAGGAGAATTTGGAGTAGGTATCTTCTCGGTTATTACGTTTTGCTTTTTTTTCACCACGAGCGGTTTCGGTAGAGTTAGATCGCCTAGTTTGCCCGTCAATTCGCGGCCAATAAGCGTTTCAGACTATATAAAAAAATTTTAACAATATCAATTATCTAGTGTAGTGATTTATAATGGTAGATAACTCGTTTCATGACAATAACAAACTTTTTCATAATCCATCAATGTTGCACTTACACAAAGAGCATAGACAATACTTTCCATACATATGGGTGAAAATTCCGAACGACAGCATGCGTTTGGGTCGACGATTGTTCTGTAACTTTAGGGACACATAGTATCGTATGAGAGTATACTCTGGGATTTTTTTCGGATTTTTAAATCGACCAGTTTCACTATACCGATGACGTCATTTTTTTGAAATTTCTCAAATGTATTTTAATAAATTTTTTTGGACCCTGTAAGTTAAAAAAAAAAATGTTGACACATATTTTCATCGAAAAAGATCTCAGCTTGAAAAAAAAAAAACATTTTCAAATATCAAAAAATTCATATAAGCATAGGAAAATAGGGTTTTTCCTCAAAAAGGCGTTTTTCTCGACGAGCCTACACTCCAATCTGCTTTTTGATATTTTTTTCGGATTTCTGAGGTTTTTTTACACGGAAAACCCTTTTTTCCAGAGTGAGATCTGTGCGGCATCAGACCGTTATATATTAAATATAATCTGAAGTGCTGTAAATATCGAGAAAATAGTGCGGATAAAATACTGCTTACTGCGCTAGTATTGTATTGTATTGTTGCTATCCTTTTTTATCGAGGTCATTATAGGTTTTTAACTTATCTTTTAATTTATTAGTACTGTAACATGAGGATTTCACTACGAGAAAAAATAATAATACCCTGAAAGCAATATGAGCTAACACGATTCCGGGGATAGGTGTGTAAACAAACTTTTGAAGACATCCATTCATCTTTTATGAAAATATTTATTGACGCATGTTTAATTTTGCGCAAAAAAAAAATTTAATAATTTTTACTTGTTTTACATTGGTTGATTTTAAGTATACTCAAAAAAAATATTTAACAATTTTTTTGCGCAAAGTTAACCATGCGTTGTCACGTCCCTCTTTCGCCAAATTTTCATTTCGCGAGAACGGACGTGGACTCACGTTCCCACGTTAAAGCGCTCGCGTCAGCGGATTCCTGAGACTTGTGTGGTGTGTGTGCGCGATCACCCCTCGTGTCGCAAGCCACAGTCAACGCCTTCCGATCACCTTAAGCGAGCTCGCGTATGCCTATCAAGGGCATGCACGCGCCGTTTTCAGGAAAAGCCGACTTGCAAAAATCCTCGCTCGGCTCGTCAACGTTCTAAGGACCGTTGCCGAGACGAGCCAGTACCTCGCTAACCACCGACAGGTGAATCGGGGAAAATTACTCCAGCCTTCAGCTAGTCGTAGTGGCGTAATACCCCGCGCAACCGTATAAGATTAATACGCTCGCTCGCGTTAAACTTGGTGCGTCACGGGGGTGCTCGCGTGGACCCATAAGTCTCGGGCTGCTGATATCATTCAAACAAATATATTATTCAAAGGAATAATTATTCAAACAAATAATCATTCAAACAAATATATTATTCAAACAAAGAATCATTCAAACAAATATATTATTCAAACAAATATAATTATTCAAACAAATATATTATTCAAACAAATATAATTATTTAAACGAATATAATTATTCAGCAACAACATAACAGTTCGATTAAGTGCCAACATTCATACAGTTAAACTATCCGACAATCGAACTATTCAACAATTCGAACATTCAATAAGTATGAACAGTGCAACGAAAATAGCGGACAGACATATACACAATTATATACATATCCGTGCGCCGTGAGTGACCGCGATCTACGAACGCCACAGCGAGTGCGAGTCAACCCTTCGCGCGCTCGGGCACCGGTGCGCGTAAAGGACTCTCTAGAGACTGCTAGTGTACGTGAGGACCTATAGGGACAATAGTGGGCGTGCGCGAGAGCTATTGGAAAACGCCAACGCTCAGCGCGAGGCCCAAGAGGTCTCCCCTTATCAGCGTGCGCGGGGACCCCTCCAACACTGTATCGCGCGCCAGCCCAGAGCTCCGGCTAATGTAAGTCAGCTGTATTTTCACGAGCGACGGCGCGTGCGAGATTGTAAGCGCCGTCTCTCTCTTATGCTCATTCGTCGTGCAGATGAATCGGTACAATAAACGTTAAATATATATACATATTCTCAATATTACTCAAGACGCGTTTATTCATTTACTGACGACCCTTTTCTCCTCTCGGCAGTGGTCGGGCCCGTATGGGACGACGTGGAGGCGCCAAAATACCTTCTCTTATCATAATCCAATTTGGGAAATTGATTTAGAATCTTTTTTTTATTCTTCAAACGCGCCTTTCGGCACGTAACAAGTTTTGGTGGCAGCGGTGGGATCCTGCCTCCACCACGCACTTCCGAGAGAATAGATGGTGTCGTCAGTGTTATGTATATATATCTCTTGAATTATTAGCCCATGAAAATACAAATCGGCAAAAAAAAATCCCTTTCTCTTAAATTTTCCGAGATTATTTGATATAAAATGCGATAATTTATGCTGTGTGTAATTAAGCGAATTGAAATAAGGGATTTCAAATTTGAATATTAAGTTTGATAAAATAGACCGAAATTAAAGATTCAAAATTTAATAATTTCAAAAAATTTAAAAACCCCTTAAACAATAGAATCTCGAACTGATAGAGTAACTTCTGCATTTCTATTCCGGTCGTATTTTTAATCTCTCTTGTGCACATATCTCTCGCATATTTTTTTTTATTATTATTTTTTTAATTTTTTTTTCTCTTCTGTATCTTATTTCTTTTCGCATTTCGTCTCTTCCGTAGTTTTATGCGTGAACAATACGCAGGTTTAAGAAAATTATTTGTGATAACCGTGTGCGGACTGTCGAAATTTCCCTATTCGGGTATATGTAAAGGAAATTGGACAAGAAAAATCGTATTCCGATGGTACGACCACATTGTTTGCCGAGGACTGCCCGTCAGAATTTGTCGTTGCTCATAACGTACCCTTCGGATGCGATGGAATCTTAGATTTCTCGTAGTCCCAAACCGGTTAAAGGAAATCCCGGAAAATAAAAAAAAAGAGACGAAATTTCAATCAAATAATAAAAAAAGGGGGGAGAGGAAAATTTGCATCATAAATAAGGGAAGGTATTTCCATCATCAGTGACTGGACATTATCCGGATTGAAATATTTAATAACCCTAGATGAAATACTTTACCATCCCAATCCAACCACGAATTAACTTTTAATTTTCTCATTTCACTTATTTGTATTAGATTCACCCTTTTCTTTTCCCAATCTTTGGGAATTGCTAATTTTGAAATTCCCATTTCTTCTTTTTTTTACTATATACCATTGTCGAATTGTTCTGACACCCTAAATTATAAACTCATCAATCCTTTGTTACCAATAGTCTATTTTACCTTTACTCATTTCACTCTTCCTAATCTTATTTACCTTTATATTTTGTTTTACTGTTTCGTTATTTTGCCATTCATTTTATTTTTATTTTTTTATTAAAATACTCGCGCTACCCGGCTCGTTCTATAAAATCCGTTCCCAAATAAGATCGTCATCATGGCAGATCCAGACATTTCCCTAAGGTTGGCTGATTCGATGGCCAATATTTCCACCATGATAGGCACTATAACGTTGACCGGCCAGCTCTCGAGTATTCGGGAATTTACCGGTACGAACATCCCCCTAAGGGATTATTTGCAGGATCTCCGAAATTCGGCTTCCCTTATACCACCGGAATCCTCGGGCTAATTCGTTGCAGCTGCCATAAGTAGGCTGGGAGGTGAGGCGCGTGCATGCGTACAGGGGGAGACAATAAACACCGTCGAAGGGCTTATCGCGGCCCTTGAAGAGGGACTCGCTACATCGCGAAGTTTCGATGACTCCTTGGCTGATTTCATGCAAATACGCATGAAACAGGGGGAAACAGTCAGGGGACTCTATAATCGCGTCAGAATCCTGGTCAGCGTATCGCGAGCCGCGTGGAAAGCAGATACGGCAACCGAGATTCCCGTCGCGTTGACTCGCGTTCTCGATTCAACCGCCCTCAAGGCATACAGCCGTGCGTTACCAACACGTCTCGCGGAATTACTGACCGTCGCGCCCCCAGCTTCATTAAAAGCGGCGGTCGAACTCGCCGAACGCATGTCGGAATGTAGCGTTGATTCAGGGACAATCGAAACGCCAAAAACCAGCCTCCAGGGACGCCCGGGCGCTAGTCGCGAAGGAAGAGCCGAAAAGATTAGCATCGCGTTCCCCCTCGCCAGCGCCCCGCGGCCCTCCGTTTGTTAAATACCGAGGGTCGAGCCCTTACCCGTCTGAAAAATTTAATCCGCCCGGAATACTGAAACTCCGGGAACAGGAGACCTCTCGATCGCCTAGTCCCCACCACGAGAGAGACGAGGGGGGGGGGCGCGATCGTAGGTACTGTTGTATCCGAGGGACGGGCTGCTCTTGCTGCCCGTGGAATAAGTGGACCCCGCGCTCAGCGTGCAGGGGCGGTGGCTGCGGCCAGCGTTACTGCTGCGTGCGTAACGAGGGCTGCGCTTGCTGCCCGTGGACTGAGTGTGGGCTACGCGCAGCCAAGAATCCACGAAATTCTTCTGCCTGCGAGCCACGGGAAAACTCTCGAGAGCCCTCGCCCGGAAGACGGCAGGAAGCGCCTCGCACAAAAGAAAGCGAGTCTTTAAACTCCCAAGGGGCTCGCCGCCACGATGCGACGAGCCAAGCGAATGCTCGCGTGGTGGCCACGGAAGTCCCGAGACCGTCCGTGAGTTTTTAGCCCCCCCAAAAGTAAACTCGCCAAAAGAGAAGCAAGCACAGGCGATGGTTTCTCATTCCTCGTCGGAGACGGACGACGATATGGAATATCCGGTAAAAAAATTGTCAGTCCCCGAGCTTGCTCATGGAACCGATAATTTTTATTGCGACTCCGGATCAGATTTAAATTTTATTAAATTGAAAGCCCTTCGCGAAGACGTGCGTTACGACCCCGCGAAACGCAAAGCGTATAAGGGACCCTCGGGGGAAGAGTCCCAATCGTCGGGCACAATAATCCTAACGATTAACGAAGTCCCGCATCAATTTCATGTTGTAAAAGAATTCGCGACAACAAGTAAACCTAATTGGTAAACCGTACATGCGAAAAGAACGCGTGGAGTTATCTTTCCATCACAACGCTCTCGTAATTGCGAGCGATCCAATTCGCCCGCGTATGTTTCTCACCTCCGATAGGGCTAACGCGAATTTCCCCTCGGCTAATGAAAAAATATTCACGATTAAAGCTCGCGCGCGGTGTCCGCTACCTATTAAAGTGACTAACGCCAAAATCCGCGAAGGTTATTTACCCAGAATCGCGGCGGTGGATGGTTTATATATAGGTGACGCGCTGGTCTCCCAGAAGCACGGCATCTGTCACGTGCTCGCGGTCAATACCCTCGATCACGACGTTAACATCGAGGTCACACCACAAGAAATTATTCCGTTCAAGATATGCGACCCCGATTTTGACTTACGGTTTGACGATGACGACTCGACGGACGAGGCAACGACGCCCCCGCTCGACCGAACTGAGGCCGTGATTCAGGCTCTGCGCCTAGATGACCTCAACGAGGTCGAGCGTAAGCACGTCTGCCGTATCGTGGAAGAAGATCCGCGGCGATTTCATCTGCCCGGTGATAAGCTTCCCTGCACCGATCGAGTCGCGCATCGAATCCCGACCATGGATGATTTGCCCATCAATACCCGACAGTATCGTTTCCCCGCGATTCATCGCGACGAAGTCGAGGCTCAGGTGGAAAAAACCCTCGATAACGGAATAATAACACCCTCGCAATTGCCTTACAATTCACCCGTGTGGATTGTGCCGAAGAAACCTGACTCGCAGGGTCAGCCGCGAATGCGAATGGTGATAGATTTCCGTAAATTGAACGAAAAAACGATTTCCGATGCGTACCCATTGCCTAATATACTCGATATATTGGACCAATTGGGAGAAGCGCAGTATTTCTCAACCTTTGACTTGGCTAACGGGTTCCATCAAATCCCGATGGACCCAAGGGACGGTGCGAAGACGGTGTTTTCTACCCCCAATGGGCACTATGAGTATACTCAAATGCCCATGGGACT
This sequence comes from Alloplasta piceator, assembly GCA_946863875.1. NCBI lineage: Eukaryota > Metazoa > Arthropoda > Insecta > Hymenoptera > Ichneumonidae > Alloplasta > Alloplasta piceator. Next base: position 18,188,863 of record OX333078.1, read on the forward strand.
GAAAAACGCCCCTGCGACCTTCCAACGATTAATGGACAATGTTTTGCGAGGTCTCCAAGGGACGGAATTGTTCGTATAATTGGACGATATCGTCGTCTTCGCGCGATCACTGGAGGAGCACGAAAGGAAGGTGCGTCGCCTCATGCAGCGCCTCCGAGACGCGAATCTTACTCTCCATCCCGATAAATGTGAATTCCTGAAAAAAGAAGTCGCATATTCCGGCCACATCATCGGACGGGATGGGCTCCGCCCTGACCCACGTAAACTCGAGGCGGTGAGGCGCTTCCCCACCCCTCGAACGGCTAAAAATATCCGCCAATTTCTAGGTCTCGCTGGATATTATCGGCGCTTTATCGAGAACTTTTCGGGTCGTGCGAAGCCTCTCTCCGACCTCACAAAAAAGGGGAGAGCATTCACGTGGGGCTAAGAGCAGCGTCGGAGCTTCCGAGACCTGCGCAAGGCCCTGTGTAGAGAGCCGGTGCTCGCATACCCCGATTTCGACCGCCCTTTCACCCTGACGACCGACGCGTCTGATCTAGCGCTCGGAGCCGTGCTCGGTCAAGAAACGGATGGGGGCGATCGCCCGATCGCCTATTACTCACGTATTCTATCGAAGGCCGAAGTGAATTATGGCCCGACCGAAAAGGAGTGAGTGGCCGTGATTCGCGCCCTGCAGGATTTTGAGCCTTATCTTTATGGCCGAAAATTCAAATTAATTTCCGATCACGAACCCCTTAAATGGATCGGATCAATGAGCGATCCAGGGAAAAGATTAATCCGGTGGAGATTAAGTTTGCAAAACTACGATTACGAATTTGTATATAAATTTTTCTGCCCATTCTATCATAAACGTAATTTAAAAGAAAAACAGTTTTCGATGATCGGTACATTCAATCATTTGAATCAGTTTTTTGTTACGTTTTGTCGATTTGTCTCGCGTTAATGTCTATTACGTAGATATATTCTCATACGTGTAGAGAACAGCGATTTTTTATGACGACGCACTTGGTGTCATTTTCACTATCGGATCTTTTCTTTACCGTATTCGCAACTTCATTATCGCCGTCGTTGATACTGTTGCTGTTTTGAAATGAAGATGCATTTGGTTCATTCGTCGCTCCCGAAATCATCATCTACAATAATGATACGTCTTATTCAACTAATTATGATAAACACAATAAAATCAAGAATATTACAAGCACAAAAAACAACAAGTGCATGCGGAATCAATTTCGACAGTAGTAACTGATACAATTTTGTTTAAGGTAATAGTCTACTTTAAAAGTCTAAGAAAGCAAATTTTTTAGATTTTTTTCACAGCTCCTTTATAAGAAATGATTATAAAACTGTTACTACAACATTGTTTCATCCTTCGAAAGAACAAAACAAAAATTTACGTTTTATTTCGATTCTTTGAATAATTTATTCAAGGCGCAAAAGTCGAAAATGTCTTGTCCCATGGCCGACAGTTTATCTCAGAATTGGCAAGGCTGAAAAAAAAACAAGCATCTTAGATGAACGTTCCTTACACAAAAATTAACCGCCGTTAATGAAAAAACGATTTAAAAAAATTGATGTTTGAAATGAAAATAAAAACTTAATTTTTTACAATTTATTTCAAACATCTGTCGTTTTTTAAAATCGATTTTTCAATAGCGGTTATTAATTGTTGTGTGAGGAACCTTCCTCTTTAAAATGCTTCTTTATTTTTTGTTTCAGACTTGCCAATCCTGAGATTAACTGTCGGCCATGGGACAAGACATTTTCGACTGAGGCGCCTTCTATAAATTATACAAAGAATCGAAAAAAAAATTAATTGTTGTATTGTACTTTCGAAGTATGAAACAATGTTATAATAACAGTTTTATCATCATATCTGATAAAGGAGCTGAGAAAAAGAATCTTAAAAATTTGCTTTTTTTTACCTTCTAAACCAGACTAGTACGTTAAAGTAACCAACCATAAATAATTATGAGATAAACCGTGTTTTGATACACTTTGCAACAAAGCATTTATTTTGATTTGCATCGTAGTCACCGTACCTCTGAATTCATAGTAATTGCTTCATCTCGGATGCCTCCGTCTTCAACATACGGTATGTTCTCAGTCGATTGCAGAACTGTCAGTTCTTCATCAACTTTGTCGCCGCAGTAGGACGATTTTGTCGATGATGAGTTTAACGGATCCGGTTGCGTTGATACAATTTCCTGAAATAATATCATTCATTTTTAACAATAAAACGATTCACTACAAACATCCGAATTTTAAAAACAGTTTAAACAAAAAATAATGATACCTCGTGTGATTTGATGCTGTCAATGTTGCATTCAAAATCCATTTTTAGAGGATCTTCATGAATTTATTCCTTATCCATGTTACATGTCGACGATTGTTGGTTCGCCATTAGCATCTCGTACGGTAATGGCTATAATAACAAATCCATTGCATATTTAAGGATGTATGAAGGCTAGGCTTAGTATTAGATTGAGCGCTGTTTTTTTTTATATGATGTTGTCGAGGTTCAATATTCAGTACTCCAAAAATTTCAAGGCCCCTTAACGACTATTTAAGCAAGATATTATTAATTGAAAATGTAGCATTATTCATGGTTATACACAGAGCTTATGGCAAGGTTGACTATGCAACTCTTTGTTTTCCACAGTTCGACCGTTTGTATATAAAGATACCGTAGATGAAAAACATCGAGTATATCCATTGAATGTCAGGGATTATGATGATACATTGAAAAACAGGGGACAACGAACATTCGAATTAGATACATCAAGCTAAACACGGCCTCGTTCACTTTTATTTGGAGGTTAAAGCTGGGGAGCATACGATACACCACCGGAGTCAGTCAGTTACTCGGAACGAAATCATTCTTAAAACGAAATTAATTTAATATTATGTGCTCTCTGAAAATCATCTATGTACTTTTCACTAATATTTTGCTAAATATTACTACCTACTGTTCCCTTTCTGCGAAATTTAAATGAGATCATGTCTATTGACTACCACGTAGCACAGTGGAGCCAAATCCCAAAAAGCTGGCCAAAAGTCGAAAAATAAAGTTTAAGTTTCGGTAATTTTTAGTCGTGGGTTAGGTGGGGGAAGAGTCCGAAGGTCAAATTCTTGGCATCAGCGGGCCCTAGCCCTTATACCTGCTTTTGTACGGCAGTTTAAAGGGAACCCTCAAGCGAGCTCGACGCGTCGTGCAGTAAATGACCATTTCAACGCTGTATTGAACGGGACGCCAAAACTTTACAATATATCCGATTCGAATTTTTTAGAATCGAATCAACAGCTGAAAGTAAGTAGAAAATCATTGTGTAACTGAAAATTGATAATAATAGATCATGCGATAATAATAAATGAATCATTTGTACGAAAATTCACGGAAAATTACGAGTGAAAATTCTAAAAACGTAGAGAAAAGTTGATAAGTTCCACCGTGTTCCACGAGCTGACCTATCACATGTTGTAGATGGATGTATTATTGAATGGAAAACATCAAAAATGGCTGCGCTTAGCTGCGCGCGTGTCATTGCTACGAGTTTTTGCAATATAAAACATAGTTTTATGAATTTCGTACATTAACGACGCGGAATGTCTTTCTTGAATTGAATCTTTTTCTTGAATTTTATTGCGGTCTTCATTGTACACTGAAATACATTGGCACCCATCCAAGCAGCGTGTCGCGGTCGGTCGAGTTGAAGAGCGCTATATCTATATATGAGGGATTCTCTGTCAACTCAGCCACTTTTTTTCGACCATCTCAGATGTTCCCCTCTAATTGGTTATATTGAAGTGCTACTAATTTGTGAATTTCTTCGCATTTTTTAATTAAAAATTTTACAAATTGCCGTTTTCTTTCCAAATGAATATATCTCGGAAATTTAAAGTAATTGAAAAAAAATGTCTGCACATAAAAGTTGTAGTTTTGTGTTAGCATTTGAGCGGAATATTTGAAATAGTTTTTACGTTCCGGTAACGCTGATTTTTTACCAAAAACTAGAATGATTATTTTTTTATTCAAAAAAGGCCACTGTTTTTGACTCACAAAATGAGTCTTTCAGTATATCTGACGATATCGCGAAAAGATCACTAGAGTGACACGGATCGAAGTTCTATGGTAAAAAAATGAAACCACACAAATTAATTTTTTTTCTACCGAAACCTGTGGCTGAGTTGACAGAGAATCCCTCATATGCCTCTTAGTTATATGGTTAAGTCGCAGAGGGGAGAGAATATCAGAGAGTTTAATGTATTGAGTTCTATGGACCGTAATTCTTTTTTATGCATATTTTATTTTCATTTTCAAATAATATTTAAAAATAAATAATAGAAACGAGGTTGAATATGGAATTATCCATCTATATAGATATTATATTTTTCAATTGGAGGATGTGGCTTAACAAGGAAGAAAATTTTTTCGATCACGAAAGGTCACCTGAGTGGAGGAGTGCCTGAAACGTATGCAATAATCGAAAATTTGGTGTCCACAAAATTGCAACGCCCCTTCGCTCTATCAGACAATGCAAAAACTGCCCTCCGCAAGTTGTTGCACCTTTTGCATAAAAAGCGGCAGCACGCATCAAGACATGAAGAGAGATTTCTGCGACAATATTCTGAGTGGTTCAGCGTGTTTGTTTCTTTCGAAGAATCAAAAAAATCTTCGGAAAAATCTGCATATTTGAGTCGGCCTTCTTCAGAATTTGTAGAGTCTAGTGACCGGACAAAACGAAGGAGGACTGAAGAATTACGCACAAGAAATACTACGGACGAATTAACGTATGCCACTCAAATGAGCCTTCGATCATCCGGGAAATCAGATGCTGCCAAAATTGTCCGAGATGTGGGACTGGGGAGCCCATCTCGAGCTAAGAAGTATAAGGAGTCCATAGATACCATTCGAGAAACGACTTTATCTGCGGATGCTGCTTTGTCGCTCATAGTCGAACTAAAATTATCGAAATGGCAATATCAGCAGCTTCGGAATAGAAGCAAAGAGCAGAGCTGTGATTTATTTCCGCCGTATAAATTGCCATATAAAGCCAAGTTCAAATGTTATCCGCCTAAGTCAGATATTTCTGTTAATGAATGTAGTGCTGAGGTAAAATTGCAAGCTTTGCTGCATCACACAGCTGATAGAATATTATTGACACAGATGGATGTTGTCAAAAGTTTGTCGGCTGAAAATGTTTGTAGCTTGATTTTAATTTGTAAGTGGGGCTGCGATGGCACTTCCGGCCAAAGTACGTACAAACAAAAGTTCACCAATGATGATGGAAGCAAGTCCGATGCTAATATTTTTTTCACATCAATCGTTCCACTGCAGCTTGTATCTGACGACCAAGAAACAAACGCAAAGCTTGTTGTATGGAAAAATCCGAGGCCGTCATCATCTCCTCGTTTTTGTAGACCAATCAGCATCCAATTTTTTCACGAGAGTTCTGAAGCCACTCGTGAAGAAATGGAGTATATTCAACAGCAAGAGAAGAATCTTATGCCTTTCGAAAAGATCGTAGATGGAAAAGAAATAAGAGTTTCTTTCAGACTGGCTTTCACGATGATAGACGGTAAAGTTTGTAACGCTATCACGCATAATAAGTTTGCTCAACGATACTATTTATGCAAAGCAACTTCAAAAGACTTCAATAATATCGGCATAATTCTAAAAAAGGGAGTCTGAAGATCATCTACAGTTTGGATTGTCAACTTTGCATGCATGGATACGATTTTTCGAATGCTGTTTGCATATAGCATATAAGCTTGGAATTAAAAAATGGCAAGCGCGTAGTGATAACGAGAAGGAACAAGTAAATATCCGAAAAACCAACATACAGAAAGGTTTCCGTATGGAATTAAGTCTGATAGTCGATCAACCAAAGCCTGGTTTCGGTAGCTCGAATGATGGAAATACCGCTCGAAGATTTTTCGAAAACTCAAGCATTTCTGTTGCGATAACAGGGATAGATGAGGACTTGATTAAGCGATTCCATGTGATATTGCAGACAATTTCGAGTGGCCATGAAATCGATTTCCTAAAATTCCAAGATTATGCCTTACAGACAGCTCGGAACTTTGTGCAATTATATCCGTGGTTCGACATGCCAACTTCGGTACACAAGATATTGATTCATGGTGCAGAAGTGATAAACTCAGCAATATTGCCGATAGGGCAGATGTCTGAAGACGCCCAAGAGTCTACTAATAAGTACATTAAAAAGTTTCGTGAAGATTTTGCAAAAAAGTGTTTCCGAGCTAAAACAATGGAGGACATTTTTTTACGGTTATTATTAACATCCGATCCCTTTATTTCGAGTTCGCGCGAATTACCTCGAAAAAATACAAAGTCGTTCCTTCCAAAAGCACTTTCATTGTTAGTTGCGCCACCTATACCAGCAAGTACAGGAAGTTCCAGCGATTTAATGGATAAATCAACTGATTGGGCATCATCTGATTCTTCAGATGACGATCTCTGAACTTTTAATCGACTGATTGTATGTTTACGCTACACTGTTAAAAAAATCTGTATTAAAATTAATATACATGTGTAGGAAGTTTTTTTGCAGATACCGTGTATGGAATTTCAATTTCAGTATTGAAAATTCATGGACCCGAATTTGAAGAAGAAAAGTATGCAGTTGAATTTTAAAATACTGATGTATTTGAAAAATCATATACATGCCATTGAAATTTCAATTTCATGTATATTATTATTCAAAAAATGTGTATTAAAATTAATGTACGCGTTTATTTTAAAATCACAATACATGCCTGAATTTTCATATTCATTTCATGAAAGTTACGTTACCGTAGCTAAATTAATTGTTGTTAAACATGTTATAAAAAATATATAGCCCTTGCAAAATAATTTAATATTCATAGTTTACTGACCCCAAAAAGATTCACAGAAAAAAACAAAAATCTTTACGAATAGCCCGATCTAATTTCTCTCTGAGAACGGGAATCGAACCCTCGACCCTGCCTACCATCCTACCTATCTACCTAACACGCTACCTATTACGCTATCGACTACTTGTGAAGTGCCTCTACTTGTATGATATCTGAATGCTGAAGTGGCGAAATAATATAATAGTATATGCTTTTGAATGTGCAATAAACCATGAAAGTTGGTTTTTGATTTGCGAACTCGAATCCCCGGACCCCTCATAATTTATGTGAACTTTATTCCAGAATACGTGAATCCTCATAACTTAAGTGATCCCTTAGAACTTACGTTACCCCTCATAACTTAATTTCGCGATCCCTGACCCCTCGTAGATTATGTGAATTCGCAAACCTTAATTCTATGGTCCCTGACCCCTCATAACTTAATGTCGGGGCTTCTGACCTCTCATAAGTTACATAAACCCTCAAAACTGGTTTGAATAAAACCGTGACCTCTCATAACTTAATTTTGGGGCCCCTAACGCCTCATAAGTTATGTGGACTCTCAAAACTTTATTCCAGAATACCTGATTCCCTATAAAAGTGATTTATGTCAAATGCGCCGTTTTGTTTTCATTTCAAATTTTAACTTTGGATTCGTAATCAACGCCTCCGAAAACCCCCGAGTACTGACTTTCGGCCGAATTTATAACGCTTTCGACTATTTTCCAGCTTTTTGAGACTTTAAATCCGCCATTTTGTTTTTATTTCAAATTTTGACTGCGGATTCATAATCAGCGACCCCGAAAACCTCCGAGTACTGACTTTCAGCCAAATTTATGACGCTTTCGACTTTTTGCGAGCTTTTTGAGACTTCAAATCCGCCATTTTGTTATTGTTTCAAATTTTGACTTCAGATTCATAGTCAGCGACCCCAAAAACTCCCGAGTACTGACTTTCAGCCGAATTTATAACGCTTTCGACTTTTTGCCAGCTTTTTGGGACTTCAAATCCGCCATTTTGTTTTTATTTCCAATTTTGACTTCGGATTCATAGTCAGCGACCCCAAAAACCCCCGAGTACTGACTTTCAGCCGAATTTTGAACGCTTTCGACTTTTTGCGACTTTAAAACCGCCATTTTGTTTTTATTTCCAATTTTGACTTCGGATTCATAGTCAGCGACCTCAAAAACCCCCGAGTACTGACTTTCAGCCGAATTTATAACGCTTTCGACTTTTTGCCAGCTTTTTGGGACTTCAAATCCGCCATTTTGTTTTTATTTCTAATTTTGACTTCGGATTCGTAATCAGCGACCCTAAAAACCCCCGAGTACCGACATTCAGCCGAATTTGTAACGTTTTCGACTTTTGGCCAGCTTTTTGGGATTTGGCCCCACTGTGCGTAGCGCTCATACATCCTTAACGATGCAGACAAATTTTCGAATATATTGACAGTATGTTCATGTTCCCGTAATATCATTTACGAATCACACAATGTGTGCAATGATAATTCCCTCATTGCTTCTTAAATTTGGTTATTTATGCTATGCACAAATCGCACATCAATCACTCGATATTTTTTTACAACAATTAGAATAAATAGTAAAAAATCTGTGCTCTACATGCTTGCAGAATTAAAGCTCGATCGATAAAGACTGTGTGTAAATGCTTTTAGTAGACTTTTTTTCGAAACATCATTTCTTAATGATATTTTGCCAGAAACGATTAACTTTTTTATTTTTACAAACACACTAAACATTTAGTTTCAAGAATATAAAAGACAATTAAAATCAACATTTTTATCAACATTCTAATTTCTTTATTTTATACATACTTCGCTCAACTTCTTTTCCATTCCCAATAGAATCATTGATTTTTGATTGCGTTGTGATGCTTTTATTGCCACTCTCATCCGCTTCTATCGAGATACAAAAAATAAAGAAACAAAATTTTATTAAAAAACAAGTTTTGATTAGTTGTTAATAAAAAAATAACGAAGAAATTGAAAATAATTTTATTCCAGATGGAAAAGAAATAATATATTTTTAAGTCTTGAAACTTCATACCATATATTAAGTCTCCGTGTACTTATCACGGCATCAAGTTTTCAAATAAAAGCGTGTTACACTCTTTTTTTTCTCTTTTTTACACTTTTATTTGAAAACTTGATACTGTGATAAGTACACACAGATTTAATGTATGTTATGAAGTTTCAAGATTTCAAAATATATAATTATATTTACAATCGGAATAAAATTATTTTTAAGTTTTTAGTATTTGTTATGTCAAATAACTAGTTTAGTAATGTATATTCAGTTTCGCGTAATCTTTTGTAAGAAAATTGTTTAAATAAAATGTTAAAAATGTTCAAATAAAAGCTTGTAAAAAGTTGTTTTTCAAAAACTAATAATTTACAAATTCTCATCCGTACTTTTTCGGAAACGACGCTGTTTCGCTCATTGATGATGGCACGGCGTTATTTTGTTGACTTGGTCAAACTTTGCCTTTCGTCTGGGGTATCCGTTTTTTTCTTTGGAACCCGTACTCGGGCGCCTCGACCAAGATTACATTTGCCTTTCACGAAATTTTGAGCTTCTTCGAACTTATCTACGGAATGAGAAAAAATGGAAAATATCAAAATGAACTTTATGTTAAAAAGTTGTTAGTAAGTTAACACACTTAATTTAATATAATTTGATTGAACAAAGGAACGATGATTGAAATGGGTCATTCCATGTCAAATCGACCAAGAGTTGGAAACGGCCCCTTTCAATTTCGAAGAAATTTGATCGGAAGTTTTCGTTTTCAATAAAACGAAGTTCTACCAAAGAAACAAGAATTAAATTTTGTTTTCCAAAGTTATGCAAAATTCACAATTTCACAATTTTTTAAATCTTTCAAGTTCATTTTTTAAACATCTTGAAAACAATTGTAGTTACGAAAAATCGTTCTAAATTCGTTTTAAAGAGTGTACTTGGGGCTATGAAAAAAAAATATTCCGGAAAAATTTTTTGAAAAATGATGAATTTTGATAAATTTGAATTTTCAAAAAATTGAATTTTCTTGAAAATTCAAGTTCCATATTTTATTTTTGGTTCAATTTTTTAAATATAATGCCTTATACTGATCTTAAAAGATCCTGAAATTTTCAAAGGTATTTTTTTTTGTTTCAAAAATATAAATTTTTTAATTTTAAAAAATCGTGCAAATCTACGATGAACATTACATTTTTTGTTACATTTTTTTTATATAATACCTTGTTCTGATCTTGAAAGTTCCTGAAATTTTCAGGATGGTGTGTTTTTGTTTTAAAAATATAAATTTTTGAATTTTGATACGGATTTTTTTTTTCAAATTGTCATTAATTGAAATTTATACTACTCAAAATTACAGAATTACATGATTGCTCAACTCTACTTAACTTAGAGGAGAAGCAACAAATTTTTTTTTTTTTACCAAAATACAAAAATTTCTATTTTTTCAACCAAAACACACCATTTTGAAAATTTCAGGATCTTTCAAGATCTGTACGAGGTATTATATTTAAAAAATTGAACCAAAAATTAAATGTTTATCGTGGAATTGTACGATTCTTTAAAATTAAAAAACTTATATTTTTGAAAAAAAAACACCTCTCTGAAAATTTCAGGATCTTTTTAGATCAGTACAAGGTATTATTAAAAAAAAATTGAATCAAAAATAAAATATGGAATTTCACGATTTTTGAAAATTCAAAATTCTCAAAATTTATCATTTTTCGAATTTTTTTTTTTAAATATTTTTTCTTTCGTAGCCCCAAGTATACTCTTCAAAACGAATTCAGAACGATTTTTCGTAACTATCATAGTTTTCGAGATATTTGAAAAATAAACTTAAAAGATTTGAAAAATTGTGAAATTTTAAATTTTGGATAACTTTTGAAAAAAAATAATAATGTTTCATCTTTGGTAGAACTCCGTTTTATTGAAAACGAAAACTTCCAACCAAATTTCATCGAAATTGAGAGGGGTCGATTCCAACTGTTGGTCAATTTGACATGGAATGACCCAAATACATTGAAGCGTAATAACGCTTCAATATATTCACGGTTCCTTCTCGAAGAATAATTCAAATAAAATTGACCAAGCTTACCAAAAAGTTTGAGGACAACTACAAATTTATAAGCAGTTTTTCCTTTGATTGTCTCTCGTACTCGTAATGTTTCCCTCTTGTGGTTTGGCTTCAGAAGATACTTTTAAAGATACTGCTTGGTACATGGGACGTTATATTCAATTGTGCTGCCTTCGTTGACCTTGGCTGCCCGCAGCACGTGTCGAACTTCATGTACCATCCCAGCAAACACACTTGGATGATTTACGAAACACTTACGTATAATTGAAATGTAATAACTACGTCATATAAGGTTCATCACAAATTCGTAACTTTTTCATAACGCACGTAAACGAGATGTAAATAATACGTTCTGACGATATGTAGTAAGGATGTCAATGGAAGGTGTAGGAATTACGGAAAACTATAGACATCATAAATACGTAACATTGATACGTCAAGATCTCGTCACTCTTATACGAGATATTTACATGTACTGTAAACTTGTCAAACTGTTACGAGTCGATGCTGTAACAATTATAGAACATTGGTGATACTATAATCTCGTAGTATAGGCTACGTAGCAAATTTGTCACACTATGACATAAATGTTACAAGACATTTCTTGTAACAAATCCGTAACAATTATAGAGAACATTGCTGTAACAATTATAGAACATTGGTGATATTATAATCTCGTAGTATAGGCTACGTAGCAAATATGTATAATGTGTGATATAAATGTCACAAGTCATTTCTTGTAACAAATCCGTAACAATTATAGAACATTGCTGAAACAATTATAGAACATTGGTGATATTACAATCTCGTAGTATAGGCTACGTAGCAAATATGTATAATGTGTGACATAAATGTCACAAGTCATTTCTTGTAACAAATCCGCAACATATACGTATCATATATTACGAGAAATGTCTTCAATCATTTTAAGGTTATGTCGATTAAGGAACGTAAACAATATGTGAGTCATGTAAAGTACAAGGAGGTGATATCGAATAATCCAGCGTAATACAGAATAAACCAGAATAATACAGCAAACATTGCAAGAGGTAAGTTTAATGTGATCCCTTTATTTAAAAGAAAAAAAATAAGTTAAATGGGTATTTGCCGTGATGGAAAAACACCCAGGAATTTCCCTTACTCGGTTTATAACCTGATTCGCGTTGCACGTTCGCTTAATTTCTCTTTGCCCTTTCTTTCTGTGTTGCAGGCCTGTTTTGAAATTAATAGCCTATTTTCAATTTTCCAGGCATTGTCCTGGTCACAATTTTGACTTGAATCAAAATTTGCCGCGCTCATCCCATAATAAAAAGTGTTACGAAGGAAATGAGACGTCGTAGAACAAAATCGATCTAGCAATTCTTTCTGAATCATGCGCAGAGTGTAAGAACCCAGTTTTGAGTTTTTACACTCTGTGTAAAAACCTAGCTTTGAGTTTTTACACTCTGCGGCTGTTCAGAAAGAATTGATAGACAGATTTTGTTCTACGACGTCTCATTTCCTTCGTAACTCATTTTCCCATGGGATGCGCGTAGCACATTTTTTTTGCTCTCTATTTCAGAGTTGCAGGCCTGCTTTGAAATTGTTAGCCTATCTTGAACTTTCCAGGCATTATCCTGGTCAGAATTTTGACTTTAATCAAAATGTGCCACGCTCATCCCATAGGAAAAAGTGTTACGAAGGAAATGAGACGTCGTAGAACAAAATCTATCTAGCAATTCTTTCGGAATCATGCGCAGAGTGTAAGAACCCAGTTTTGAGTTTTTACACTCTGTGTAAAAACCTAGCTTTAAGTTTTTACACTCTGCGCATGATTCAGAAAGAATTCATAGACAGATTTTGTTCTACGACGTCTCATTTCCTTCGTAACTCGTTTTCCCATGAGATGAGCACGGCATATGTTTTTTGCTCTTTATTTCAGAATTGCAGGCCTGCTTTGAAATTGTTAGCCTATTTTGAACTTTCCAGACATTGTCCTGGTCACAATTTTGACTTTAATCAAAATGTGCCGCGCTCATCCCATAGGAAAAAGTGTTACGAAGGAAATGAGACGTCGTAGAACAAAATCTATCTAGCAATTCTTTCGGCATCATGCGCAGAGTGTAAGAACCCAGTTTTTAGTTTTTACACTCTGTGTAAAAACCAAGCTTTGAGTTTTTATACTCTGCGCATGATTCAGAAAGAATTGATAGACAGATTTTGTTCTACGACGTCTCATTTCCTTCGTAACTCATTTTCCCATGAGATGAGCATGACACATGTTTTCTGCTCTTTATTTCAGAGTTGCAGGCCTGCTTTGAAATTGTTAGCCTATTTTGAACTTTCCAGGCATTGTCCTGGTCACAATTTTGACTTTAATCAAAATGTGCCACGCTCATCCCGTGGGAAAAAGTTTACAAAGGAAATGAGACGTTGCCAGCAGTTTATTAGCGTAGAGTATAAAAACTCAAAACTAGGCTTTTCAGGACACCGGTGCACCTTGAGGGTTCTAACTAGTCCCAAAAAATTGTTCATTTGGTACCTCAAATGGTGGACGATACATCATATTTGTAGGTATACTCCAAAAATTATAAATTATAATTAAAATATACTTTTCAAATGTTAAAATAAAAATAAAACTCCAACCCAATATTTAGGTTGGAAATACATAAATTTCTTGTAATTTGTTCATAAAATATGTATATACGTAAATTACCTGTAACCACGAAATCACATTGACATCATTGTTACGAGTATTATGCACCAGGGTTACGTTTCCTTTCGTAGGAGTTACATCAATGAGCTGAGTTCGTTACAACTATGATCTGAGTTTGTTACATCTATTATCTGAGTTTGTTATGGCTATGTGATGAGTTTGTTACATCAATGAGCTGAATATGTTACATCTTGGGTTGCAGTTTATTCCAAAAATTCGAATTCAAAAAATCTCAAAAATTCAAAAAAAATCCTAAAAATAAAAAATCTGAAATTAACAAAAAAAAAACAAAAAAAAACCAATCACAGAAGCCAAGTCAAAAACTTAGCGTGCGTAAATTATTAAAGACCAAGCCAAACTAAAAAACTTGGCGTGCAGGGTTAAGAAAAATAAGCCCGGAAGGTGCTGTAGGATTTCCACGAGATCAGATAGAAAATTATTATACCTACTCATATAGTGATAACACAGATTATTATCACTTGTATTTTTTACTGTCAAGTACAGTAGACAATCGGATAACTTGACTGCTCGCGAATCTTGACACTCCCTATAACCGTTTCTCACCGCTTCAAACCTTTGAACGACCGCGAAACATCTATGAGCATGCGTATTGCCAACATGCGTAGTGCGCATGCGCTTAGACACGTGAGTAGGAGAATGAGGGGAAAGTTAAGTTATGTGAATGTTTCCGGCCCCGTCGAGTTAAGTTATCTGATCGCCTACTGTAGTTTGCTGACGATTACTGACCGAGAATATTTATGACAAGGAAGTAGCTATTGTGATTTATTAAATTCGGACATAACCAACCCAGATAGACAGCCATGATTATCACGCCATGCATACATTCGATGAAGCAAATTTTCCAGTATATTGGCTACATGTTGTGATGCATACCCATTAGTTGATTTAGTATGATGAATTTACAAAACATTTCGATCTCATCATGTCGTTTACAAATGCATCATCCGTTGACTACAAGATGAACTCATAAGCCGGCAAATTTACATTCTGCAAAGAATATTTGCAGATGGATATCATATGAAAGCCATTCAATGATTTCTTTAGTGTATTCACGAGGTTAGCATTGAAAGTATACATGCCATGCATGCAATATGATGGCGTTATGCGTGTTTCTCAGTTATACATTCGATGAGCGCAATATGACGGCGACATGCATGTTTCTTAGTGATACATTCGATGAGCGCAATATGACGGCTGCAAAATCACTGCAAAATGACAGCATGTTGTGACAAGCCTCGCATCTTTTGCAAGTCCAAAAAATTAATTATAAAGTTATTAATAA
Organism: Alloplasta piceator; assembly: GCA_946863875.1. Taxonomy (NCBI): domain Eukaryota; kingdom Metazoa; phylum Arthropoda; class Insecta; order Hymenoptera; family Ichneumonidae; genus Alloplasta; species Alloplasta piceator. The sequence continues at coordinate 18,203,865 of OX333078.1, forward strand.
TGTTCACCAATATCTGAGAATTTTTGCAAATCACGGCCGCCATATTGAATTTTTGAAAATTGTTTTCATTTACTTAGAAAAAAAATTATTTCAACTAATTTTCTTTGAATGTTTTAATTTTTTTATTTTATATTTCAGTTTCATAAAAGCAAACAAACTTTTAAAAAAGTCGCACTATCTTTCATCATTTTTTTTTATCAAATAGAAGCCCCATTTTGAATTCTACAAATTTCCCTATAGATTCGATTGAGATATTCGAATTCGCGAAACTGTAAAAAAAACTAAGGAATTGACTTTCACGAATATCCCATTTTTTTGAATTTTCGGATGCTATATTGAATCGTCTATTTTTTTAATTCTTAATTTATTAATTACTTTCATTTTTAACTGTGTATATATAATATTCAAATGTGATTCGTTTTCCCTGGCATGTCACCACTGATATATCATATAAGTGAAGAAAATTCATAAGTACTCGGTAGCGTAATAGGTAGCGTGTTGGGTTGTTAGGTAGGATAGTAGGCAGGTCGCAGGTTCGAATCCCGCTGGAGACAGAAGAAATTGAAATATAATGAAATTGGGTGTTTTTTTTTAAATTTTTTAAAAATGTAATCGGTTCAGAAGCTATGTAAATGAAAAAATATACATAATAAATTTTTTTTCAAGCAATAGAAATTTAAAAAGAAAATCGTATGAAAATTACGATAATACCTCACATCCCGACGGTCATATGAGCTTCATATGAGCGCAAGCAATTTCACCAGGGTATGACGACAATATGATCTTCGTATGAGCACCACAATTTTGTCACGCCGTGACTGCCATATGAGCCCCGTATGATGTGTTATTGTCAATCATCGTATGATGCAAATGTGACTTCCAGATGAGCACTCATAAGCGACACACAGCTGTGAGTGTTCCTTTGCGTCATAGATGTATGCAATATGATGCCAATATGAGCTACATTTGTCTATCTGGGCAAAGGTCAATAAGATTCTCAACTATTCCAGAAATAATGATAATATCATTGTTCGTTCATTTAAATATAAACCTTGGACAAGATTTTTCTCAGTGAACTTTTCTCATAGTTACTCACTAGTTTACCCTTACCTCTTGTGTATATTCTCATGGTTGCTTACTAGGGCACTTGATCAATTGTTTTCTTTTTCATTTTCTCATTCAATCAACTCCTTCGTTAAACGATAAGGGTGGATGGTCTCGGTTTTTCCTCGCCGAGCGTATTGGTTCTCAACCCTGCACGCCAAGTTTTTTAGTTTGGCTTGGTCTTTAATAATTTACGCACGCTAAGTTTTTGACTTGGCTTCTGTGATTGTTTTTTTTTGTTTTTTTTTTGTTAATTTCAGATTTTTTATTTTTAGGATTTTTTTTGAATTTTTGAGATTTTTTGAATTCGAATTTTTGGGATTTAATACTTGGCGTCCTTTTTTTTACTTCTGAGAAGTATTTTGTAATTGATTTCACTTCTTTTTGAAAGTTGTTTCGAAGTATCTTTACTGATTTAATTTATTAACATGAATTTTATATAAATTGTTGTTGAAATCGTCGAAAATGAAGAAGAACAAAAAATGAAAGTGCATGGCTTGTTGTGTATACGCAGTTGGAAATACAGTGCAGTTATTTCGGTACATTCTTTGAATATCAAAAAAAATTTAATTGTTTCAATTGATTGATATCTCTTGTAATGTAACTATATTTGATAGGAATGCCTAAAATTATACACTGAGAAAAAAATTGTCGAATGAACTATATTTGTAGTCGCATACGCACGAGTAAATATTTATTTGGTATAACTAAATAATTAGTTTCTTGAATAATTCTGCGCTTCAGTTGACGAAAATATGATTCATACAAAAAAAATTGGAGTCGTACAACTAAATATTTAGTCGTGCGTATGCGACTAAAGATTTAGTTCATTCAACCATTTTTTTCTCAGTGTAGTAGCTGCCAGTTATATTAGAGGAAATATTCGCTATAAAGACAGTGTGAAATTTAATTATAATCCAATACGCAGATATTCTCAAACAATGCTTTGTAAAACCTTTCCGTAGATTCGCAATTGTCGACAAAAATAAGCAAGAAAAATTAAATTCCTATAACTATCACAGCCCTATGATCCAAATTGGTGATGGTACAATATACATGGCGTTAAAAAAATTAGGCTCAAAAGTTTTATTAGGTATAAGAAAGGGCGTGTGAAAATATGGGCCCTTAATATTAATGTTAACATCGTACTCATCGCATTTTTCTATTTTCCATAAGAATAACATGGGAAGAATTATTTTTACGTCTTCTGATTTTTATGACTAACAAACAATTCATCATAAGAGAAATCTACAAACAGAATTGGAACTATTAGTTGCATCGACAAAATGTGCATAAACTTTCGTGTGAAACATAAATCGAGCTTTCCAGTCATTGCAACCAATAGTTCTTACTATAGGAATAAAAAAAATGGAACGCTTTAAGAAAATTGTGCAGTAGAAGTTTGCTTAAAAATTTCATTTTTCTAGTAAGAAAATGACATTTATTGTAGTGTAACAGAATATTATTATTCGATTTTATTTTTGAATAGAATTTAAAAAAAATGTATAAGCCAAATTCTACCGCACAACTTTCTAAAGACGTTATTTTTTATTATTATTATAGTAAGAACTATTCTTAAACATTTCTCGAGAGTTTAATTTGTATTTTACATGAAATTTTATTCACATTTTGATGATAAAACTAATCGTTCCGTTATAAAATCGGCCAAATCTTCGAAAAATTGAACTTTGACATTGAATAACTTTTAAACGAGTGGACTTATCAAAATTAACTCGAAACCTTTTTTGTAGAGCGTTCAATTCTGTACAAAGATATGTCTGTAGATTTCTCTTATGATGAATCGTTTGTGAGTTATAAAAATCAGATGACGTAAGAATAATTTTTCCCATGTTGTTCTTATTCCGAAACGGCTCACGCAAATCTTCATTCAGATTTTTTTTATAGAGCGTTAACAAATATAGCCTTAAATTAAAGTAAGATAGTGGTTTAGCTTAAAGTTTAAGTTAGATTTCGGTTTAGCCTAAAATTTGAGATAAACTTTGGTTTAGCCTAAAATTTGAGTTAAATTATGGTTTAGCCTGAAATTTAAGTTAGATTTTGGTTTAGCCTAAAATTTAAGTTAGATTTTGGTTCAGCCTAAAATTTAAGTTTAATTTTGGTTTAGCCTAAAATTTAAGTTAAATTTTGGTTTAGCCTAAAATTGAAGTTAGATTTTGGTTAAGCCTAAAATTTAAGTTAAATTTTAGTTTAGCCTAAAATTTGAGTTAGACTTTGGCTTAGCCTACAATTAAAGTTAGATTTTGGCTTAGCCTAAAATTTAAGTTAAATTTGGGTTTAGCCTAAAATTCAAGTTAAATTTTGGTTCAGCCTAAAATTTGAGTTAAATTTTGGTTCAGCCTGAAATTTAAGTTTGATTTTGGTTTAGCCTGAAATTTAAGTTAGATTTTTGTTTAGCCTAAAATTTAAGTTAGATTTTGATTTAGCCTAAAATTCAATTTAAATTTAGGTTCAGCCTAAAATTTAAGTCAAATTTTGGTTTAGTCTAAAATTCAAGTTAAATTTCAGTTTAGCCTAAAATTTAAGTTAGATTTTGGTTTAGCCTAAAATTTAAGTTGAATTTTGGTTTAGCCTAAAATTTGAGTTAAATTTTGGTTTAGCCTAAAATTTAAGTTTGATTTTAGTTTAGCCTCAAATTGAGGTCAAATTTTGATTTAGCTTTAAATTTAAGTTCGATTTTCATTTAGCCTAAAATACAGGTTGAATTTTGATTCAGCTTCAAATTGAAGTTAGATTTTGACTTATTAGCGCTATATAATGATATATATTCATAGACATGCTTTATAGATAGAAAATGCTATTTAAAGAAATCGAATCTCGAATGACTATTTAAATATAAGTTGAGACCTGAAATAGTGGCCACCCTAATATATATAGTATAAATACATGTATTAATAAAACAACATTTAAATACATAGATATACATAGAAATACATAGTACATAGATATAAATATACCTAAATATACCTCTATATGCCTTTATATACCAGTATATACATGTATATACCTATATATACTTTTATGTATATACCTATATATACCTGTATATACTTGTACGTAATAAAAACTAAAAACTCATTATTTAGTTTAATTTAAGTATTCAAATCATTATCCTAAGAAATATGATTTAAAAAACTTATTGAAACAAAGAAAAATGTTTCAAAGTATTATCCTAAGAAATATAATTTAAAAAACTTATTGAAACAAGGAAAAATGGTTCAAAGTATTATCCCAAGAAATATGATTTGAAAAACTTATTGAAACAAAGAAAAATGTTTAAAAGTATTATCCTAAGAAGTATATGATTTAAAAAACTTATTGAAACAAAGAAAAATGAAAATAAATTAAGCATCGTATTATTTCGTTTAACAAAATTCATAGTTTATTGAAAATGATTAAAAAATGTATGACAAATGTATGAGAAGAGTATTATTTTGTTAAGGAACTAAAAAATGATTTGATTATAATTTTGTATTTAAAAAAACATGAAGAATTAGAAAATGTGTTATGTTATGTAAATTAAAAATATACAAAACATATGAAACATATTTTATACTAATTTATTTAAAATTCCTAAAAAACTTTATATTAGTGGGTTCAAAATTATTATTTTAACCCTTAAAGAGCACTATCGCGCGCAGGCGTCGGAGAGTGAGGCGCGAAAGAGCGCTGTGGTTATCTCGCACACACTCATATTTTCCCACTAACACATGCAAGCCCCTCTCTATAAAATCGTATTACACGATGCTCGAGCTGAGGCGAGAGAGAGAGCGCTGCGCACACACTCATATTTTCCCACTAACACATGCAAGCCCCTCCCTGTAAAATCGTATTACACGACGCTCGAGCTGAGGCGAGAGAGAGCGCTGCGCACACACTCATATTTTCCCACTAACACATGCAAGCCTCTCTCTGTAAAATCGTATTACACGACGCTCGAGCTGAGGGGTGAGAGAGAGCACTGCGCACACACTCATATTTTCTCACTACCACATACAAGCCTCTCTCTATAAAATCGTATTACACTGCTTATACACGGGCTTGTATATCTATAAGCGTGACATGCAAACTTGAAGAATTTTTCTGATGATAAATATTCGAAATAATTCGCCCAATATTATGATATCTCAGCATCGCGTGGGCGGAAAAAAAAATAATGGTATCAATGGAAAGCTAATTTTTTTTTAAGAAAAGTATATTCGTAAATTTTTTAAAAGTTGTCTCGTTTTTTAGTAATATCGAATTGAAGTGTAAAAGGGGCGTGGATTGAGGCATATTCGCGTATATAAGAGTGCGCGGCGTCTCGACTGAGACTCTCAGTTTTTAATACTTGGCGTCAAGACGCTACCGCTTCTCTTGATTTCATCATTATTTCTCGTAGATGTTTCGTATCTGTGACATGTTTATAGGATGACATATTTGAAAACAAACTCTGCTTCATTCACGGAGTTTGTGACATAAATGTTATGTCCAATGTAACACACGTTACGTAACATTTTCGTAACTATTTCGGAACTGTGTTTGCTGGGATGCGTTTTTTTGCTATGCCTAGGTTCATCTGAACAACACAGTAACACTCTTCGACTTTTTTAAAACTCATCTCGCACACCCTCATAAAAAGAAGAAAAAAATATTTTTTTACATTTTTATACGACGTGTGATAAATTCTTTTTAAATTATTGTCGCGGCATAGCTGGCGTTTTCACAATTTTTAAATTAAATTCGACATTGGCCTCGTTTATGCAGTGGCCGTAACTTAACTTAGCCGTAACTTAAAAAGTTGAAAGTATATATTGCCCTTGTAGCGTTTATGCGTGGTTACGGTTACGGCTAATGCTAGCATAAACGCCAGTAGGGCAATATATACTTTCAACTTCTTAAGTTACGGCTAAGTTAAGTTTCCTAGCAGATTCGTCGACCCGAAATTTAGGGTCGTAAACAGTTTCGGTCGAAAGTGGTCGTTTTGTCGACCGCAATTTTTTGGTCGTATGAAGGATCGTCGCAGTCCTCTCGTGGGTCGTTACGACTGAGAATTATTAGTCGTAACGACCCATTCCGAGGGCCAGTTGGCTGGTCATTACGACTGAGAATTATTAGTCGTAACGACCCATTCCGGGGGCCAGTTGGCTGGTCGTTACGACTGAGAATTATTAATCGTAACGACCCATTCCGGGGGCCAGTTGGCTGGTCGTTACGACTGAGAATTATTAGTCGTAACGACCCATTTCGGGGCCCTTTGCTGGTCGTTACGACCCGAAATCCTTAGTCGAATATTTTTTTCCCAGCGCAAATTAATACAAAAATTTGTATAGTTTATTCCAAAATAGCACCCATGCAATCGGAACTAATAGAATTGTACGCACGAGATATCCACATTAGGAATATTCGCAAGGGTCAGCTCGACCGAAAGTGCCATGGAAGAGCTTCGCCCTGGAGGAACCGCCTTAATCATCACGGGAACCTCTGCGCTAGGTAAGTACTTGACTTGATACGCTGGCTGTTCGGTATATAACACCGTCATATGCCTATTTCGTTTGGGCACAGAGTTTCGAGCGCATGCGACGCATAGTGGTGGACGCGTCAACTATAGTTGACGCGTCCACCACATTGACTACGACCGAAAAATTCTGGTCAACAAATCTGCTAGGTAGCGCTAGTTGACGCGTCCACCACTTCGCGTCGCATGCGCTTAAAACTCTGTGCTCAAACGAAAAAGGCATATGACGGTGTTATATACCGGACAGCCTGCGTACCAAGCCAAGTACTTACCTAGCGCAGAGGTTACCGTGATGATTAAGGCGGTTTCTCCAGGGCGAAGCTCTTCCATTGCACTTTCGGTCGAGCTGACCCTTGCGAATATCCCTAAGTATTGTGGATATCTCGGGCGTACAATTTTATTAGTTCCGATTGCATGGGTGCTATTTCAGAATAAACTTACAAATTTTTGTATTAATTTGCGCTGAGAAAAAAATATTCGACTAACAATTTTTTTTTACGAAATGGCGCTGATTTGAAAATCTTTTTATTTTTTTGACCGATTTTTTTATTTTCATAAGGTCTTAAAGATAGTGATTTTCAAAGTTTTGGAAATCGGCTACAACACAACCTTAGCCAATGCGATTACAAAATTACAAGAATTCAAAAACAGTCGTTTTGAGATATAAGCGCTTAAAGTTTTCATTGCATATTCGTTTACTTTGTATGTAGTTATATCTTCAATATTTATAACTTACATTAAACTATCTATTCTCGAGCTATATGATGGAATGGAATGTAGTCCCAAAGGACTACTTGCTCTTCCTTTGGGTGTATCTCACTCAATTTTTGAGGTTTTGAGTTCGAAATTTGTTGACATATTTTTGAATACATATACTTACCTGCTCTTCCTTTGGGTAAATCTCCGTCAATTTTTGATATTTTAAGTTGAAAATTTATTTAGATATTTTTAAATATATATACTTTAAGAAAATGGGACAAAAAAAATCGATTCTTTTGACCCATCACAGTGGCGTTCCCCCTTAAACTGATTGTCCTTAATTTTCAATAAACGTTTTTTTTAAGAAAACTAGCTCACGCGCGCGCTTCGCGCACGCCAGCTTGTCAGATATCTAGTGTTAAAAAAGATTATAGTGGATTCAAGATTATGTGGAAATTACGCAAAATAAAAATGCTCAAATTCATTTGCAAGAATTCCTCAAATTTCTTCAAAATATTTTCAGTTCTTTTTCTCAATACTCAATGTTCGAGACTAATGTTTGGTAGATGCAATGAAAAAAAAAATGATATTTCAAAGAAAAAAAATGTATCCCAAAAAAGTGTGATAATGAGATAAGGAAAGATATGTGTCAAAAGATGTGATAATCTTCAAATCTTCAGAATTTCCTTAAATTTTTATGTCATTTCTTCAAATGTTCAATATTTTCTCAGATTTTTATTTAATTTCTTCAAATATTTAAATCTTACTTTGATTTTCATGTAATTTCTTTAAATCTTCGAAATTTCCTCAAATTTTTATGTAATTTCTTCAAATCTTGAAAATATTCTCAGATTTGTATGCAATATCTTCGAATCTTCAAAATTTCCTAAGATCTTACGTAATTTCTTCTAATCTTCGAAATTTCCTCAAATTTTTATGTAGTTTCTTCAAATCTTCAAAATTTCCTCAGATTTTTATGTGATTTCTTCGGAAATCTTCAAAATTTCTTCGGATTTTTATGTAATTTCTTCAAATCTTCAACATTTCTTCAGATTTTTATGTAATTTTTTCAAATCTTCAAAATGTCCTCAGATTTTTGGGTAATTTCTTCAAATCTTCAAAATTTCCTCAGATTTTTGAGAAATTACTTCAAATTTTCTAAATTTCCTCAGCTTTGTATGTAATCCCTTCACATCGTCAAAATTTCCTCAGATTTTTATGTAATTTCTTCAAATCTTCGAAATTTCCACTAATTTTTATGTAATTTCTTCAAATCTTCAAAGTTACTCAGATTTTTAATTTTTTAAATTTTCGGTTATTTCTTCAAATCTTCAATATTTTCTCAGATTTTTATTTAATTTCTTCAAATCTTCAAAATTTCCTCTGATTTTCATGTAATTTCTTTAAATATTCAAAATTTCTTCCGATTTTTATGTAATTTCTTCAAATCTTGAAAATATCCTCAGATTTGTATGCAATTTTTTCGAATCTTCAAAATTTCCTCAGATTTTAATGTAATTTCTTCAGATTTTAATGTAATTTCTTAAAATCTTCAATATTTCTTCAGATTTTCATGTAATTTCTTAAAAACTCCAAAATTTAGTTAGATTTTTATGCAATTTCTTCAAATCTTAAGAATTTCCTCAGATTTTTATGTAATTTCTTCTATTCTTCAAAATTTCCTCAGATTTTCATGTAATTTCTTCAAATCTTCAAAATTTTCTTAGATTTTAATGTAATTTTTTCAAATCTTCAAAATTTCCTCAGTTTTTCAATTTCTTCAAATCTTCAAAATTTCCTCAGATTTGTATGCAATTTCGTCAAATCTCCCAAATTTCCTCAAATTTTCATGTAATTTCTGCAAATCTCCAAAATTTCCTCAAATTTTTAAGTAATTTCTTCAGAAATCTTTCAAATTGCTTCAGATTTTTATGTAATTTCTTCAAATCATCAACATTTTTTCAGATTTTTATATAATTTTTTTAAATCTCCAAAATTTCTTCAGATTTTTATGTAATTTCTGCAAATCTTCAGAAATTCCTCAAATTTTAATGTAATTTCTTCTAAGCTTCGAAATTTCCTTAGATTTTTATGTAATTTCTTCAAATCTTCAATATTTTCTCAGATTTTTATTTAATTTCTTCAAATCTTCAAAATTTCTTTTTATTTTCATGTAATTTCTTCAAATCTTCGAAATTTCCTCAGATTTTTGTGTAATTTCTTCAAAAATCTTCAAAATTTCCTCAGTGTTTAATGTTATTTCTTCAAATCTTCAACATTTCTTCAGATTTTCATGTAATTTCTTGAAATCTCCAAAATTTCCTCAGATTTTTATGTAATTTCTTTAAATCTTCAGAATTTCCTCTGCATTTTATGTAATTTCTTCTAATCATTAAAATTTCCTCAGATTTTTATGTAATTTCTTCAAATCTTCAAAATTTCCTCAGATTTTAATGTATTTTCTTTAGAAATCTTCAAAATTTCTTCAGATTTTTATGGAATTTCTTCAAATCTCAAAAATATCCTCAGATTTTTATTTATTTTCTTCAAATCTTCAGAATTTCCTCAGATTTTTATGTGATTTATTCTAATCTTCAAAATTTTTAGAGATTTTTATGTAATTTCTTCAAATCTTTAAAATTCCTTCAGATTTGTATGTAATTTTTTAAAATCTTCAAAATTTCCTCAGATTTATATGTAATTTTTTCAAATCTTTAAAATATCCTCAGATTTTTGAGTATTTACTTCAAATTTTCTAAATTTCTTCAGATTTTTATGTAATCCCTTTACATCGTCAAAATTTTCTCAGATTTTTATGTAATTTCTTCAAATCTTCGAAATTTCCCGAGATTTGTATGTAATTTCTTCAAATCTTCAATATTTTCTCAGATTTTCATTTAATTTCTTCAAATCTTCAAAATTTCCTTTGATTTTCATGTAATTTCTTTAAATATCCAAAAATTTCTCCGATTTTTATGTAATTTCTTTAAATCTTTAAAATATCCTCAGATTTGTATGTAATTTCTTCGAATCTTCAAAATTTCCTCAGATTTTCATGTAATTTCTTCAGAAATCTTCAAAATTTCTTCAGATTTTAATGTAATTTCTTAAAATCTGCAACATTTCTTCAGATTTTCATGTAATTTCTTAAAATCTCCTAAATTTCCTTAGATTTTTATGTAATTTCTTCAAATCTCCAGAGTTTCCTCAGATTTTTATGTAATTCCTTCAAATATTCAACAGTTTCTCAGATTTTTATGTAATTTCTTCAAAACTTCAAAATTTCCTCAGACTTGTACGCAATTTCTTCAAATCTCCCAAATTTCCACAGATTTTCATGTAATTTCTGCAAATCTTCAAAATTTCCTCAGGGTCGCACTAATTTCTTCAAATTTGGGGACATTTCCTCTGACCGGGCAGCATTGTATCTGTAACGCAAAAAAAAACAACAATTATTTATTTAGCTAAAATTTCTAAATTAAAAAAATATATATTTTTTGGCATTTTCACCATTCTTTGACCATCCGTTGAACATTCGTTGTTTTATTTGTAAAATCTCCGCCATTTTATTATTTGTCAATAACTATTAATATCCGTAAAATGCGCGAGAACCACAGCCATACTGGAACTAAATTTTTATTAGTTTTTCGTTTTGGTGCGCAACTAAGTTTCCGGGTTTTTTTGACCAATAAAAAATCGAAAATTTCAAGACAAATACAAAAAATGGTTTATTCGAAGTATTGTCCCTCGCTATTTACACATTTTTGCCATCTCTGTGGTAATACATAAATACCGCGACGACAAAAAGACGCGTCTTTGGACCGAAACCATTCGTCCAACCAATTTTGTACTGCATCATAATTGGCCAAGTGTAGTCCACCCAAGCCATGCGCCATCGACCGGAACAAGTGATAGTCTGAAGGGGCCAGGTCTGGCGAATACGGCGGGTGCGGTAGCAGATCCCATTTCAGTGTTTTTATGGTGTCCTGGACGATGGAACTGCGATGGCACGGAGCGTTGTCGTGCTGCAATATCACACGTTCGTGTCTCGTGTCCCATTCTGGCCGTTTTTCGAGCAATGCGTGGCTCAAATTGATTAGTTGTTGTCGGTAGCGATGCCCATTGACAGTTGCGCCCGGTTTCAGCAGCTCATAGTACACGATTCCTTTCTGGTCCCACCAAACGCAGAGCATTGTCTTTTTTCCGAAGCGATTTGGCCGTGCCGTCGATGTCGACTCTTCGCCAAGTGAAAGCCACGATTCCCGAGCGCTCCTTGTCCCCAGTCTCAAAATCGCCACTTCTGAACCGCTTGAACCAATCTTCACACGTTGTTTTTGATGGTATATGTTCGCCGTAGGCCTCCGCGAGTAACCGACGTGCTTCAGCTGCTGTTTTTTTTAGGTTAAAGCAGAAAAGCAATGCTTCCCGCAAATGCTGTTTATTTGGCACAAACGTTGACATTTTCGAGGTTAGAAAAAAGGTCGTTGTGTTGCGATATTTGTTTATATTACGATTGGGTATTCTTGACAGATGTCCAAGCTACGAAGACCCCCAATTTCAGATTTGTATGCCGACTACATGTGTCGCTAGCGCCATCCATGTGTGAAACCCGGAAACTTAGTTGCGCACCTATAGATATCAGAGTCGCCAACGATATATCTACTGTTCGAGGAGTTCCGTTCGCCTGATATTTTTATGTATAAAAGTGTTTAAAATAATAAAATTAAAATTGTTTCATGTATGTATTTCGAGAGTGTATTTATTAAGCTAAACAAATTTTATATCAGTATCTATAATAATACGTCCGTAAAAAATTTACAAAAATATCACTTTTTTTTAACATCTAAACCAGAATGATACCTTAAGGAACCGAATTGTGAACGTGATTAAATTTTTTGGTACTTACCAGAGTTTCTTTGAAGTTCCGTGATGATATTCGTCACTAATCCGTAATTTTTATTCAGCTTTGTGCAGTTTTATCGATACACTCCCCTGTCAATTTGTCAAGCAAACTCGTAACGGTCATGAATATTTATTTCCACGAATTTATATTAACCGGCATCTTGGCTATCGAGAACTTGTGTCGGGTACTATTGTATGTGTGATTGCGAGAGAGTATGAGAGACAGAGACGGCATGTGATAAACGAGCGTGTAGAGAAGACAGACGAAAGGCGTTGTTATAAAACAAGAAGTGAGGACTCGATCGTCGTTGAGATGAGAGATGAGACGTGTTCCAAATAAAGATCATTATACTTTTCTCTATTTAATTATTTTGTCTCTTAATTCATTGAAGAATTACTCTACAATTATCAGAAGTGGGATCAGCCCGAATAAATAGTTAACGCATGTGATTTTCCGAGTTCTCGAGGTCTCCAAAGATTTGTTGGCACGTGATAGAGTGAGGTACGAGGAAACGTGTGAAATCGGAGTATTTCAATGTTTCGCGGTGTACTCACAAGAAGTGCGACAAAGAAAGTGAGCCAAGAAGAAGAAAAGGAAGAATCAGTTTTCGAGAAGCAAAGCAGCGAGCACGAATCCGATAAATTGGAGGATACGCAAGAAATCGTGGATGAAATCGACGACGAGTACGACGACGGAGAGGAAGCGAACGTTGATCTGAAAAAAATCGAAACTAAGTTTGGAAATCGTGACATTGAGCAGGTCGAAGAACCAACAATAGGTATGAGGCAATTTCGCGATGTGTCGGAAATTTTGCCAAAATTTGATCCAGTGAAAGGCGATCTAAATATCGTGGAATGGCTCGATAAAATAGAGGAGTATCGCGTGCTGTATGCGTGGGACGAGGTGGCGACAAAACACTACGCACTCGCTAAATTGGATGGCGTTGCGCGAAAGTGGCGTGATTCTTTACCACGTGTCGATGATCGTACATGGGTACAATGGACGGTGCTTTTGAAAAGTTCGTTCCCATGTGAAATCGATCCAATAGCACTTCGTATGACAGCACAGAATTATAGGCGTCGAAATAATCAAGATGTTGTCGAATATTATTACGAAAAGTTATCACGATGTCAAAAAGCGGAGATGAAAGAGAAAGAAACGATACAGTGGATGGTCGATGGGCTAAATAATTCGCGTTTCCGGGATTATTTGGGACCACTAAGTCGTTATAATTGTGTCGCGGATCTTTTACCAGATTTGAAAAGTGGTAGTATCCACATAAAGGACGCGTCGTATAAGTCTGACAAGCTGCCATCAGGTTCAAGGCCACAAATCAAGTGTTACAATTGTCACGAAATTGGTCACAAGGAGAGTTCATGCACGAAACCGAAAACACCAAAAGAAAAAGCGAAGAAATCCGACCGAAAAAATGGATGTTTCAGTTGCGGAGAATCGGGACATTATTCACGAGATTGCCCGACTAAGATAAAGTTCAAGGAAGAAAAATTGAGTTATAATTCAAGTGCATCCACGTCAGGCACCGAACAAGTGTTATGTGTGGATGGAAATACTCACACCAAGTACTTCAAGGATGCTACAAGCAACGGAAAAGTCGTGAGGTGTTACGTCGATTTGGGCAGTAGTGTATTGGCACTCCGGGAAGACGCGGCAAAGAAAATCGGACTCGGTTATTACGAAACAAGCATGAAACCCCTTGTTGGATACGGCAATAGTCTGGTTCAGCCTATTGGGATTACTACAGCGATAGTTGATGTCGATGGAGTTGCCGTAAAGTCGGAGGTGCAAATTGTTCCAAATGAGAGCCAGAAGATCCCGTTGTTGGTGGGTCATCCCTTCACAGAACATCCCGCGGTACTAATTCTGAGTAAGGTAAACGAGCTAAGGATAGCGTCAAATATGAACGAGCTGTGCCAAATCACTCCAACGGAAAGAAGCAGAACGACACTCAAATCAAATAAAACTGAGGTAATACCAAATAATTTTGTTGGTCATGTAACGGTAACGGGACATCTTGCACATCAAGAATTATATATAGAAGGCGGTTTGAGAGAGACCGGTCAAATGATTCCACGATGTATAGTGTCAACAGATGAAGTAGGCCAAGCAGAAATCCCGATACTCAATATCACTGGATAGGACGTCACAATCGCACCAGGGGATATTGTGATTCGAGGAGAGGCGTGTTTGGAGCACGAGGTAAAACGAGAGGTCAACACGAAAACGATCGAACTAAAAGAGATCGATACAGATCTACGAGATGGGGATGTTAACGAATTACTTCACACACTGAACGAATTTAAAGATCTCGTCGCAAGAGATATTCATCAAATCGGTCAAACCAACAAGGCGGAAATAAATATCGAATTGTCAACGGATAAGCCAATCTACTATCGACCTTACCGATTGTCCCATCACGAGAGAACTCAAGTGGCAGATCTTGTCGAAGATTTGAAGGCCGCAAGTATCATTGAAGACAGCACATCTCCGTATGCGAGTCCAATATTATTGGTGCGAAAGAAAAGCGGTGAAGTACGCATGTGCGTCGACTATCGCGGTATAAATAAGGTAACCGTACGCGATAAATACCCAATGCAATTAGTAGATGACCAACTCGATCGGCTGCATGGACAAAGATATTTTACGAGTCTAGATTTGTTTAGTGGGTATTATCAAGTTCCGGTAGAAGAAAAATCTCGAGAAAAAACAGCTTTTGTGACACCCGATGGTCACTTTCAATTCCGAAGGATGCCCTTTGGATTGTGTAATGCCCCCGCGGTATTTCAACGATTGATAAATTTGGTGCTGGGAAAATTTCGATATATACCATTGCAATGGCATATTTAGACGATGTCATAATCCCGTCTGTTTCGATAAAAGAGGGACTCAAGAGACTCAAACAAATATTCGAATTATTACGAGATGCGGGACTAACCCTAAAATTGGAGAAATGTCATTTCTTGAAAGAAAAAATTGAATATTTGGGTTTCGAGGTTTCGCGACGCGGTATTGAGCCTGGAAAAAGTAAATTACATTGCGTCGAAGCATTTCCTGTTCCTGTTGACGTTCGGGGTGTACGGAGTTTTCTTGGATTAGCCAGTTACTTTCGGCGATTCGTAAAGGGTTTTGCGACGATTGCTCAACCAATGACATTGTTAACTGCGAAAGACGTAAAATTTGTTTGGGGAAAGGCTCAAGAAGCAGCGTTCAAGGAAATCAAATCGCGATTGATGTCTAAACCGATATTAGCAGCATATAATCCCAAAGCAAAAACTGAGATTCACACGGACGCAAGCAGTGTAGGTTTGGGCGCTGTATTACTCCAAGAACAGGAAGATAAAAAAATGCATCCTGTCAGCTATTATAGTCGAAGGACGACTTCGGACGAGGAAAAATATCATTCATACGAGCTTGAAGCTCTCGCAATCGTGTGTGCTTTGGAAAAATTCTGTGTATATGTACTCGGGATACCGGTGATTATTCGTACAGACTGTAACAGTCTTAAACAACTCGCGGATAAGAAAGAAATGAATCCGAGGATCGGCAGATGGTTTGTACGTTTATCAGAGTTTAACTATAAAATCGAGCATCAAAAAGGTGAATTGAATACCGTGGCTGACTCATTGAGTCGGAATCCCGTTGAAAATGCAAAAGAAACGGAGTTAGTTGGTTTACCGGTATCAGGCGTGAGGATATCGACCGATTGGATCGCGGCTATGCAGCGCGGTAGCCCCGAGATTCTTGCCATTCGAGACAAGCTCGAGATCGGTGACAAACAAACTCACGAGAAGTTCACGATGTGTAATGCGAGAGTATATCGCGTGATCAATGGGAAATGGCGATTATATGTACCGGAAAGTTTACGATTCGATATCGTGGCCGACGCTCATCGAGGTTTAGCGCATCTCGGCGCGGAAAAGACGTTGGAAAAAGTTAAAGAGCATTTTTATTTCCCAAAAATGAAGGATTTCGCAAGTCAATACGTCAATCGATGTGTAAACTGTTTATATCATAAATCGAGTAGCGGTAAGAAACCGGGATTTTTGCACCCACTGTCAAAAGGTGATCAACCTTTTCATAGTGTCCATATCGACCATTTGGGTCCGTTACTGATGACTGAAAATGAGCGAAAATATGTAGCGGTGATCATTTGCGGATATAGTAAATACTCAGTATTAAAAGCTGTGCGCGACGTAGGAGCAGAGTCGACGATTCGTTTCCTGAAGGAATTTATCACCAATTACGGAAAACCGGTGCGAATAATTAGCGATCGCGGGACGGCGTTCACGTCTAAATTATTTGAGGAATTTTGTTTGAAACATCAAATACAGCACGTGAAAATCGCATCAGGTGCGCCTCGAGCTAACGGTCAAGTGGAAAGGTTGAATAGCGTAATTCTCAGTTGTTTAGCAACAACATCCCAAAAACTAGACAGCGAAGATTGGGACGATCATTTGTACGAAGTACAGTGGGCAATCAACTCGAGTATTCATAAAGTCACAAAGCGAACACCCAACGAATTGGTATTCAATTACAAAGTAATAAGCTGTGATGATAGCCCACTAATAAGAGAAATTGAAGAGATCAATCAAGAATTTGGAACTGAAGAAGAGGGTGAAGATGTTGCGCAACTATTAGAAAAGAATCGCGACGTTCTCAAGAGACAATTTGATAAGAAAAGAAAAGTCGCAATTGAATATAAAATGGGAGATTTAGTTATGGTACGATCAGAGTTACCAGCTACTGGCGAAAGCTGAAAATTAGCTCCAAAATATCGCGGGCCATATGAAGTTGTGAAAAGTTTGGGTAACGATCGTTATTTAATCCAGGATATCGAAGGTGAGCAACAAAGTCAAAGAATCTATAAGGGTAGACCGACTGAAGAAAATTGTTACGGAGAATGACATGTAAGGAATGCATTATGTCAATTTATAACTCGTCGAGGACGACGAAAAGAACAGGAAGGCCGAAATTGTCGGGTACTATTGTATGTGTGATTGCGAGAGAGTATGAGAGACAGAGACGGCATGTGATGAACGAGCGTGTAGAGAAGACAGACGAAAGGCGTTGTTATAAAACAAGAAGTGAGGACTCGATCGTCGTTGAGATGAGAGATGAGACGTGTTCCAAATAAAGATCATTACCCTAGCGGATTGGGTGACGATGTTTTCACCCTGAAAAACCACTGAATCACGGTGATTTTTTACGGTGATTCAGTGGTGACTTCATCCACTAGGGTATACTTTTCTCTATTTAATTATTTTGTCTCTTAATTCATTGAAGAATTACTCTACACTTGTTAGAAGTAAATGGTTCGGTAGGAAGAAAAATCGGAATGAATGATATTTTTTATTGAGCAATAAGCAACGACCTACCGACGTGTCAGAATACACATGTCAATCTGTCAAATGTACGACCACTGACACACGAAACTGAAGCTAATCACATCAGCAACAGCTTCAGCCTTATGCAGCAGCCAATCAGCGAACGAATAAAACGGCCTCAAAAATATATCGAACTTCGATAAAACGTAACACGGATCTTTTAGGGGCGGGATATAAAAATTGAACAGAATGAACTGTGCTCATCCCAAGTTTTGAATAGGAAATTTTTATAGGAAATATTGAATTTATGAGAATTTTTTTAAATAACAAAAATAAGGGTTAACGAGACAAAAATTGCTAAAATTAGGTACTCAGAACCTTCAATAAAATCATTAAACAAAATTGTGAACGAATTTCGGGAGAGTCCGCGTTCGACGCCGATAAATTTTCAATGGAATGCCTAATATTTCGTATATGTATGCATGTACACATACACCCCCGCTCAAAAGTTTGGATGCACCAGTCGATATTTCTTGTCACACTACAAGTTTCGTAACTCCGTCAAAACAGAAGATAATGATATTTAAAAAAAGCATTTTGACGGGAATGAATTCAGCTTTGTTTCGTTTTTTAAAAAAATATTTTTTATATGTTTTTTTCGACTCGGTATGCTCTTTTGTACGTGACCGTTTTCGGGCCTTTTTCGACCATCGCGATATAGGTGCACAGCTTGAATACATTGTTTTTTAACTGCGGCCCCTTTTAAATGGTTAGCAGACGCTCCATTTTTTTTTCAAATTTTCGTACGATTTTTTAAAAATTCTACTATAAATTTACTACTTGAAAATTCTACTATAATTTTTTCCTTTCCCGTTACCATTTCGGAAACTTTTCGAAAAGTTCATTCATGTCAGCCGCAGGGATCCAAGTCTGGGCGCCTTTAATAGCAAAATATGCATCTTTCAGAGACGCTACATAAGATCTCATCGTCGACTAGCTACAAGAATATTTCGCCGACGAATATTAGATGACAGCGGTACTACACAGGGCTCCACGTCGTATATACGAATTGATCGATTGAATGCGATATCAGTCGTAGGAATGGTAGCAACGGCAGCACTGACGTACCTATGGGGATTGATACAGATGATTACGATAAAAGAGGGAACAGTATTACGGAAGTAGACCATAATGATCGACGAGGCGATGAACGAGTCTCTGCGAGTGTTGCTTTCATTCACTATTGCTGAGAATCCGATGAAACAAATCAGAAAAGACAATGATATTTATTTCAAAACTACGGGTTCCGACTCTCCGAAGAATTCTGTACATGCAGAAGTTAATGATGAACTCAATAATTCACGCTTTGAAGAATATAATAATAGTCACGGCAATAATATCATTGAAGACAGTGACGACGATGATCTTAATGATCTGAACGATTCCATCGAAAACAGGTCCGATGTGTTTTTACCTCCAAGATTAAACACGATGCCCGTCAATACCGGTAATTTGTCGAATAATGTTTTTTCGATCAATAACATTCAGGATTGGTCGGAACCAATTTCTTTGAAAAGTTGGGTTACAAAACTTTACATGATTGTTAGTGTCGTTGCAATAGCGTTGCGTGGAAACCGGACGTATACTGTAACTACAATGATGTTCAGAAATATGACTGCAATGTTTTCAAACAGCAAGATTCCAAATACGATTAATCAACTGTGGACGTTATTATCAAGGAATGATAACGCTGGAACATCGCGTCACTGGTATTGCCGAACATGTCGCGGCCTCATCGACGAGAGTAAAAAAGGAAAAAATGAGGAATACTCGTGTCAACAGTGTGGACCGGATGAAAAATATAAATCATTGTCGTATTTTATGGAAGTGAAAATTACTCCGCAGCTCCAACAACTGTTTGCAAATCCATCAGTTGTCGATTCATTGAGGTACAGATTCAGTCGTAAAAAGATAAACAGCAATGCTCTAGAAGATATATACGATGGTGCCAAATACAAGGAAAAATGTCAGCCAGGAGGTTTTTTAAGCAACGAAAACAATTTCTCATTTTCATTATTTACGGATGGTTGTCAAGTGTCGAAATCATCGAAAGCACGTGCATGGCCGATACTACTTCAGATTAATGAGTTACCGCCGCATGCTCGAAAGCGATACGTGATACTAGCTGGCGTGTATGTCGATTCTGTACATCCTGATTTGAACTTAATTTTGTTGCCAACGATGAAAGAGTTGCGGTATTTGTACGAAGTAGGTATAACATGGACCAATCCGAACGATAAAACGCATGTAACAAGTAAATTTGTGACGCTTACATGTATCGCTGATTCCGTAGCTCAGCCAAGTGTTCTTAATATGACTTTGTACAATGGAAAATACGGATGTACATATTGTTACGCCGAAGGTATTCATTTGAAGAGACGAGGAGTGGTTCGAACATATCCTATCGACGAATCCGTTTCACGTCGTACCGACAAAGACATTCGGGAACATATGCAGAAAGCATACGTGACGCGTAGTAAACACATGGGTGTCAAAGGTATTACAGCATTAGCTATTCTCCCGGAATTCGACTTGACATTAGGTCCCGTTATAGAAACATTAGAAACGATGCATAATGTTTTCTTAGGTGTTGTTAAGCTGCACACCCAGTTGTTGCTAGGGAGAAGCGCAGACGATGTTTGGTACGCTGGGATTCCAGCAAATCTGGCGACGGTGAATTCACAACTCATGACCATTCGTTCACCGAGTAGAATTGCGCGTAAACCGAGGTCGATTGAAGAAATAAATACGTGGAAGGCATCGGAATTGAGAAATTGGATTTTATATTACGCACTAATATGTCTCGAAGGAGTAATTCGTGAATGTGATCTACAGCACTTAGCATTGCTTTCTCATGCAGCGCACATCATGAACAAGGACTCGATCGATTCTGAAGAAATACAAGAAGCGCGATTACTTCTCGAACAATATGTCCAAAAATTTCAAGAGATATTCGGAAAGGACAATATGAAGTATAACGTACACCTGTTGACTCACTTGGGTGATACGGTAGAGAACTGGGGTCCTTTCTGGGCACATAGTGCCTTCCCATTCGAATCGTGGAATCGGAAAATTATCGACAAAGTTACCAGCGGAAATTCAAGACCACTTCAAATCACAATACGATTTCTCATGACCCGATTCGTGGAAGAATTTTTGATTAACGAAGCAGTTCCAGTCACAACGAGGCGAGCCATTCGTTCTATACTGACAGATGGTTTACAAAGACGAGATTTCTGTATCAACGTTACAACGCCCGTAACGTCGAAATTCTGTGGAATTCGGAAGATCGACGAGCGACCGCCATGCCATTGGGAGTCTAAAGCTTTACATTCTGCCCAATTTCAACCTCAAACTCTGTCCACTTATGAATGCGCGATAATAAACGGTATTGATTATCGGTGTCAGCAAGAGGATAGTACAAGAAAAACGAGATTTTGCAATGAATTTATTTATTGCCGAACAATTGGATATGGGCAGATTGTAGGAATTGTGCAATTTCTCGACAATGATAACGTCATCGATGGATTGTTCGTGCGACGCATAGGCAATCTAAGTACGGCTTTTGGGTGAAGGCACATTGAAAATGCCGAATTTACATCGCTTATAGCATTTGTCAGTACTGAACATCGACCCATACCAGCAATTATGATCACCACACACATCGAATGCCGAATTACTAGATTATCAAATGTCTGGGAAACTGATTAGTAACAAAATGTAAGTAGGTAAATGGAGATCTTAGGGTAACCATTTTTCTCTTGATTCTTCATAAAAAATAGAAGTTATTTGTCAATAAGTCTAATAAAACATGTATATTTCATATTGCTTACAAACCACGGGGAAGGCATTCATGGAATGCGTCCCTTCCAATTATTTTAAAAAATGTACCTTTCCATTAGTTTTACCCATCAAAAGAAGTTACGAGGGAAACTAGGTTTCGCCTAACTACTAGTCTACGATAGACGATCAAGTATTTCTAGTGGCATGAAACAGCCGGAATTTTACAGTCGTTTTCACGGAGGTTTCATCGGTAGGTGAAACGGTGGTTTGATCGAAAAACAAAGGATGTGAAGGTGGTTATCACGGTGGTTTGGTCGATTCTTGGTAGTGGAACCACCGCTGTCGATTTTTAAGGACAGTGGTTTGCGTAGTGATTAACTTGGTCGTCAGACATAAAACGACCAGGCGCAAGCTCACTTGAGTGGTTGTTTTTGTGGTAGTTTTATCGATTGCTAGTTTTCAAAACGACCAGGCAGAAAGCTCTAACGAAACAGGTACCGTGGTTTCTACGGTGGTTTGGTTGGTATAAATTTTGCACAAAACCACCGTCGTTTTGATAGTGGTTTTTACGGTGGTTTTACATGGTCGTTCGATCCGCTAGGGATTCCATATATATTCATACATATACAGACCGTACTGATATTCAGGTGCACACACACACACACACACACACACACACACACACACAAACACACACGCGCGCGCATACATATACATACATATCATAAAACAATCTTTCTTAAACTCACCATAATATAAATGAGCGTATGTAGCGTTGTGCCGCGCTATTTCGCTCGCTGTCAACAACGTGCTACACGATCCGCTGTCGTCGTCGTCCTGGTCACTATCGTCATCGTCGTCTTCGAACATTCTCTCTTCTTCTTCGTTACCATCGACGTTACCATTGCGGTCGACGTTATCATCGTCGTCGCTGCCCCCTTCGAGTAACCGTCTCAACGCTGCAAAACGCAAGAATTCTCTATTTTTAAAATGTATTGAAATGTGTGTGTGTGTGTGTGTGCGTTAGCGTTTATGTATATTCAAACTTATATTATACATACTATTCTCGTTTTGCCATTCCTCGTACTCCATTCGCGTCGCGGGATTCGCGGAACACACCGCGATCATGAGCGTGGTCAATCACGCGCAAGCTTAAGCGATGTAGAATGAGGCTCAGCTCACGTGCTAGCCCCGCGAAATTCAACCTCGCGACAGTTTTTCGCCACTCGCGGGTGCACCGTCTGGCCACATATCCACTACGTTGGCGTAGCATAGTAACTAGCGCTATCGTGACCGCGCGTAAACTTTCATGGCGGGTTACTTCGCTGGTATTCGCTTTTTGCGGAGCCATTTTTTACTACACGCGTTCCAATGACGATGAATCACAAAACGCGAATAAAAATTGTTTCACTTCACGTACTAAGACGCGAAAAATTGCACAATTTCTTACACGTTACGGATAAAACAGCGAAAATCTTCCAAAAAAGACCAAATGAAACTCTCCACTCTAACGCTTTCAAGATATAGTCGGAAAATTTCAAGAATCTTCTCATTTATACTTCTCCCTCCACTCCCGATTTGTCTGCATGCGCTACTGAAGGATATTCCCAAATAGTTGACGCAATCGCACGCAACACCTTGACCACAACTCACACCCTTACATTACGTTTTCTACGTACCTGAAGCACCGCATCTGAGATGGCCCTTTTTATTTCCTCAATTATTTATATTTTTAAGTACCCATCAAAAGACCCTTCCTGTCAAATTTTGAGATTTTTTTGTTTACGTGTTCAAAAGATATTAAATTAACAAAAAAACCGCTCTTTTTTTGGTATTTTGGTCATAACTTCTTTAATAATGGTCCAAATTAAAAGTTTTTTTTTATTTTTGTTTTTTATGGCCTTTTCAGAAAAAAATACAACAAAAATATTCGACGTGTTTTTGAATGAGTCTTTTGAGTTTTAAACGTAAAATCGCGTTCTTAAAAGTGAATGTAAGTTTGATTTTTTTTTTAATTTTTTGTTTCAAACATCTATCTATTCAACAATTGTATGAGTGGGCATTGAACCTAAATAGTCTACCGAATATTGCTGTCAAATTTTCACATGAGAAACATGATTCAGATGCATAAGAAAGATTTTATTTGCGATAAAATACTGCGAAGTCAATCACAGGGGGACACCAAAATTTCATTCAATTATTCCAATGAGCAGCGGAAATGTATTGGCAAAGGAATATTCTAATTTAAGAAATAATCGTATATGTGAAGTTTTCAAAAAAATACGTGAATAAATAAAAACTGATGTTATTATTGTTCATAAACAGACTTAACGATTAATTATTAATTTTAAGAACGTGTTAACAATAAAAAAGTGTCAAAATAAATTCTAAATATTGAAAAAAATACTATACAGTAACAAAAATTAAGTCAAAATGAATTCTAAATAGTGAAAAAAATACTATACAGTAACAAAAATTGGTATTCATAATAATTTATGAAAATTTTTTTTTAATTTTCAAAAATCGAAAAAAAATAGTAGTCATTGAGATCCCACGATCGGACTAGTCTTTAAAATTGTTGAATAGATAGATGTTTGGAACAAAAAAATAAAATAAAAAATAAAAAATGACATTCACTTCAAAAACGCAATTTCACGTTTAAAACTCAAAAAACTCATTCAAAAACACGTCAAATATTTTTGTTGTATTTTTTTCTGAAAAGGCCATAAAAAAACAAAAATTTTGAAAAAAAAACTTTTAATTTGGACCATTATTAAAGAAGATATGACCAAAATACCAAAAAAAGAGCGGTTCCTTTGTTAATTTAATATCTTTTAAACGGGTAATCAAAAAAATCTCAAAATTTAACAGGAAGGGGCTTTTGATGGGTACTCAAAAATATTTAAAAAAATGAGGAAAAAAAAAAGTTTTTCAAACTGTCCGATTTGGGATAGAATGCCCCATATATATATATATATATATATATATATATATATATATATATATATATATATATGTATATATATATATGTGCATATACTCTAGATGCAGCGTTTTCTTGTTATAAATGCCCTAGGTCGGCTGTTTGGTTATTAGCATTTGAAAGATTGCGGGTGTGAAGAGCGAGCCGAATTTCTAGCTTCTTACCGTATATACAGCGCAAAAGGTTACAAGTGCCCAGAGCTTCTCCGTTTCTTTTTTCATTGTTAACTTTTTCTTCATTTCGTCTTTGACTGTAAAAGAAGGTCCCTATATTCACACACCTCTGCCTCGTTTTCAGTAATAAATTCACACACAATACAGTGATCATAAGAATGCAGCGCATTCGATATTAATATTATTGTTGCATCTTTTACTATAGCATATTTGATGTTAAACAGTAGCTTTTGGAAAATCCTTCATATTCATATCTTTTAGCATAACGTATTGGTGACCATTTCTATGAACGGCTTATACTGCACCACAATGTTCCATCATGGTCATCATTCCCAGCTCTCATTGTGACTGTTTACCAACAATGAGATCAATAATAAAAAGTCGAGCGGCCGCACGGTTTTGGAGTTTTAAATAATGATATGAATTGAATGTTATATACACAATGCGTCAACATATTTTGACACACGATAAATTTTCCACTATTATTGTTATTCATTCATGTATACCGTGGGAAGATCACCCACACAGAAATTCCACGGTTTTGTAAATAACGTGTAAAATAAGAATATATCGGTACGTGAGTCGAAAAGTATGACACCTCAGATTAACGCCAGAAACTATGACACCTCCTATCACTTTAACACAGAGGTGTCATAGTTGTGGGCATTAATCTGAGGTGTAATACTCTTCGACTCACGTACCGATATGGGAATAATATTTCACAAATGATTAACATTTTCCAACTCTCACTCCTCGCAACGCCCGACACCAGCGCCAACAAGTCAGGCCATATAAAAAGTCGCTGTAAACGATATTCGATCAGTTGATCACGCGCCGTGTGTCTAAGCGGTACATCTGTAAAAATACTTGAATTCGGTAAAGATTGCTGTGCAATCGTCGAAAATGGAGAGTCAAATTCCACCTAGTCACCAGACCATGCTGAGCCAAGAAGTGTTCAGCTTGAAACCTCCCGCTGTGCACGTACCCCTGTCGTTTGACGAGAAGCTTGAAGAAAAGAGTAGAGGCACAGCTGATTTTGGGGTCAATGTACGCGCTCAAGAATTCAGAATTACGAAAAGAATTAGTGTTGGATTACAGACATTGGAAACGGGGCAAATTAGCCCTGTAACTGTGCTACAAAATAATAACGCTTCAGGGGGCTCGTCAGGCTTTTCTACATTACACGACTGCTTGAGCGAGATCGCGCAATATTTCAAGGGTGTACAAAAATCTACATGGGAGTCAAGCTTGCACACTCCACGTACTATTCGAATCGACGATTGCGAGATCATCTTTACTACAAGTTTTGGTGCAAAATCCGTCGTCTTCGATCGTATTCCTGAAGAGCCTGCAAAGTTAAGGGACGTCGCTAACGAGCCACCGCAGAAAAAACTTCGACAGTACTCTCCATCAGTCGTGATGCAAGAAACTACATTCGAAGGATTGTGCAACGTGATAACCTGCGTTGACGAGCGCTTCAAAGGACTACAACGTTGCGTCTTCGGCGTAGAAATGTGTGTACAAATAGTATGTGCCGAATCGCTTCTCCATGTACCGTCGAACGAGAAGCATGAAAATATCGATGAAGCGCGCGTGAAAGAGCTTATTGAAAATAATCATAAAAAGCTCAAAGAGTCTGTTAAAGTTCGTATGGAATCTTCGTTCGCAGAAAATTACTTCGGAATTGTATTTTTGGAGGTAACTGCGTTGTGCGTTCCATTTATAACAAACGAGCTCAAAAAGGCTGTTAAAGAACTTGAAGAGTTGACAAGATAAACAAAATATAAAACACTGTCGTTTTTTGTATATATTACGCATACGTATCATGTACTCTATATTTCAACATGTCTACGAATAATTATGAATAAACGAGTATTAACGTTTAAACGAAAATCACCTGTGTCGTCTATTGCACATAACCTTTTATCCCAATCAAATATACGGATTAGAAGATAAGTTACCGACACACGGTATTTACCGGCCGAAGTTGAGAAGCAGAACTGTTTTACTGGCCGTAAGATATACAGGCCACTCTAGTTACGTGGATGATGAGGCACGTGGTCGCACGCCGCTTGCGGTAGGGGTGGTGGTGGCCCAGTATAGGGACCAATCAGCGCTCGGGAAATTTGCGGGGGTATAAGCCCCCATATGGCGCGCTATACGAGACAAGTGACTAGTACGGGGACTAATCAGCGCTCGGGAAATTTTGAGGGGGCGGGGTGACCAGTATAGGGACCAATCAGTGCTCGGAAAATTTTAGAGGACCACCACCCCCAACTCGTCTGCGCCACTCTGGTGGGGGTGAGTGACAAGTATAGGGAACAATCAGGGCTCGGGAAATTTCCAGATGGTGGGGAAGGGGGCGTGGCTAAAGGGTTTGGGGCAATCACAGACGACCACGAGGCTCAAAATGGTAGGGGGTGGGGACAGACAGGGAGGGGGTTGGGCCAGAGGGAGAGGGGTGGGGGTAGGACCCTGTCTCCCTATCCTGGTAAATTACTACTCACCTCAAATAAGACACTGTCATACGTGTCTAAGTGAGAAAAACGCCGGGCAAAACGCTTTAAAGTAACCGCATTTAAACAATTACAACAGATCGTTATCATTTTATAACTATGAATAAGCGAATATAAAAATTTACATCGTATCGTGTTGCTTATTTAAAAACCTTTACTCTCATGGAATGCATTTAGAAGATAAGTTACCGACACACGGTATTTACCGACCGTAGTTGAGAAGAACTGTTTTACTGACCGTAAGATATACAGGCTGCTTCAGTTACGTGGATGCTAAGACATGTGGTCTCTCGGAAAATTCTGAAGGGGTGGGGTGGTCAGTGCAGGGACCAATCAGCGCTCAGGAAATTTTAAGGGGGTGGGGTGACCAGTATAGGAACGAATCACCGCTCGGGAAATTTGAAGGGGGTACCACCCCAACCCGCCTGCACCACTCTGATCGGGTGGGTGACCAATATAGAGACCAATCAGCGCTCGGGAAATTTCTAGATGGTAGAGGGAAAGGGGCCAATCACAGACGAACATAGTGCCCAAGGTGGCGGGGGGTTGGGGCAGACATGGGAGGGGGTGGGACCAGAGTGAGAGGGGTGGGGGAACATCCGGGTCTCTCTATCGTAATGCTTTACTACTCGTGTTGAACCATTGGCCATGGCTTTTCACGTAACTCGGGAGACCAGCGCTTACGCAGGAAGCATCTGTCAACCGAGGAAGTAGGCGTTATCCCTGTGCAGCGCTGAGATTGACGAGCATCGCCGAAAATCTTCGAAGACGCCTCGTCACCACCGAAGGGCTGAAAAGAGGGGAGCTATCGACCTACGCGAGCGTGCATAGATTTCGGATCGTCACTTGCTCTCCGGAGATTCTTGAGTGTGACACGCATTGCGATTATCTCAAACTTTCCCAAGTCTTTGTATTGTTTTAGTG
This sequence comes from Alloplasta piceator, assembly GCA_946863875.1. Lineage (NCBI taxonomy): Eukaryota > Metazoa > Arthropoda > Insecta > Hymenoptera > Ichneumonidae > Alloplasta > Alloplasta piceator. The sequence continues at coordinate 18,231,867 of OX333078.1, forward strand.
CTCATCTTTTTCGTCGTCAGAGATTCGGTAAGCCCATCCCACTATTACTTTGTTACGACGATAATTCTTTCCCTACATGTGGCCGTGTAGCTTTGACTTTCAGTTATCTGGCCGGGTGGCCGTTCCTTATCGTTAATTTGGCTGTGTGGCCATATTTTGTTAATTTAGGGTATCGAATCTAATAAATTCAGTCTGTATATTTTGGTGAGGAAACAACTATCGTCGCGTTATTATTCGCTCAGCCGTACCGTATTTCTTCTGTTCATTCCAGATAATTAATATCATCGATTTCTTCGCGCTCGACTATTTAGATCATTACTTTATTATTAGTATTATTACTATTATTATCATTATTATTACTATCGCTATTGTCCGCTTAGATTGAGGTCTGGCGATCTGCCCTTTTGGTCGGTCTTTTGATCGAGTTTGATTGACAAATTTTGGGACGGTCCTCGTGATCGTGGTTGTCGTGTGCATTTGGGACGATCCTCTTGATTGTGGTTATATTGTCCCTTTGGGACGGTCCTCGTGATCGTGGTTGTCGTGTAATTTTTTTGGGGCGGACCTCGAGATCGTGGTTTCCGCCTCAGATTCGCCAAACCTCAATTATTCCGTGTTTTATCCCTTGCTATGCTATGTTATGATGAATGAACTCGTGCAGCCCGTGCGCGATTGCGTTAATTAATTTAGGCTTGAATTAATTTAGTTGTGAATTTTTTGTTGCATCGCCAAAATTCAGTTAGCTACTCTAAATGGCGAGATCTTGAGATTACTCCGTTATTTTGGTCAGGATCTTACCAGATTAAGGGTTAGAACCCAAATGAGTAGAACCGAAGGTAGTCGTATAAAAGAATAATTTATTGTCGTAGAAATAGAAAATACAACTGGTAGTAATTAATAGAGGCGCGTTGCGCTCGCCCCGTCGGACCAGTCGTGCAGGTTGGTACTTTGAGTCGGAACTATCATGTGTCTGCTCTCCGTTACATACGGGAAAGAGCGCAATCGCGTCAGCATTTCTTTGTTATCATTTAATAATAATTTCTTAGTACAAGATATTAGTATTTATATTCGTAATTCGGTTAAGATAACACGAATTACGAGATTTTCGTAATTAGTAAGACTGCTGACTTGGCAGTGCTTGGCCGAGAGGCCGATGATGCGTCGCTTGCGCAATTGCTGACCTGCACAACTGCACCTGCTCGAGTTCAAACGCGCGTTTATTATAATGAAACGACAACAATTCCTAAATCTGGGACACGCGCGTATCTCGATTTGGAATATTCGTAATATTCCGAAATCGAGGTATCTGGGGTACAACATTCTGCTCGTTCGACTCGATATCGCGTTTCGAAAATTATCGTATCTCGTATCGCATTCCGTTCGGTCTTTCGGTGTTTTGTTATTACGTTTTTTTTTGCTGGTGAGCCGTTATTTTGTATTTTTACACACGAATTGTACTCGACGATCTCCTGTACGTCCCCGTAATTCAGACGGTGGACTCCGAGATTAAAATTGATCAATTTTATTCAATTCTTGTATTGTCAATATTTTCGTTTATCCAAGATCCCGCCCCTCTACCCAAGATAAGTGGTAGTTTGGCCGACTAGCCAGGGTTTCATTTGCCTAACGCGGTTCTTTGGCATCTTCAATTCGCTGGCGAAGGGGAAAAATAAATATCGGCTCTCGAGTCGATGGTGGACGGCGTAACACGTCGTTTGCCGGGCGCCCAACCTTCGCTCGGCATTCGCGTCATTTGTGGAAAATTTAAGGGATTAATATTTTGGGAAATTCAATTGGGATCATTTTGACTATCTTCTCGTAAAACTCGCGTTGGAGTGCCCAAGTGGCGAGGAGGTAAAATTTCTCGAGTGAAAATATCGACAAAATTCGTGCGTAAAATTTTGAGCAATATTAAGATTAATTTTGTCGTATTTATTTGCGAATATCGAGTCCAGCGAAATTTCGAAATACAAGAAGTTTTTTTTTCTCTCTGCTAATTCTTATTTCGCTGTGTCCAATATTCGTAGCAAGAAATCTTAATCCCTTGCTTACCACTCGAGATTAGCTGAGTATAAGAACTACGGGATTATCAATCTATTGAAAATAGATCGCGTGATACGACCGAGAGAAATAATTAATTTTTTCCTCTCTTGCCGTTCGCTTCGCTTCGCCTGCGTATTATAATTATTATTCGCTACATTGTTCTCGGCTCTTGCGCGATCGTCTCACGAATTTATTCTTGTAAATACGAGATATAATACCAATCGCAATATTTACTAAAATTTAATTTTCTTTCTTCGCTGCTGCTCTCGAACGTATTTCGTTCGCTTCGTATGCATTGTACTTCTTTTTGTTTTCCTTCTTCGAAGGATCGGTTATCGTTACGTTCGAGACAGTGGAAGATTCAAGTCTTATATACTAGCGTGTTTTTTGTATTTCAACGCCGTTACCGGTCTCGCTATCTTTTTCGCGCGGCTGCTACTTGCGAGATCGTAACATTCGACGCGTTTGTTTACACCGGGCAAGTCCCTTTGTCCACGCGAGGCACTCGAGATCCCCCCATCCCCCTACACACGGCGATGACCATCAAGTCGCCGCATACCGAGATTCGTGTTCATTCTTGCGTTACCCTCCCGCGACAAAGCAGTATTTCGCTGGCTAATACTTTCGGAACTATTTTTCGTTCTCTCGCCTTTCACTAGGAGTGAGTGCTTTGACGAGTAGCGCGATACATTTATCTACTCTTTTCTTTGCGCTTTCGTGTTCTTAGTTATCTTTTCTGACCATATCACTTTAGTTTCCTTTTTTCAGTTTAGTTTTTTTTTACTTCTCTTTCTCTTTGGTTTCGGCTACGAATAACCTTGATTTTTCGCGGACGAGCTTCTTTAGTTTTGGATTGGGTCTGGCTGTTTGCGTCACCCGCAACGAACGTTCTTCGTTTAACGCAGTGAGTAGTTATTTATTGACTGATTATTAAGTCGCTCAATTGATTAATTAACGTTTTTTCGTTGTTTCCCCCTCTCGTGGTTGGCTAAGTATTAATACCTGACCAAGATCGATCAATTATCGATCATCCATTATTCTTGGTTATCCATTATTCTCGATTATCAGTTTGATTATTATTACTAATGATGATCATTATTTTCTTATCGATTATAGTTATGTCTGATTAATTATCATTATTTCTGAATTATTACTTTGATTATTATTACATCGATTATTCATTTGATTTCTTTGGTTCACTTTGGTTATTATTAATTATAAATTGTCATTAACTTCAATTACTACTAGTGATGATAGATGATTACCCCGATTATTACTAATTATTTTTCGCTATCCACTATTCACCTTTGATTCAAAATTTTTGCTGTTAATTTCAATTTGATTTCGGTTCTAATTAGTACTGGTTGCGACTGAATATTGAATAATATAATGAAAATAATATACTGAATATTGGCGGCGGTATTGATTATTCGCCAAGAGCGATTATTATCAATTAATATATTAACAATTATTAATTTCCGTTGTGGGTGTTGCGAAGCGCTTTGAGAAGGTTGTCTTCATAGAATTAGGAATTCAATCGATCCCCTTCTACGCCCCTGTCATAATTAAATATTTGATTTTGTTCTCTCGACTCTTGGAATTATAATTATCGACATTTACCCGCGTGAGTAGTAGAAATAGAATTTCGTCTTATCCCTCTAAAGTTATTTGACATCCCCCTGTCATGTGCCCCTTTCTATCGCGCTCCGTTCGTAGCTCGTTCGGGTAAATCTTTTGATTGGTTGTGACCCGCCGTGACGCTAATTTAATCGCGCTAATTGCGGAATTGGCGCCATGTCGACTGACGATTTGAAAAACCGACCTCAAGCTAGCAACGCCCCGGATAATTCGGGTATAGATCCTTCGACCTCGGACGCATTCCGTACCGGACCGCAGTACGATTTCCCCTGACGCCCCTCACGATCCGCCGGCCGTAACCTCATCCCCGCTGGCTATGATACAGTCGTACCCCTGTCCGTTAATCTCGACAAGGATCTCGCATCGACAGCTCTCGCAATTCGAATAACCACCCTGCCCGACGAAACGCGCCATGGATGTTACTCAGCATCGCCCTCTGCCGTATTAGACCTGATGCGGAAGTGGAGTATCGAGTTTTCGGGCTTGCGCAGTGAGGATGTCGATACGTTTCTAACACGGATTGAGGAAGGTCGGTATCTGGTAGCGGTCCGGGATGCCGATTTAATTCGTTGTTTACCGTTCTTTTTGAAAAGGGTCGCGTTAGTGTGGTTCTGAACTGAACCGACCCGCTCGACCACCTGAACGGGCTTTCACGCCGCGTGCCTGCAGCGCTCCGGTGATCCCGATTACCAATGCGCCTTAAGGGCAGAAATCATGCTTCGCATGCAGGGGCAGGGTGAGCCAATCGCCGATAATTTAACGTGTCTCCGCGGGTAGTTCGGATATTTAGAGCCTCCATGGCCAGAGGCGGAGCAGATACATTACGCGCACCGTAATTTACTGCCGCACTATCAGATCGCGATACACCGGGATGATCTCTTCGATTTCGACTCATTTGAACATGTAGCCGTGCGCTTGGAACAGAGCTTCGAGGGCTCACGCGCGTACCAGGCTCCCCCCACCCCGGAGCAATCTCTCTACCCTGAACTAACCTACCGCGGCCCGCGAGCGGCTCGATCGACACCTGCTCGGGCTCCCGAGCCGAACCCCCGAGCAAAACCGAAAGCCCCACCGCATTTTTCTTAATCTTCACGATTGACGATTGGCCCGTTCGAGCGTTAGTCGATTCGGATGTGTGCAGAACGTTCCTTGGGCCCTTAGGGATACAGCGGATCGACGAGCTCAAAATACCACGCAAAGCGGCCACCCCACGAACGGCAGAAATGGCTGGCGGACAGCGCGTCACCGCCTGCGAGATGGTCAAACCCACGGTTGTCTTGAATAGTCAAAACCTCACGTTGAGGGCGTATTTACTACCGACTCTTGTACTCCCCTGTATTCTCGGTCTGGATTTCCTGAGCTCAGCACTTTGGTAGTTGATTTTGAAGCGGCTTATTATTATAAATCAAACCCCTCTCAGATTTACGACTCTAAGGTACCACGCGTACAGGGCTCCTTGGCCACGCTGTGCTGCGGGTTGCAAGAGCGAACAAGAAGAGCGACCTCGAGCGAACAAGAAGGCTGTCTTGAACGGTTAATCGAAGAGGCTGTTCCACCAGCGCCGGAGAAACCCGATGCTACGTCGCTTACCGAACATCACATCGACGTAGGAAGCCATCCGGTAATTGAGGAACGATATTACACGGTCTCCCCCCCCCAATCGAAAATGCGATCCGCGAAGCCGTAAACGAGATGCTCAGGGACGGAATCATCGAGCCATCAAGCAGTGACTGGTCAAGCCCAATCGTAATGGTCAAGAAGGCCAATGGTAAGTTACGGTTTTACCTCGACTCCCGAAAAGTCAATAGCGTGACAAAAGGGTATGCGTACCCCATCCCGTTAATAAACGGGATTTTAGATCGGTTGCGTCAGGCGAACTATATCACCACCCTCGACCTCAGCCAGAGATAACCCCTCGCGAGAGATAGCCGGGAGATTACTGCGTTTACGATCCCCAGCATGGGCTTGTTTCAATTTGCGCGCATGCCCTTCGGCCTCACGAATGCGCCGGCGATTTTCCAACGTTTACTTAATCGCCTCTTGGGACCGGAAATGCAACCGAACGTCTACGTGTATCTAGATGATATCATTATCGTCACACAGACGTTCGAGGAGCACTTACATTGGCTCCGACACGTGTTGGAGAAGATCCGAGAGGCTGGCCTTACAATAAATCCCGAGAAGAGCGAATTCTGCTGCTCACAGGTTCGTTATTTCGGCTTTTTGGTGAATGAACATGGTCTGCAAGCCGATCCAGAGAAAACTATACCAATCTTCACGTGTCTCCCCCCCCCCCCGGGCAATATCAAACAGTTGAGGCGCTTCTTAGGGATGGCTTCGTAGTACCGCCGATTCGTGCCGAGTTTCGCAACCCTCGCAAGCCCGTTAATAATGTTATTAAAGAAAAAACAACCTCGGACTTGGGGGAAGGAGTAGCAGCCGGCCTTCGACGGAATTCGTCGCCGGTTGACCTAGGCGCCGACGCTAATTTGCCCACACTTCAACCAGCCGTTCGTACTGCACACGGTCGCTGGTGGAGTTGATTTAAGGGTGGTCTTGACACAAACGATAGTGGGGGTAGAACACGTGATCGCCGGAATTATACCACCACCGAGCAAGAATGCCTCGCGGTTCTTTGGTCTATTCGCAAGTTCCGGTACTATCTAGAGGGTTATCGTTTCACTGTCATTACGGATCATTCAAGTTTTCGTTGGCTACATAATTTAAAGAATCCTGTGGGGTGGTTAGGCCGCTGGGCCTTAGAGCTCCAGGAGTATGATTACGAGGTAGTCCATCGGAAGGGGGCATTATATCACGTCCCCGACGCGCTTTCGCGGATTCCGGAGGCTGAAGCAGTGGGTTTTTGTGTGATTGTCCCACGCGAAGCCAGTACGGACGTATGGTACTATCGCAGACGGAGAGACGTGCAACATGCGTCGGATCTCTACCCGGATTGGCGAATCGAGAATGGTTGTTCGTCTACCAGATTTAGCGGCCCTCAAGGTCGGCGACCTTCATGAGTGGAAACTAGTCCTCCCACGGGAGGACAAGGCGCGAGCAATACAAGAATCCCTCGATACCCTCCACGCAGGACGTAGAGAAAACGCTCCGGCGACTGGCCACCCACTATTACTGGCCCAGTATGCTTCGCGTTGTCACCCAATATATTCGCGTGTGCTCCGTATGCCAGAGACGCAAGGTCGAGCAATCAGCTCCGGTGAGATTGATGGGCCGACGAGTCCTCAAATAACCATGGGACTCAGTGGCTGTCGATATAATGGGGCCGCTACCCGCGGGTAAGTCAGGATTTTCGTATCTACTAGTCATGCAGGACCTTTTCACGAAGTTGGTTGAGTGCTGTCCTCTGCGGAAGGCCAATGGGAAAAAGATCGCGGACGCGTTTGAAGATTTGGTTGTCTCGAGGTGGAGTGCGCCTCGCATATCATTGTCCAATAATGGACGGAATTTATGAACCGGGATATTTGCGAGCTAGTCGAATGAATCGGTATGTTACACCAGACCAGGCCACCATATCATCCCCAGGCGAACCCCGTGGAGAGGGTAAATCGGGTGTTGAAAACAATGATTTCGTCATTTTTAGAGAACGGTCACCGAGAGTGGGAAATACATATTCACGAATTTCGTTTCGCTCACAACACCGCTTACCATAGCTCAATAGAAACAAGCCCAGCTTTTCTTAATTTCAGTCGAGAGCTCCGCCTAACGAAATCCTTACGGCAAGAACCGGGAAATCCCGCTGAATTAATCCCCAATACACCGCAGAGGTGGAGCGAACGGATGGCAAGGTTAGAGGCATTGCGTAGTACCATCACGCACAAACTAGACGCTGCGTTTCATCGCCAGACGACTCACTATGACCGTAAGAGGAGAAAGGGTAATTTCAAGGTGGGCGATTTAGTCCTGAAGTGCTAGCACATTTTATCCTCAGCGGCGCAACACATCGCTGCGAAACTAGCCAGTAAATTTGACGGCCTCTTCGAAATAATGCAGAAACTATCCCCGGTGGTCGTGCTGCTGCGCTACCCTCACGGTACAAGGACGGATAAAGCCCACGTGCAGGATCTGAAACCTTATTTTAATTAACATTTTTTATTTTATACGAGCAGGTTGTGAACAACGATACGACGAGTCGAGCGAGGGGGACGAGGAGCAGACCGTCGCAGACAAATTTCGGGCCCGTGAAGAATAAAGGAGAGAGGACGTGGAGTACGACCAGTTATTACGCGCAGAAGAGCAGGCTACATAAGAGGAGTATCGTGAGCACGAATGGGCGAGAAAGCAAGAGGCTAAGGGAGGACGCGAATTCCTTGAAATGGTGGAACGAATCACTATTAAGAGCGCCAGAGTCCACTTAGGGCCCTTCAAGGAGAGCCCGCTACGGGAGAACATCTGCCCATACGCGGAGGAGCTAGCCACGGTGGAATATCTTCGCCCGGGATTCCTCACCGCCTTAAGGGGCCAGGTGGCCCGCCTGACCTATCAAGGCGATGGGTAGTGCCTGATCAAGGACGCACACGACCCCCCAATCATCAGAGTCGCCCAGTGGGTTTTCGAGGGGGTCGCAAAGCCGGCAAAAATTCCCGCCGTCGAGAATAGATCAGACTCGGTGCAAACTGAGTACGAGAAATTCCTCCGGGAAATCGCCGGCCAGGTGGAGAAGGGGCGGAGTCAACGAGAGGCGTCCACGAACATGACACCTCTACGTGGATCGGGCCCACCGCCACGTCAAGAGGAACAGTATGACCCCGCAATGCCTACGTCATCGAGAGTGCCACCGGAAGACGGAGTCCGGTACCCTGGAATAGGCCAATCGCCCTCGCCGCGTGTGAAATCATCCAGCGATGGCAAAGCCGTGCGCCGTGCAGGATCGCTTGACTTACTCACTTACCATCCATGGAGCCGTCCACAAAGCCGCCGAAGAAAGTGTTACAACTGTGAGGGGACCGGCCACCTACGGAGAAATTGCCTGGAGCCACTGCGTGGGATGTGTCACCGCTGCGGCAACCCGAACGTGACTATCCGAGAGTATCCGCGTTGTTGCCACGAATGGGCTGCGCAGGCCTCGTAGTACGTGCCCTGGCTCGACCACCACGTACCTCGGAACGTGAGGGTCTCGGACGACGCACAGTGGTCCCAAATCCCAAAAAGCTGGCCAAAAGTCGAAAATGTATTCAATTCGGGTGAAAGTCTGTACTCCGGGGTTTTCGGGGTCGCTGACTACGAATATGAAGTCAAAATTTAGCAAAACAAAATGGCGGATCCAATATGGCGGGAAATTTCATCAAAAACGTATTCAATTCGGGTGAAAGTCTGTACTCCGGGGTTTCGGGGTCGCTGACTACGAATATGGAGTCAAAATTTAGCAAAACAAAATGGCGGATCCAATATGGCGGGAAATTTTGTCAAAAACGTATTCAATTCGGGTGAATGTCGGTACTCCGGGGTTTTCGGGGTCGCTGACTGCGAATATGAAGTCAAAATTTAGCAAAACAAAATGGCGGATCCAATATGGCGGGAAATTTCGTCAAAAACGTATTCAATTCGGGTGACATTTGAAGACTTGAAGACTTGGGAAGAAGAGGATTGGAATACAGTCATTATAATCATTATTACAATGACACTGAACATTCATAATATATTTCTTTCATTCTTTTATTTCTAATCGATATAATTTTAGCTTTTTTTACAATTTATCACTGCCCTGTGAACTGTCATCATCGTCACATGTATCGCTCCTATCATCAGAAAAAATCTGCCTTGATTCTGGAACTGAAGGTGGAATCAATAGTTCAACCGCGTATGGGGATAACGATCTTAGTTTCTTCGAAGGAAGTTTTCGCAAACTGGATATTACTGGATCTAACGTTACTAAACATCTGCAAAAAATGTCTTTCATGTTTTTGATGCGGTTACATTTTCGTGAAAAATCTTCTTGGAATCTTTTAATGTACTTATTGCATGATTCCTGAGCTTCTTCAGACATTTGTCCGATAGGAAGTAACGAATCTATCATTGTCAACACAAGTTTGAAATTGATGTTAATTTTTTTGCCGCCAATTACAGTTTCAAAGGGCACGAGGTTTCTCTCTTGCGCTTGGATACAATCAACTTCTGCCCTAGTTGCTTCGGCAGTTTCATGAAAGAATTCAATTTTAATTGGGTGATGAAATCTTGGTGACGAAGGACGAGGATTTTTCCAAATAATCACGTGTGGATTGACTTTATCAAAGATTTGCAAGGGAACAAGTGAAATAAAGAAAATGTTGTCATCTGATTTATTGCCGTCTCCATCGTTAAATTTTTGTTTGTAAGTACTTTGACCAGAAGTTCGATCGCATCCCCACTTGCATATCAATTCTAAATTACCAACTTTGTTTTCAGGAAGACTTCCAATAACGTCCGATTGTACCGTTAATATTCTTTCAGCTGTATGATTTAGCAATGCTTGAAGTCCAACTGTGGCTCCACTTTCAGTTACAGAAATTTCTGACTTTGCAGGGTAACACTTTTTTTTAGAATCCAATACACATTTATAAGGCGGGTATAATTTACAATTTTTTTTCAAGCTTACAGAACGTAGTAATTGGTATTGACTTTTGGTCATTTTACCTTCTACCACAAGTGATAATGCTTCGTTGCCTGACAGTACATCTTCTGAAACGCGTTCCATAGACTTACGGTACTGTGATGCTTTTGATGGACTGCCTTCTGTGACATCCCTAATTACCTTTGAAGCTTCTAAATTTCCAGAAGCCCGGAGACCCATTTGTGTAGCGTAGGCCAATTCGTGGACGGTATGTTCTTTTTGAACCTTTTCCATCTTCCTACGTTTTGACCGATCACTTAAATCGCCCCAGCTTGTGGGAGGACGCCCCATTGTGCTTTCCGTAGAAGGATGCCCCATTGTGTTTTCCGTAGAAGGACGCTTCATTGTGTTTTCCGTGGAAGTCTTCAAACGTTCCTTTTTAATCGTGAAAGACACAGGAACGTTGAGCCACTCATCGAATTTATTGAAGAATTTGGTTTCGTCCCTCCTCGCTTCTTGCCACCTCTTTTTGAAATTCGATACCAATCTACCCATGGCATCTTTTAGATTTTTCGACAAAATGTATGGATGCTTCAATTGTTTTGACACCTCCATTTCAACAATGTCAGTGACAATGTTGATATTTTCTTTTAATACCGATTTCACAAGTATGTAAATTTCCTTTCTCGTGAAAGAAATTTCGTCGGTATTATCCAAAGGATCTGTAGGAAATGCAAAATAACATTAATAGAAGAATTATCTTTATCAATTTCCTATGAACAATATTTCAGACGCGAAAATTACAAAAAACTGCAGAAAGCATTTTTGCCTCCACTATCGAATTTTTAGTGCGACAAAATTTCGACTAGTGTAGCACACTTTTGAGCGAGAGTGTATATTCAAAAAACGAGGATAAAAAATTTCATAAACTACTACAGTTATATCTTCTACTGTGCCAAGTTTTAAATTTTTATATGAGTATTGACTAAGTTGAAAAAATGTTCAAATTGTTGACCGTGTAAAATACACGTATATGCCATTCAAAACTTTTACGGCCGGGGGGGGGCATAAAAATTACACTCAAAACCGAAGGAGCAGCTACGAGCAGCTAATTTTTGGATATGTTTTGAAGAAATGTCTAAGTAACAATTTCCATTTAGTTTAAGAGCGGGGGTCAATAGGGGTTTTGACTTATTGCTTTTTCTAACACGACTTTTCAGAACATAACCAAGAAAAATACCACCACTTTCATTGATGACTTACAATTTCATACGTCGTTAACGATAATTTTGAGCAACACACTCAAATTGTACTTACTTTCTGGAGAAGAATCCATTTTGTAAAATCCAAATCCGTTAACTTTTCACTCTTCCAGATGCGTCGAAACTTTCGTCTTATTTCTCCGCGCGACGAGCAAACAATGCGGTTGGCTCGACGCTCACGAATAAAATGGATTCCTGAGCCAGGTATTGACGCTCCCCTTTTCTTAACGATCATAATACATACTAGAGGTACCACTACAACTATTCCAACCATTGAAAGTCCCTAGAAACAAATATTTTTTTTTCGACTTTTGGCCAGCTTTTGGCGATTTGGGACCTCTGTGCGACGAGAGGTGTCACGCCAAGAAAGTCGAGCTCGAGCGGAAGCAGCGTGACGCGCGGTAGGGCCATCGGCCCGGAACGCTCCACGGTGCACAAGGGGAACCAGAAGAGAGAAATAGGCCAGTCACCCGAGCGCTTGCAGAAAATTTGGGCATTCGCTCCAGTTGTCGCCACCAGCTCAGCCCCGTCTAGCTGTGTGTGTTGGGACATTTTGCCCCGGTAGTCATTGCCTACGAGGATACTCGCAAAGTTGCCTAATTGGAAGGGAATTGGGCGCTCGCCGACAAAATTCGCCTTGAAGGGCCGCCACAACCACCACCTACGCACCTTGGAAACACGTGCCATCACGAAGATTGCCTCACGGGAAGAGGAATCAAAGAGAATAAGGGGAGTCGTGATAGAGACGTAGGCCTCATCCGAAACTTTACGGCAAAGACGTCTACGGAAGACAGGGACGGGACGGACGACTGGTTGAGATTAACCCCTTAAGGATACTCGCAGCAATGCAGATGGTTGTGTCAGACCTGTATCATCGTGTAGCTTGTAGTAACCGGTTGTTGTGGAAGGACACAGGGAAAATGAGAGGAGGCAGAAAAATTATAAAAAGAAAATCAGTTGGCTGTGAATTAAATATTTTTTTTGTCTGTGAAATTGAGTCTTTTGATAATGTGTTCAGTGTAATAAAATTCAGTTGGCCCAGAGTGGGTTGAGTTTTTTGTGTGGAAATATTGTTGTAGTCGATTGATTTTAGTTAAGAGAGTTGGATGGCTGAGCGGCGATAATGCGTGACGAAGTGAGCATAACGCTTTTGGCGTAGCTGGAAGATGTCGACTGGGCTCAGGGGTGGAGCTCGGAGCCGTTTCTCTGTTGCAGGAATTTCGATCGGAAAAACCGGGATCGATCCGTGTCACTCAAAACCCCATAAATAGGAATCGGCATGGGGAGACTCCCTTAATCGCAAACAGACGTCGTTCGCCCATATGGCAAGTGCTCAAACATCTGGCGTGAGGGTCTGTGACGTGACATTTTGTTCGTCACATATGCGCGAGACTTTGCGGTGCATCCGGTCGGGTGTACGACCCTGGGTCGACGCGTGTTCGCGTTCGGGAGTCTTCGGAGAAGCAAGGAAGGCTGTGGATTGTGGGTTGATGTTTAATTGGTTGTCGAAAGACGTATTTTTGTGACTTACGTTTGGTTGTGATTGAATCGCGTTTACGTCTTCTTCATGAATTTTGGACATTTAAATTGATCGTTATTCATGTTATTACTAGCCAATTATTTCATTGTTGTGATTATTTGGGATATTATTGGTCATTTCTTTTATTGTTGTAATTATTCAGTTTAATATTGGTCATTTATCTTGTTCAGTCGCGAGACGCTCCTTACGCGTTAAATTTAAGGTCCACGCATTCAAGCGATGAACCCCAATGGTCCGTTCGGCTCTCTTACCTGACGGCTATAAAAAGAAAGAAAGAGTCTTCAGTCACGTCGTAATGTTTCCAAATCGAACGATCACAATAGACACTTTTGACGACCAGACGCGACAATCTTTTTGTTTCTTTAATCCTTAGTTCACGAGGAAAAAACTATAAACCTTATATTCCTGCAATATAGCAATTCTCGGCGAACGTGACGATCGCTAGTATATAAGGATTAATGGAAAGTCCGTATTTTTTCTCATCTCAAGAAATTCCCATTTTTTCATCATTCATAAAATCTGTAGAACTCGAAATTTGTAGAACTCGCTTCTGATTGGCGATGAAAAATAACCGCCGACAACAAATTTTCCCAGTCATTAACCAATGATCATCGCTGCAAGAAAACATGAACTTTACTCTGTTAACTTTAAGGACACGACGCTTCCGTCACCGATGACGAGAGTCAGTCGTTCTCGATAATTCATCCCGAATACTACAAATCAGAGAACACTCCGCGAATCGACACACTATATCATCGCGTCACATTAACCCCGCGAATCGACATATTTTATCTTCGCGTCATTTTCAATTGTCAACATATCGCAACCATTTCTTTCATTGTTATTACAATATATTATTTTTGTTGTTTTAATAAAGTCTTAATATTGCTTTACAAAATAGAGCATCCATAAGACATTTTAACCACCTATGACCTTTTAACCCATTAACGACCAAGAATCGTAATTTTTTCTATCATTTTGAGGTCAAATTCTTATCATTAAATAATAAGAATTTTCAAATAAAAAAAAAATTCCCTAGTACGTTCGAGTGTGCTCTTTCAGAATCCGGGGTTAAAATTGAGTTTTGACCAGTAGAAAAAAAATATAGCCGCGTTTGAACAAAAAAAACTCAAAAAAGCGAAGACATTTTTTTCAATATTTTTTTTCTTATAGAAGCTGCTTGAAGACCTCCCCTTTCTTCTACCATGAGTGCATAAAATGGTTGTAGTCGAAAGACATATTTTTTTAATTTGTCGTAATCAACATTTTCACCCCCAAAATGACGTTTTTCAATCCTTGAGCAATGAGAAAAATTTCACGCTTCGCGTAAAAAAGAAAAAAAAATCGGACCTTCACGAAAATTGGTGTCCTGGAGTTTTCGAGGTCGCTGATCACGATTCTGCGCTTAAAATTCAAAAACTCAAAATGGTGGATCCAACATGGTTGACAAAGAATGCAAAAACTTATTTGAATCGGATGAAATGTAGCACTCGGGGGGTTTCGAGGTCGCTGATCACGATTTTGCCCTCAAAATTCAAACATTCAAAATGACGGATCAAATATGGCCAACAAAAATGCAAAAACTCATTTGAATCGGATGCAATGTGGCACTTAGGGAGTTTTCGAGGTCGCTGCTCATGATTGTGCCCTCAAAAACCGAAAATTCAACTTTGCGGATCCAACATGACCGACAAAAAATGCAGAAACTTATTTGAATCGGATGAAATATGGCACTCGGGGGTTTTCGAGGTTGCTGATTACGATTCCGCCCTTAAAATTCGAAAATTCAAAACGGCGGATCCAATATAGCTGACAAAAAATTTAAAAACTTATTTGAATCGGATGAAATGTGACACTCGAAGGTCTTTGATGTCGCTGATCACGATTCTGCTCTCAAAATTCAAAAATTCAAAATGGCGGATCCTATATGGCCGATAAAAAATGCAAAAACTTATTTTAATCGGATGAACTCCCTATCAGGACGAACG
The DNA here is from genome assembly GCA_946863875.1 of Alloplasta piceator. NCBI lineage: Eukaryota > Metazoa > Arthropoda > Insecta > Hymenoptera > Ichneumonidae > Alloplasta > Alloplasta piceator. The sequence continues at coordinate 18,246,885 of OX333078.1, forward strand.
ACAGTAAACGACAGTCGTACGTGTTGTGAAACGACGGTAACGACGGTTTCCGACGCTCCGAACCGTCGGGAACCGTCGTTTCACAAGACAAACGACGTTCGTACTGTCGTTCGTGTCGGTAGGGCTGTGGCACTCGAGGGTTTTCGATGTCGCTGATTGTTGAAAAGGTTTAACAATGGGTGAAAGAAGGGGCACATCTCCGGCGAGAGGGAAAAAGAGGATGATTTATCTAGAGGGGTCGGAGATAACAATAATAACCGGAATAAAAGTTATGTTTAAGAATATATATATTGAATCAGTGAAAAAAAAAGATTTATGTTTTAATGCAATACGCCTTTATACGATTTTATAATAATAATAATGTTATTTATTAGAGGCACACAAAATTCTATATACAAAGGGTTTTTCAAATAAAAAAAAGGAACGCAATAAGATTTGAAATTTTAACGATTAAATTTATGCGGATAGTGACTGTACTCACGAAAAAACCTTTACAACGATATATAAAGCTTGTACTACGGTCCTTCCGGAGAGAGGACTGTACAAAAAAGAAGAGAGCTGGAGATATGCGAATATCTCTCGAGGCACGGCTTCTTACGAAGATTTCGCACCTTTCGGTGGAGATTTATCTTTCGGTATATTGATATCTTTCGGTGTCGTGAAACCTTTCGGTGTCGGATACCTTTCGGTATCGGCCTCGTATTTCAGAGACGGGAGTTGTCAAAACCGTGCTCAATCGCGTGAATTTATCCTCTCTTAGTAGTCGAGCAGACATGGTCGCCAGTAACGGAATATTGGAGCTACGACAATTGAACATGTTTTTCTTATGTTTTTCGATATTCTGAATCGATCTAAGCATGAATTTCAACTCCTAGCCTTGTCATTAAGGGTGAAAACGATGATTTAAAAGGTCAAATTGGCATATCACACGAACGAGAAAGAAATCGGGAATAAGTTTCAAACAAAAGTTGTAGACCTTGAAATTTCGCGTAACAAACACAAAAACTTTTTTTCTATCGTCTATAGATAATGCGCTAGATAATTTTAAAGTTTGTAAGCCTGTAAAACGTGGGAAAAGGGCAAATATGATCACCACTGGTCAGAGAGATAGCCGCGCTGAGTAAAAGTGAGATAGCCTACGTCTATACCAGGGGGCTGACACTCCCGAATTTTCGTGTCCCCGTTAGTGACGCCGCGTAAACTAATTCACCCTGCGGCGCTAGTAGTCACCTGCAATACCCCTACTTTCCCCACTCCAGTCGCGCAGCGTCGGCATTGTCTGCTTAATTCGCCTGCGCACGCCACGCGACGAAAAAGATGACGAAATAATACGGAAAAGCGGTGTAGGAGTTTTGCAGGTGACTACTAGCGCCGCATGGTGGATTAACTTATGCGGCGTCAGTAACGGGGACACAATATTGTTAAGAAATGTATCCCAGTGTCAGCCCCCTGGTCTATACATAGCGGCGTCCATAAGGCTACTACGCGCATGCGCTACAGAAGTGCGAGTGAGAGAAAGCACAGCTATAATATAATGTCACCTCACTTTACCTGCCTCGTACATTCAGCTTTGATTTTTTTTTTTGAACGCGTGCGGCACAACAACGGAAAATACTTCATTATAGCATTTTCTGTCAATTTTCGTCATTTCAAAGTTCGTTTTTCATATTTTTATGGAGTTGCCGGGAGTGTTAATCTCTAACTCAATTAATTATCGAGAAAACGTTAAATTGGTAAAAAACTGAGACAAAAATTCTCAAGATTGAAAATAGCTTTAAGAAAGATAAAAATTGAGAGCTATATAGCTCCATAAGAGCCATGACAAACGAAAACTTTCAATTTCTATTTTTAACCACGACACAATTTTGGCACAATTATGAAACTTTTTTTTTCACGCCTTATATATTTCTTTATAACACTATAAATTAAAAATAATTTTAAAAGGTACGCCATACTAGAAAAAAATGAAAACCACTTTTTGGCCCAATTAATGAATTTATTTATATGTTTGAGGTTTAAGTTTTGTATTTTAATGCATATTTACATTTGTATCTATTGAAAATAATATTTCATATTCGAAATAATAACAAACATTTCTTGCCAAAGAAACAAAGTAAACCAGTTAAACATTTGTTAAAACTACTACAAAATTGATTATTAATATTTAACTGGTTCAATTTTTGACTTTGGCAAAAAAAATGTTTGTTGTCGTTTTGAATATGAATGATTATTTTTAATACATACAAATTACATACGTATGCGTTAAAATACAAAAATTAAACCCCAAAGAATGTAAATAAATACATTATTTGGGTCGAAAAGTGGTTCTTCTGTTTTTTCTACTGTCGCGTACCCTTTTGAAATTTTTTATAAACCCAAATAGTTTCATAGTTGTGCCATAATTGTATCATGGTTTAAAATTGAGATTAAAAGAAAAACAAGATTTTTCAAGGATTTTATAGAGCTATATAGCTCTTAATTTTGTTTTCTTCGAGCTGTTATTAGCCCTCAAAACATATTACAAATTTTGATGAATCGGTTCAGTCAATCTTGGAAAAAAAAAATTTGTTGTGTTTTTAATAAATTTTTACTTTTTCTCAATAACTCCCAGTAGAATAGTCGTATTTCAATCATTTTTTTTTATAGCCAATTAGTCCAGAAATCTATCTATGCATTGACCGAATCGTCAAAGTTGAGAACTTTTGAGATATACTCGTTTGAAAAATATTCTCTCTCGAGAAAAGTGAAGAAATTTTAATTTTACGTTTTTTTGACAAAAATTTGTAATATATTTTGGGGGCTAATAATAGCTCGAAGAAAATAAAATTAAGAGCTATTTAGCTCTATAAAATCCTTGAGAAAAATTGTTTTTCTTTTAATTTCAATTTTTAACCATAATACATTTTTGCCACAACTATGAAACTATATTTTTTCATCCCTTCTTTATTTCCGTACAACACTATGAGTTTATAAAATTTATAAAAAAGGTACGCCACAGTAGAAAAAACAGAAGAACCACTTTTCGGCCCAATTAATGAATTTATTTATATATTTTGGGGTTTAATTTTTGTATTTTAACGCATACTTATGTAATTTGTATGTATTAAAAATAATCATTCATATTCAAAACAACAACGAACATTTTTTTTGCCAAAGTTAAAAATTGAACCAGTTGAATATTAATAATCAATTTTATAGTAATTTTAATAAATATTTAACTGGTTTACTTTGGCAAGAAATGTTTGTTATTATTTTAAATATGAAATATTATTTTCAATAGATACAAATTATGTAAATATGCATTAAAATACAAAATTAAAACCTCAAAACATATAAATAAATTAATTATATGGGCCAAAAAGTGGTTTTCATTTTTTTCTAGTATGGCGCACCTTTCAAATTTTTTTTAAATTTATAGTGTTATAAAGAAATATATAAGGTTTGAAAAAAAAGTTTCATAATTGTACCAAAATTGTGTCGTGGTTAAAAATAGAAATAGAAATTTTTTGTTTGTCATCGCTATTATCGAGCTATATAGCTCTTAATTTTTATCTTTCTTGAAGCTATTATCAATCTTGAGCATTTTTTTTTTTTTCATTTTTTTACAAATTTAACTTTTTCTCGATATAATTGAGTTAAAGATCAACACTCCAGGCAACTCCAGAAAAATATGAAAAACGAACTTTGAAATGACGAAAATTGACAGAAAACGCTATAATGAAATATTTCCTGTTCTTGTGCCGCACGCGATCCAAAAAAAAGGAATAAAAGCTGAATGTACGAGGCAGGTAGAGTGAGGCGAAATTATCCCCTACAGCACATAACATTGCTGCAACGTTGCAGCAATGTTTTCATATTGCACGTGCAATGAAATATTGCAGATATGTTGTGGCAACATTGCGTACGCAACATTGCACTGAAACTTCTCCGCAATGTTTCGGGAATGTTCCTAAGCAACATTTCTGCAATATTTTGTTGAAACGTTGCTGCAATGTTGCAGCAATGTTGTCATATTGCACGTGCAATGATATATTGCAGATATGTTGCGGTAACATTGCTACGCAACATTGCACTAAAACTTCTCAGCAACGTTTCGGGAATATTCCTAAGCAACATTTCTGCAATATTTTGTTGAAACGTTGCTGCAATGTTGCAGCAATGTTGTCATATTGCATGTGCAATGATATATTGCACAAAATATTGCAGGAATGTTTCCTGCAATATTTTGTTGAAACGTTGTGAATAAATTGCAGCGATATTAATGAGATGGAACTTTAAATTTTACAACTACATGAGCGTAATAAATATGAAAAAGATCTATTGAAAAATATCTATTCATTTTCTTTTTCTTTTTTCATATTTCTTTTTAAAATTTTGTTGTGCTTTTGACATTAATAAGACATGTGATATTGCAGCGATATAATGTAATTAAGACATTGTGATATTCGTATTGAAAAAATGTTGAATATCAAAAAAGCTCTAAAACCAAATTTTTGTTTGTTTCTGAATGATTCTTATTCGCAAAATATGACTATATAGTGTAACGGGATGACCGGGGGCCTGCCACGATCTCGGCACTTCGCCTGAGATCCGTTAGGTGGCAGCGGTCGGTGAGCGCTCTCGCACTGGCGAGAGCGCCACCGAGCACCGATAAAGGTCCGGTATCGGGGTCTTAATTAACAATCAATTGTTGGAACATTTACCCGCACCCTGTGATAGCGCAGTTCGATGGACTGAAGAGTACATATTTTTATTTTATGCAATAATTCAAATGATAAAGTTTCTATTGCACGTAATATTCCTGCAATATTGCATATCCAATACGAGTGATATTGCTGGAATATTGAATATTGATTGCATGCAATATTTCTGCAATATTGCATATTGATTGCATGCAATATTTCTACAATATTGCATATTGATTGCATGCAATATTGCGGAATATTGCAGCAATAATTCAATCGGCGGACATAGCAACATAGCAGCAAGGTTGCTGCAATGTTACATGCAATATTGCAATGTTGTCGTGCAACATTTCAGCAACATTGCTGCAATATTGTGTGCCGTAGGGGATATTATAGCTGTGCTTTCTCTCACTCGCACTTCTGTAGCGCATGCGCGTAGTAGACATATAGACGCCGCTGTATATAGACGTAGGCTATCTCACTTTTACTCAGCGTGGCTGTCTCTCAACAGTGGTGAGCATATTTGCCCTTTTCCCACGTTTTAGAGGCATAACAACTTTAAAATTATCTAGCGCATTATCTATAGACGATAGAAAAAAAAGTTTTGATGTTTGTTACGCGAAATTTCAAGATCTGCAGATTTTGTTTGAAACTTTTTCCCGATTTCTTTGTCGTTCGTGTGATATGCCAATTTGAACTTTTAATTCATCGCTTTCACCCTTAATGACAGGGCTAGGCGTTAAAATTCATGCTGAGATCGATTTAGAATATCGAAGAACACAAGAAAAACATGTTCATTTGTCGTAGCTCCAATATTCCGCTTCTGGCGACCACGTCTGCTCGACTATAGCGACCTATTCGTTTACGAGCGAGCTCGAACGGCGGCTCGCTCTCTCGCGGAGAAGCGTGGAACCCGCGCGCTGGCTATTCACGCGGGACTCTATACCCGCGTGAATAATATAAATTATAATAATTAAAATAATTTAATGAATGTGAAAGTGCGCGTTGAATAATAATTCGTAAAGCTAACTTAAAATTAAATCAAATTCGATGGGTTTATAATAACGCGTAAATAACTATCGCGCTTGCGTATAAATAATCATGAATAATAAAATTGTACGTAAATTAATGGGAATGTGTAGTGTGTTTTAGGATGTTAATTGTATTTAATTGAACTAATTAAATATTTTCCTTTTTTTGTTTTTTTCCGTGCAAAAATAAAAATGAAAGAAAGAAAAAAAAATGTTTCGAGGCAAAACGAATCGACGTGTCGGTAACATGATCATGATTCTGCCCTCAAAGTTTAAAAATTCAAAATGGCGAAATTCAAAATACAAAATTCAAAATCCAATATGGCCGATAAAAAATGCAAAAACTTATTTTAATCGGATGAAATGAAAAATGGTGGATAAAATTTGCTTACTTTCAAGTCCACATTATGATTTTACCCTTAGCGCAACCCAGAGACAACGGTGTGGGCGTAGTAAAATCATGTCAGTGATGTTGTGGAATTGTAGAATCATGTCTCCTTTGGGGCGCTTAATTGTTTATAGTGAGTCCCCTTGCCGCTCACGATTCGGGGTGCTTGTTTAGTGAGTCCCCCTGCCTCTCACTATAAACAAGCACCCCGAATAGTGAGTGGCAAGGGGACTCACTATAAACATGCACCCCGAATAGTGAGAGGCAAGGGGACTCACTATAAACATGCACACCAAATAATGAGTGGCAAGGGGACTCACTATAAACAAGCACCCCAAAGAAGACATGATTTTACCACGCCCACGCCCACGCCCGCGCCGTTGTCTCTGAGTTGCGCTAAGGGTAAAATCATAATGTGAACTTGGAAGTAAGCAAATTTTATCAACCATTTCTTATTTCATCCGATTCAAATAAGTTTTTGCATTTTCTATCGGCCATATTGGATCCGCCATTTTGAATTTTTGAATTTTAAGGCCAGAATCGTGATCAGCGACCTCAAAAACCTCCAAGTGCCACATTTCATCCGATTCGAATAAGTTTTTGCGTTTTTTGTCGGCCATATTGGATCCGCCATTTTGAATTTTCAATTTTGAGGGCAGAATCGTGATTAGCGACCTCGCAAACCTCCGAGTACCACATTTCATCCGATTCAAATGAGTTTTTGCATTTTTTGTCGGCCATATTGGATCCGCCATTTTGAATTTTTGAATTTTGAGGGCAGAATCGTGATCAGCGACCTCGATAACCTCCTGAGTGCCACATTTCATCCGACTCAAATAAGTGTTTGATTTTTTGTCGGCTATATTGGATCCGCCATTTCGAATTTTTGAATTTTCAAGGCAGAATCGTGATCAGCGACCTTGAAAACTCCCAAGCGCTACATTTCATCGAATACAAATCAGTTTTTGAAATTTTTGTTAGCCATATTGGATTTGCCATTTTGAATTTTTTAATTTTTAGGGCAGAATCGTGATCAGCGACCTCGAAAACGCCGGAGCACCAATTTTCGTGAAGTTCCGATTTTTTCTTCTTTTTTACGCGAAGCGTGAAATTTTTCTTGCCACTCAAAGGGTAAAAAACGTCATTTTGGGGGTGAAAATGTTGATTACGACAAATTTAAAAAATACGTTGTTTGACTACAACCATTTTATACACTCGTGGTTGAAAAAAAGAGGTCTTCGAGCATCATCTATGAGAAGAAAAATATGGAAAAAAAAGTCTTTGGTTTTTTGAGTTTTTTTTGTTTTGTTTAAACGTGGATATATTTTTTTTTCTACTGGACAAAACTCAATTTTAACCTCGGATTCTGAAAGAGCACACTCGAAAGTACTAGGGACTATATTTTTTATTTGAAAATTCTTATTGTTCAATGATGAGAATTTGACTTGAAAATGATAGAAAAAATTACGATTCTTGGTCGTTAATGGGTTAATTCACTCATTTCCACAAATTTAGAAAAATAATCCACAATCCAAAGGTAATTGCGACCCTTGAAATAGAAGAGATCTGTGCCCACTTTTTTCCACGGTTCGTTCGGCACCTCATGTGTAATGGCGGCTCTCTTACGTTATTCTTTTGGAATGTTCGGCAGGTAACACAGTTATTAACTAAATTTTCAATTTGGTTCACCATACTCGGCCAAAATATAATTTCATGAGCTCGTGAATTTGTGAACGTAATATTGTGGCTCTCGGTCCACTTGAATTCGACGGCACGCTTCATCAACGATCTCAATGAATCTGTTAAGTTCGTTGGACCCGGTACAAACTTTGCGACGTACGTTGTCATTCCCAAAAATCGTCCAAGTTCAGCCACATCGCTTGGCTTTGCTATTTTTTCAATTGCCTCTACTTTATTCGAATCCATTTCGATACCTTTAGACGAGAAAATATGGCCCAAAAATGTCACTTTTTCTTGTGCGATCACACACCTGCATTTATTCAATTTGATATTATGTTCTCGGATTTTTTCGAAGATGTTCCGCAAGATTTCTACGTGTTCGTCTAAGGTCTTGGGCAAGATTATTATGTCATCTATATAAACTTGAACGTTTGGAAATCCTTTGAAAATTTCTGCATACCGTATGGCATTCTCAAGAATTTGTATCGCGCGAACGGTGTTTGAAATGCCGTTAAATTTGTGCTTTTCTCCGTTAACTTTATTTGATAGAAAGCTTTTTTCGCGTCTAGAATCGTAAAAATCTACGCACCCTCCATTTTTGCAGATATTTCCCCAAATTTTGGAAGTTTGTGATGTTTTCTGAGAGAGTATGTATTCAGATATTGAAGGTCTAAACAAATTCTCAAGGACATGTCCGGATTTTTATTACTACCACTGGATGCATGAACTCTGTTGGTTCTTCGACTGTAGCTATAATCCCTTATCTTTCCGTTTTTTCAAGCTTTTTTTTTGTACGCGCGTCCATTAATTTGAACGGCACACTTCGATACGGGACGACCCACACAGCACAAAAGTCAGAAATACTTCCTCGCGAACTCTTTTTTAAGACTACTTCTAGAGCAACACGTATGATATCTCGCAGACGTTAGTCTGAAGAAGTCTGAAATAAGAATAACTTAAGAGATCTTCGGAATGATATCAACTGTCAGATATCCTTAGAAGATATCTTCAAGATATTCCGTAAAAGACATCCAATACAAAGCCAGAAATTCTTCCTCGCGAATTCTTTTTCAAGACTACTTCTAGAGCAACACGTATGATATCTCGCAGACGTTAGTCCGAAGAAGTCTGAAATGAGAATTATTTAAGAAGAGTGTAAAAAGGTCAACATAACCTCAAAAATTTCTTGACGCATTTTTCTCGGAGATGGCTTGATGAAATGAAAAAAAATTAGTGGGGTCGCCTGCGTAATTAATGTGTACAGGTCATGGCCCCACTATATTCTTTTTTTATTCCATCAAGTCATCTCCGCGAAAAACGTGTTAAACGTTTTAGCTCTATCTCTCTCGCACTCACGAGAGCGGAAAGACGGGGGAGGGGGTTGAACCTCCCCTTAAGAGATCTTCGGAATGAATATTAAAAAGTTATTAGAAATTGCATATTCAGATGAACTACGTGATAATATTTGTTCGGATACGTATCGGAACCGTTTAAATTCTGGGATTTCACCACTGATATATCATATAAGTAAAGAGAATTCATAAGTAGTCGGTAGCGTAATAGGTAGCGTGATAGGTTCGCAAGTAGGATAGATAGGCAGGTCGCAGGTTCGAATCCCCGTGGAGGCAGATGAAATTGAAATGATGAAATCGAGTTTTTTTCTAATTTTTTTTAAATACAGTCGGTCCAGCAACTATGTAAATAAATAAAAATACGTATTAAAAATTTTTGCAAACGATAGAAATAAGAAAAAAATTAATTTTTGATAATTTTAAAGGAACCCTTAAAAAGTTATCTTGACGATGTCTTGTGAAGAAATCTCGCGATGGTAGTCTTTACGATATCTTTTTTGAGAAGTCTGAAAAAGTTATCTTCAAGACAACTTTTCACAGGTATCAAAATCATCCCTCAAAGTGGCGCATAAGACTACTTTCGGAACTCATTAAGATGTCTTTCGGAAAATGTATTCGGATGTCCAAATCTTACATAAGAAATCTACAGCGATTCTTTCAGACGTCATATTGCTGTGTGGGGATTTTTCCGACATAATTTTCTTTTAATTTGAAATCATATTCATAATTTTTTAACTTGCCGAGTTCCTCAAATACATCATTATATTCTTCAATCAATTTATTCGGTGTTCTTATAGTATCGAATCGCGTTATCAAATTCATTTTTACAGAGTCTTGCAGCCCCAACAACGGAACACTATCACAGTCATCTGCGACAAAATATTCAAGCCATTCAACGTGATCTTTTACTTTACGTCTGAGTCGAATTTTACCGAGGACCTTGACCTCTGTCTTATTATAATCAGTGAATCTTTGGGTGCACGGGATTAATTGTTCAAAAATCTCATTTTCGTCGAGATAACTCTTTGGCAAAATATTATAATAAGACCCACAATCGATTTTAAATTCAATCTGTACTTTGTAATCAAGCAATGTTACCGATTCTCGCCAATATTCGCATCCAATAGTCGCGACCTTTATACTACCTAGAAAATACAAATTGTTTTCATCTTCTTGGGCAGCATCGGTGTTGACGCTTCAGGCTTTATTTTTGCACACCTGTGAGAAGTGATTCATCTTCTGGCAGTTTCTACATTGCTTGTAGTAGGCTGGGCAATTCTTGAATGTGTGTGTATACCCACACTTCGAGCAGTTGTTGCTATCTCGGCTCCTCGTTTTCCACACAGCAATATGACGTCTGAAAGAATCGCTGTAGATTTCTTATGTAAGATTTGGACATCCGAATACATTTTCCGAAAGACATCTTAATGAGTTCCGAAAGTAGTCTTATGCGTCACTTTGAGGGATGATTTTGATATCTGTGAAAAGTTGTCTTGAAGATAACTTTTTCAGACTTCTCAAAAAAGATATGGTAAAGACTACTATTTCGAGATTTCTTCACAAGACATCGTCAAGATAACTTTTTCAGGGTTCCTTTAAAATTATCAAAAATTAATTTTTTTCTTATTTCTATCGTTTGCAAAAATTTTTTATAGGTATTTTTATTTATTTACATAGTTACTGGACCGACTGTATTAAAAAAAAACTAGAAAAAAACTCGATTTCATCATTTCAATTTCATCTGCCTCCACGGGGATTCGAACCTGCGACCTGCCTATCTATCCTACTTGAGAACCTATTACGCTACCGACTACTTATGAATTCTCTTTACTTATATGATATATCAGTGGTGAAATCCCAGAATTTAAACGGTTCCGATACGTATCCGAACAAATATTATCACGTAGTTCATCTGAATATGCAATTTCTAATAACTTTTTAATATTCATTCCGAAGATCTCTTAAGGGGAGGTTCAACCCCCTCCCCCGCCTTTCCGCTTTCGTGAGTGCGAGAGAGATAGAGCTAAAACGTTTAACACATTTTTCGCGGAGATGACTTGATGGAATAAAAAAAGAATATAGTGGGGCCATGACCTGTACACATTAATTACGCAGGCGACCCCACATTATCTTTTTTCATTTCATCAAGCCATCTCCGATAAAAATGGGTCAAGAAATTTTTGAGTTTATGTTGACCTTTTTACACTCTTCTTAAGTAGGTCTTATTTCAGACTTCTTCGGACTAACGTCTGCGAGATATCATACGTGTTGCTCTAGAAGTAGTCTTGAAAAAGAATTCGCGAGGAAGTATTTCTGACTTTTGTGCCGTATGAGTTGTTTTGGTTCCGTTGGCTTCTTCGCGTTGTAACGGTCCCTATGTTGATATTCGTTCGAACTCTCTGGAACAGGCTTGTGCGCGGCTTTTTTTCCTTTGTTGCTTTGCAACATTAATTACGCAGGCGACCCCACATTATCTTTTTTCATTTCATCAAGCCATCTCCGATAAAAATGGGTCAAGAAATTTTTGAGTTCATGTTGACCTTTTTACACTCTTCTTAAGTAGGTCTTATTTAAGACTTCTTCGGACTAACGTCTGCGAGATATCATACGTGTTGCTCTAGAAGTAGTCTTGAAAAGAGTTCGCGAGGAAGTATTTCTGACTTTTGTGCCGTATGAGTTGTTTTGATTCCGTTGGCTTCCTCGCGTTGTAACGGTCCCGATGTTGATATTCGTTCGAACTCTCTGGAACAGGCTTGTGCGCGGCTTTTTTTCCTTTGTTGCTTTGCAACTTATTTTTATTATTTGCAAATCGCACCGCGTTAACTCTTCCTGTTGAAAAGGACCGATATGAACCGATAGAATACTATAAATCCTCATAAATCTCTATCGGAACTTCGTGTGCATTTGTCCCTATTTCTAACAAATTCTAACAGTTCTATCGGTCCTTTTCAACAGGGCTGTCTGGTTCACTTTTCAGAGTCTGGAACTGCTTATCCGCAAGCTCTGCCGCTTGACACAGCTTAACACAACGATCTAGCGTTAATGCGTCTTCTCGTAATAATCGACTTTTTACCGCATTGTCTCGAATGCCACCAATTATTCTATCCTTGATTAAACTGTCTTTTAATTCGCCAAATTCACAATCCACGCTCAGTGTTTTCAATTCGGTTAACAAGTAACATCACTTCGGTATCCCCCTCCGATTTTGGTGAAACTCATGTATGTTGTAGAGCATTCGAAACTAAGAGACCCGTATTTTTTTATCGGCGGAAAAACGGTTTTAAGCGATGAAATCACCCTTTGAAATAAGTCATGTCAAGGGGTGATTTGGTGGTTTCACCCAGAAGCATTCGATCGATTTCAATGAAACAAAAACTAAAATGTTTCTTATGTGAAACCGTGAAAAATCCACCAAACCGATAAAAAAAAATAAGGGGGAAATAACCCCCAACTTTTTTCGCCCCCCTTATATAAAATGTGTGAATCCAATTGAATGAAACAGGTACTATTTTAAAGGGCAAACGAAATTAAAGTTTACGTGTTTTTGCATTTCAGCAAGACAGCAAGCTTAAAGGAGTAAACTACTCCTTACTCGAATTCCCTTATCACCACCGTGTTTTCTTAATTCAAAATGTGTCTCCTGATTCGAATGCAATTCGCTGCCGTCAATATTACCGCGTCCAAAGCACGGTCGTACATACAGGTCTTGCAACAAAGCTATCGGTTCTCGGTGACTTTCTCGCTTGCGCGAGGGCGCGCGCCAGCCGACGCCATCTAACGGATCTTGGGCGAAGTGCCCGAATACCCTTTTTCACGATCTAGGTATATACCGATAAAAACGTGGTCGTGAATGACCGTGAAAACCGTCTTATTGCGAAACGGTTCGCCCGAGATCCGCTAGGTGGTGTTGGCAGGTGTGCGCTTGTGGCGGTCGTTCCCACTCCACCGTCGCGACCACGGTCTAACATACAGGTCTTGAAACGACGGTAGAAGGGGTAGGCACTCTTATGTCACGTTTTTCGTCATTCCGATTTATGCCGCAAGGTTCGCCTTCGTAGGGGGATGCCAGCCCTTCTGTCTCTCATGCTCTCTATAGCTCTGTCTTGAACGCGCGCATGCAGCTTCGGCCCCCACACGGACGTATTTTCTTATGGTGTAAATTGATTTCGAAAAAATTATAAAATGTTTAACCGGACTATGAACAACGATGAATCTGAATCGGTTATTTGTAGGATATATAATAGGATTATTAATGGAATAAGCACTCAGGAGGCAAGATAATACAATACGCTGTGTTCGTAATATTGAGACTTTATTGGTTAGTCAATTTCGATAGTTTTTTTTTACAACGAATTGTTTTCTTAATTTGGAATTAACCTGTTGAGTAAACTGCCGCATTCTTAGGCGTATGTAATATATAATGGCAAATTCACTGAGGCACGTATGACACTTCCCTCCTTAAAATGCTCTTCGCAGACGTATTGCGTCTGTCTCAGTCCCGGAATCATCGCTTCCCATTTCTTAAAACGTTCCAAATTTTTTGGTACTCGAAAAACGGAACATTTTTTTTTTACGCCGCGACACCCCGTTCTACATTTAGGTACGGCGCACGGCTTTGTCATTTCTTTAACAGTTTAACACTTGTTTACTCGTTACATTGTTACAACTGGTTACAACCACGTTACAACGGTTACAACAGCCGAACTGAGGTTATGTTTCTCACTCGAATCGCATAAACTGCCGGGAATGCTGCTCAACGAAAGAGTGGGGGATGAATCCCTCTACGAAGGCGAACCTTGCGGCATAAATCGGAATGACGAAAAACGTGACATATAAGCGTGCCTACCCCCACCATTGAAATTCGGCTTCGTTTCAAGACCTGTATGTTAGACCGTGGTCGCGACCGACTAAGCAACCCGTCGCTTCGGGACAAGCCAAGCAGCGACAGCGGAGAAAACGAATACTGGTTCTAAGGCAGTGTTGCCGCGCTGGTACAATTGTACCATTTGCGGTACCTTTCATAACTCTCTGGTACCCTGGTACATTGATCAAATTTATGGTACTTTTTCGAATTTTTGGTCCCTTATGGTTCTTTTGGCATTTTATTGTTTTTATTTAAGGTGTTCACTTGCTGCGTCACTTAAGGGCTTATATACTTTTGGACGGCCGAAAAAGTAGGTGAAATCCGAGATTTTTTATTTCGAAAACCTCGATGCATATACTTAACATTTGTTCACAAGTTACCAGCAGTGGGTAACTAAGCCTACGCCAACGAATTGTTGTATCGCCAAAATTCAGTTAGCTACTCTGACTGGCGAGAGTTTGAGATTACTCCGTTATTTTGATCGGGATCTTACCAGATTAAGGGTTAGAACCCAAATGAGTCGAACCAAAGGTAGTCGTATAAAAGAATAATTTATTATCGTAGAAATAGAAAATACAAATGGTAATAATTAACAGAGGCGCGTTGCGCTCGCCTCGTCGGACCAGTCGTGCAGGTTGGTACTTTGAGTCGGAACTGTTTTGTGTCTGCTCTCGGGTCCGTTATATACGGGAAAGAGCGCAATCGCGTAAGCATTTCTTTGTTATCATATTATTGATTTAACAATAATTTCTTAGTACAAGATATTAGTATTTATATTCGTAATTCGGTTAAGATAACATGAATTACGAGATTTTCGTATTTAGTAAAACTGCTGACTTGGCAGTGCTTGGCCGAGACGACGATGATGCGTCGCTTGCGTAATTGTCATTCATCATAATTGCACCTGCTTGAGTTCGAACGCGTGTGCCACATGATGTAATGACAACAGTTGCCATATCTGGGGCACACGCGTCGTGATTTGGAATATTCGTAATATTCCGAAATCGAGGTATCTGGGATACAACATCCCTCCCCCCTTAAAAAGAAGAAAGTCCCTTTTCTTCTCGCTCGTCTCCGGCGAGCTAAAAATTGTTTTCTCTCGTTGATAATCTTTCAAAATTTTGTAACAATGTTCATTAAATAGTTCTTAGAGTATCCAGATTTCGTTTGTCTCCTCTCGTTTTTTTGGAATCGTGAGCGCATTTATCTCTATTGCTCCTACGGCAATTTTGCTGTTCCCGGTTTCTGAGACTGTTGGATGATGCTCTTGGGTTTCCGATGTACCTCTAAGTTTTTTGCAACAATCGCAAACAGCGTCGACCGTGTTTATTTCTTTATTTTGTCCAGTCCTTCGGCAATCCCTTGCGCGGTGTCCAATTTTTCCGCATGAAAAGCATTTGGTTTCACTTTTATTTTCTGGACCGACTGCAGATTGTGGGCGTTGGTTATTATTGCCCTGATGACGTTCTTCTTGGTTAGCCTCTGCGTGTGGGTAGGTCATTTTTTCGACCTCTATTGCCCCTACTACGGACTCGTGTAAGCTCTGATAGTTCCTGGCCCGTACGATGGCCCGAACTTCTTTATGGAGTCCGTTTTCAAAATTCATTTGCGCGCTACGTCGTGTAGCTTGTTCTATATAACGAGCGCCTGCCGCATCAATTGTTTCGCACAACTTCTCGATGACTTCTGCTGTCAATTTTTCGACTCATGTTGCGTATGTCGAAACTGATTCTTTTGTGCCTTGTTTAAGCAAGCAAAAATCGTACTGCAAGGCAGCGAGCGATTTTTTCTTACCGTAAAGGGCTTCTAATTCGGCCCGAAGGTCCTTTAAATTCCGAATAACCTTGTGCTTGGTTTCTCTTGTGGCTCTGTCTTCTAACTTGCTGCTTCGTATAAGGGTGAGCAAGGTTTCGCGTTGTCGAGGCCGTACTAATTTCCAAACAGCCTCACACGATAATATGAATCCTTCGAGTTGATCCGCATTATTTCCATCGAAGCTCTTAACATTTCTTAGTGCAGTCCCGATGTCGAGATAATCCGGTTCTTCGTTGAGGTTTCTTCCTGGTTCTTCTTCTGTCCACCTCCGGCTTGAAATGTTTTGGCGTGATGGTCTCGATGGTTGTGCGTCGAAACCTTCCCTCTGGTTTTGCTGGTTTATTGCGTCGAACGTCCTTTCTAAGGACCTTTTTATTGCGCTCATTCGTGCGTCCATTTCGGCGCCGGACGCCCGTAAATGCTCGAGCTCTTCGTCTTCTCGTACAGTCCGAAGATTGGAGAAGGGAATCGGTCCTGCTCCCGCCTGTGGAAGCGAGATCCTTGGCATCCCGTTCAGTATGCTATAGTTTCCAAATGCGTTTGTAGTATTCACATGGTCGATGTACCAACTGCTGATGTTTGGTCTTCGGGAAGCGTTAAGATCGTATAATTGTGATCTCATATTCTCTATTTCGTTGTCGATTGCTTGAGGGTCTACATTTCTCCCTGGTGATGTGTTTCCCGGTTCGTTAGTTGCCATATCTGCCCTAGGCTCGAAAACGCTGTCGTCGAGTTCCTCGAGCTCGTCTCCGGGCTGAAAAGCGCTACCTCTCCGAGTGTTTACTCGAAATAAAGGATTTGGAGAATTTGATTCAGTACTTGTATTAGGAGAGACTTCAGTGAGCGCTCGTCTTGCTCGATAAGCGATTTCTGCGAGAGCTGGTGTGAATTCTCCTAGGGCCTCTGGTAAGTCACCTAGGGAATTGCTTCGGCGTTGTGTACCCTCTGCCTTGGGAGTTTTTAGAGGAGTGCCCATATGTCACTCCACGCGGTTAGCATCGATTTAATTCTCAGAGTAAAATAAATATTTTTTGTTTCGTTATTCGCCTTGATTATGACCTATTTTGTTTCTTATGTGAAACCTTTTTATAAAGTTTTGATCTTTATAAAACTTGTGGTGAGTGAATGTGGTGCCACTTACAGTGCGCTTGTTTTCCACATCTGGCCGTCCTTCAACTCTGCTTGACGTTCTCCCGTTTGGCGACGTCCTTCGAGGATGCTGCAGCTTATCCTCGGTGATTTCGATTGGTCCTACGTCCGATTTCCTTATCTATCGGCACGTTCTCTATGATTCTCTGATCGTGCGTGGAACCTTGACGTATCTTGTCCTTGGTTCCTTTGGGCTCTTCTCACCCTTGAGAGCCTCTTCTTCACCGATTTCTTCGGTGGCTTCTGCTACTTCGTGTGCAGGATTGGCCTTTAACGTTTAGTTCCTTGGACACTTATCTCCTTTAAGGGCCGCTTCTTCACCTGGTTCTACTTAAGCAGGTGGCATCCGTATTCGGAACTTCTTCGAATACAGGTTTGACTTCACTTGATGGTTTTCTATTCAGCGATGATAATTCTTTTAACGAGATTCGTTTTTTACTCACTCTGGTATCCCACCGCTGCCACCAATGTTGTATCGCCAAAATTCAGTTAGCTACTCTGACTGGCGAGAGTTTGAGATTACTCCGTTATTTTGATCGGGATCTTACCAGATTAAGGGTTAGAACCCAAATGAGTCGAACCAAAGGTAGTCGTATAAAAGAATAATTTATTATCGTAGAAATAGAAAATACAAATGGTAACAATTAACAGAGGCGCGTTGCGCTCGCCTCGTCGGACCAGTCATGCAGGTTGGTACTTTGAGTCGGAACTATTTTGTGTTACGATAATACACACGATCTCTATATTGTTATTATAAAATGCTTGGAAACGAGTTTAAGATTTTTTTTGTAATTATCAATGAAATAAATGTATCTCGCTGCTGCATTACTACGTTTCTGTGCTCCGTTAATATTAAATTGTTATTGTTAATATTAAATTTTTTAAAGCAATGAAACTGTTTATTATAATTGTCGATAAAATAAAACTCGCCGCTGTATTTCTGTGTTCTGCACATTTATTATTTACGTTATTAAAACCAAAAATGTTTCTACATTATTCGCTGATACACCTTTGTCAATGGCACCTAAAATTCGACTAATTATATACATAGAGACATATTTAGACTATACACATTTTCATCGTTATCATAATTATCATCGTCATCATCATTATGATCGTTATCATCGTTATTATCATTATCATCGTTACCATCATTATTATCGTTATCATCATTATCATCGGTGATAAACAAATTAGAGAAAAAAAATCAAATTACTCGTTCGAAATCGTCGCGTTGTGGTGACGAAAGATTTTCGTTCTGACGGTAGACTGCACGGGACACAAAAATTTGGACATCGGCATTGGACTCGGTGGCTTCAGTATCGATACCAAAAGTGGAATAGCCAGTGGTACTATTGAACTCATTAAAATCGACACTTACAGTACGTATCTCATTCCTTTTCCTCACAATTTTGCGAGTTTTATTCCCAAATTGCGTGACACGTACGCCTTTCTCGTATCATTAAAACTCATGAGTAAGCTCAAAATCAAATAATTTCTCATGATTTCCTTACATATCCGCGAAGAACCCGGTAGTCGGTACCAAACCTGATCACCCGCTCGGCCTGTAAACTATTCGCTCTCGAATTATGGGTCTATATGGGAATGAGAGTTCTCATGTCAAGAGTGTATCGTCCCTCGATGTAACCTTGCGCGACGAATGGAAGATCAATCGTACAAATAGCGGTGACGAATTTATGTCTACAAGACGACCGGCAATCATATTCATAGACGGTGATCTCGGCTGGGACCAATAATGATAAGGAAATCAACGACTCCCGATTTGCTAAAAATGTTTTACAAATTCGACGAGTTCTGCAGTCAACAATTCAGAAGTATCAAGCGAGTTTTCAGTTCATTGCAACCGAGACATCAGCGTGCCAATAGCAGTAGCTTCAAGAAGACACAGCGAAATAAAAGATCAACCGTGGAGGGTAAAACGCACTTTTTCTTTTTCAAATATAATTCTGATCCTCATATTTCGAAATGTGTAGAAAATATTTCTCCGAAACGTGTGTGCATGTGGGTACAAAAAATGCCAAAAATATGAGGAAATATGAGGAAGTATATTCAATTGCAGTGTGATATTAATCACTTTTTATTTCTTTTTACAAAGGACCATGGACCGGCGTGTTTTGGCACAAGTGGCCAGTCTACAATTGGGCAGCCTGAGGTTTTCCTTACCGACAAACGACACTGTTCTCGGTGGTTCAATGGAATTGCACAGTTACAACATCAGTCTCGCTTGTTTTCATTATATTAACTTCAAGAGGAAAAGTTGGGTTCGGTTTTCCCTCAAGGAGCCGTGCATAAGTTTCGCGACCGAGGTCCTGTAAAAAAAACTCCCCTGCGGTCAGCACGATATCTCTGGATTGGATAATCTAGAATAAAAGAATAAAAAAGATTCCTTTGATAAGAGGTATAATGTAGTATTTATTCAAAGGAATAAGCAAAATATTAATTTTTAACATAATGTTGGCTTCGGAAAAAAAAAAGTGATTTTTGATAAAAATATTTGCCTTAAATTGTTTATAAAATGAAAAGTATTTATCAGTGAAAGAAAACCTCCGATTAATTACTTAGAAATATATTTATAGAGCTTGTGTAAAAATTTGAGTCTAATCTGTTATGCCGTTTTTGAGAAATCTTTATTTTCTGTTTATACACTTAAATATCTGTACATTACGAAACTAAAATGTTCGTAATGTACATATCCGTACATTACGAAACTACAATGTACAAATCGATTTTTTGTAAATCCTGACTGCGTATTAAAAAATGCACTGCGATACTTCATTGGTGAATTTTGTAGGCGTAAAATTGACGTTTTTACTATTTCGACAGCGTATCCATTAATAAATTCGATAATTGTACGTGAATTTTAGAATACACATTATACAAGGATTTTCTTTATTGCCCAAATTGCTAGCTGATTTTTCCTAAAAACAACTTCATGAAATAAAAATAGAATAGGGGGTTTGCCTTTGCTTATTTGTTGGACAACTATTTACTGTTTATTCCATCAAGCCATTTTTCAATTATATTTAAATGAATTTGAAAGATTTTGAGGTCATGTTCATCTTTATTATCGCTGTGAATGTACTTTTATGGATTACAAAATTACAATGTTTATTTACAAGTAATCATGGATTATTTGACAAAACTGTGGCCTGATTATATAAAACTATATGTAGCTTTGAATGCAAGGAATATCGATGGACATTTTTTAAGGCGCAATGTTTCTGCTATATCTGATTAATGATATTTTTCCTTTCGCAGTGTTTTTCGGCAGGTGCTGAAATTGGACAACACAAAAATGATCATCCCTCTCAATTTATGGTACGTTTCTCTTCCATTCTGCCACTTTTTTCGTGATTCGATGAAAAAAAAACTGATTTCGATAATGATGAATTACAAAAATGAAATTATAAAATAAAAAGAAATCATAATATCCCTTATGGAATCTCGAAAATTTTAAACTCAGGACACAATTGTTTTCAGATGTTTTTGCTTGAAAAAAAAGAAAAATTAAAAATTTTGAAAAAAATAAAAAAATCCATAATTGAAAAATTAATTTACGCAATTTCATTTTCACAGGACTCTGGAACAATTAGCATATTCAATGGAAGAGGCAATTGGATAGCCAGAGAACATCTCAGATTACTCGACGCCATTGAACAATTTGGCTTTCGCAATTGGGAGGATATCAGCAAACATATCGAAGAAAGAACCCCTGAAGGTTCGTCATTTATTTAATTTCGAATCTTATTGGGAACAAATTAGATTTTCAAGTTTCACGTCGAATAATTCGTACCCACAATTCTATATAATCTAACGCCTCATTTTAATGTCTATTTATGTTCTTTTTTTTACAGAGGCGAAAGAGGAGTACATCGTCAGATATCTCGATGGAAATATCGGAAACCACACGTGGCCACCAACAGAAAGCTACAGACCAAATCTCACCGATCAAACGAGCTCCGATCATGGTCCGTTATCGCCGGATCTCACCTCGAGGCTGCCGCCTTTGGACATTACACCGGAGGAAGCTACCAAACTCGGTTACATGCCACAACGCGACGATTTCGAACGAGTAATTTGATTTTTTTTCTCTAATTTGTTTATCACCGATGATAATGATGATAACGATAATAATGATGGTGACGATGATAATGATGATAACGATCTAATGATGATGACGATGATAATGATGATAACGATGAAAATGTGTATAGTCTAAATATGTCTCTATGTATATAATTAGTCGAATTTTAAGTGCCATTGACAAAGGTGTATCAGCGAATAATGTAGAAACATTTTTGGTTTTAATAACGTAAATAATAAATGTGCAGAACACAGAAATACAGCGGCGAGTTTTATTTCATCGACAATTATAATAAACAGTTTCATTACTTTAAAAAATTTAATATTAAGAATAACAATTTAATATTAACGGAGCACAGAAACGTAGTAATGCAGCAGCGAGATACATTTATTTCATTGATAATTACAAAAAAAATCTTAAACGCGGTTTCAAGCATTTTATAATAACAATATAGAGATCGTGTGTCTGTTAACATTCATTGTCACGCAATTATTTAATTATTACTGATTTAATTATTAATTGATTAAGTACTTGATTTCACGATTAATTGTCGCGTACAGTGCGCGCGATAACCTCAAAGTGCATTATTTACCAAAGAACTCCGGAACTCCGGATTATTTTTCATAGCGTGCTAGTTTGACAGGTTTGGCTCGCCATCTGTTGAGGACCTGCGCCATTCTCTTCAAGGCTCTTGGCATTTAATTCGTTTTTTAATGAACGGGTTCACATCACGTATTCAATCTCTCAAAGCCCAGAATATGCTTGCAGAGACACGTAGCGGTCGTGCCAGTAACCCAGTTTCGAGGAATCGAAGTCTAGTGACTTTCGGGCGAACATGACTCGGGCGAAGATGCCCCGGGCGAAGATGACACCCTACCGATTTCTCGAAACTGGGTTACTGGCATGACCGCTACGTGTCACTGCAAGCATATTCTGGGCTTTGAGAGATTGAATACATGATGTGAACCCGTTCCATTAAAAAACGAATTAAATGCCAAGAGCCTTGAAGAGAGTGTTACCCGTTCCCAACAGAGGGCGAGCCTAACCTGCCAAAGTCGCCGCAACATGCATTTCGTGCCACAATTGTAGTAAACAATATCATCAGTCAAAAGCAAGCAAAGTTGGTATAAATACTGCACTTTGAAGTTATGGCGTGACAATTAATCATGAAATGAATTAATTAATAATTAATAATAATAATAATAATAATAATAACAATAATAATAATTAATCCATGAAATAATTAATAATTACTCGATTGTGCGACGATTTATGTTAACGCACACGAACTCTATATTGTTAATAATAATAAGAACTTGAAAACAAGTTTGATGTTCTTTTATTATTATCGATGAAATTAAACTCGCCACTGCTGTGCACCGCTGTGTTTCTGCGTTTTGTTAATATTAAATTGTTATTGTTAATAACAAATGTTAGAAAGCAATGAAATGGTTTTTTTTATAATAGTCAATGAAATAAAACTCGCCACTGTACGTACTTGAAAACAAGTTTAATTATTTTTTATTGTTATCGATGAAATGAAACTCGCCACTGCACTGCTGTGTTTCTGTTTTGTTAATATTACATTGTTATTGTTAATAATAAATATTTGAAAGTAATGAAATTGTTTTTTTTACAATTGTCGATGAAATAAAACTCGTTCGAAGCGTCTTCATCGTGACGTTTGTACGTTCCTCAGCGGGGCATCATTGCATCAAACGTCTCTAGTAATAATTTTCACACTGCATTGCAGGCATTGCGTAGACGCGAGGATCCACCTGATCGTCAACTCCCGTTACTCCGGCGGGATGATCGTCAGCCTGAAATGGAATCGAACGAAAAAATTTCCTTGTTTAAAAAAGCCATGTCTAAATTATCGCGCAAATTCGCTAATGTATCATAGTCATTCCACTCCGTTTTCTAATTCCGTACCTTGATGATAAATACTTCGGTCCATCGAATAAATCTGCTTGTTCCCATATAATCTGTGCTATTGTGAACTCTTATCGACAGTATGCCGACCATTGCTTTGCCGTCAATTGGATTTTTAGTTCTGAAGAAACACGAAAATGGAAAGTGAGAAAATCATAAATTTTCCACTCGATATTGGCAATGACATTTTTAATTCGCAATTCAGTTTGTTACGGTTTTTTCTGTACGCAGATTGTTTTTCTACTCCTCTTTTAAAACCCTGCAAATTGAAATTTGCACATTGCTTCCTCCTAATCTTTATCCACAGTTCACATAGCTTCCTTTAACACACGGTATGGCGATCAAATTTGGCTTCCTCATAAAGGAAGCTGTGTTAAGTATTGAAAAATATTAGTATTCAATGTGCAAATTCGATCAATCTTCGCCAAATTTGATCACGAACAAACCTTGATAGCTATACAAGTTCTGTACGAAGTTTCTGTAAAATATATTGAAAATTGTGCAAGCTAGAGCGCTTGCACTATTTTTCAAAAAAAATCAAAATTTTATAAAATTTCAATCCCTCGATAGATTTTTGCCAAATTTAATGGCGAACAACCTTAACAGGTATATTACCTCTATGCAAAGTTTCAGTACAATATCTTAAAAATTGTACAAGTTAGAGCGTTTTCGCTATTTTTCAAAAAAATCAAAATTTCATAAAATTTTAATCCCTCGATGGATTTTCGCCAAATTCAATACCGAACAACCTTAATAGCTATACTAATTATGTACAAAGTTTGAGTGCAATATCTTGAAAATTGCATAGGCTACAGCGTTTACGCCATTCTTGCAAAAACGAAAAAAGTCGATAAAATCTGAACACCCGTTATAATGAAAACAAATTTTTGTTCATAATGAAGAGCAATTCGTGCTCGACAAGTGTGCCAAATTTTAGCTTGATATCTCGAAGCTTTTTCGAGTTATTAATCGTACATTTACATCTGAAACTATTTTCCATGATTTTTCTGTTCTCCACGAATTCTCAAAAATTACCATGTACGAATTTTATTATGACTCGCCATTGAAACGAATCCATGGGGAATCTCGATACTGACGAGTATCCGGTTCTCCTCGATTTTTTGTCTTCGTCGATCAATGCGAATACTCATTGAATACTAATATTTTTCAATACTTAACAAAGCTTCCTTTATGAGGGAGCCAAATTTGATCGCCATACCGTGTGTTAAAGGAAGCTATGTGAACTGTGGATAAAGATTAGGAGGAAGCAATGTGCAAATTTCAATTTGCAGGGTTTTAAAAGAGGAGTAGAAAAACAATCTGCGTACAGAAAAAACTGTAACAAACTGAATTGCAAATTAAAAATGTAATTGCCAATATCGAGCGGAAAATTTATGATTTTCTCACTTTCCTTTTTCGTGTTTCTTCAGAACTAAAAATCCAATTGACGGCAAAGCAATGGTCGGCATACCGTCGATAAGAGTTCACAATGGCACAGATTATATGGGAACAAGCAGATTTATTCGATGGACCGAAGTATTTATCATCAAGGTACGGAATTAGAAAACGGAGTGGAATGACTATGATACATTAGCGAATTTGCGCGATAATTTAGACATGGCTTTTTTAAACAAGGAAATTTTTTCGTTCGATTCCATTTCAGGTTGACGATCATCCGGCCGGAGTTGACGATCAGGTGGATCCTCGCGTCTACGCAATGCCTGCAAGGCAGTGTGAAAATTATTACTAGAGACGTTTGATGCCCCGCTGAGGAACGTACAAACGTCACGATGAAGACGCTTCGAACGAGTTTTATTTCATCGACAATTGTAAAAAAAACAATTTCATTACTTTCAAATACTTATTATTAACAATAACAATGTAATATTAACAAAACAGAAACACAACAGTGCAGTGGCGAGTTTCATTTCATCGATAACAATAAAAAATAATTAAACTTGTTTTCAAGTACGTACAGTGGCGAGTTTTATTTCATTGACTATTATTAAAAAAACCATTTGATTGCTTTCTAACATTTGTTATTAACAATAACAATTTAATATTAACAAAACGCAGAAACACAGCGGTGCACAGCAGTGGCGAGTTTAATTTCATCGATAATAATAAAAGAACATTAAACTTGTTTTCAAGTTCTTATTATTATTAACAATATAGAGTTCGTGTGCGTTAACATAAATCGTCGCGCAATCGAATAATTATGAATTATTTCATGGATTAATTATTATTATTGTTATTATTATTATTATTATTATTATTATTAATTATTAATTAATTCATTTCATGATTAATTGTCACGCCATAACCTCAAAGTGCAGTATTTATACCAACTTTGCTTGCTTTTGACTGATGATATTGTTTACTACAATCAACGAATTAATTCGTTGCTACAATTGTGGCACGAAATGCATGTTGCGACGACTTTGGCAGGTTAGGCTCGCCCTTTGTTGGGAACGGGTAAAACTCTCTTCAAGGCTCTTGGCATTTAATTCGTTTTTTAATGGAACGGGTTCACATCATGTATTCAATCTCTCAAAGCCCAGAATATGCTTGCAGTGACACGTAGCGGTCATGCCAGTAACCCAGTGTCGAGAAGTCGAAGTCTAGTGACTTTCGGGCGAAGATCGCCCGGGCGAAGATCAGACGACTCTACCGTCCATGTAGTACATGGTCTAAGGTACGTCGACAAGGGCTGTCAGTGTGTGAAACATGGAAACACTCTGAGTTTTAAGTTATATTTTTAAATACTTCTTCTCAATACTTGCTGTTATTCGATGTAAAATTAATCGAAATGGCAGGAAAACCTCCCGAAAAAAAAAATCCTTGGTCGTCGCTCTCGACGCTCAATACTTTTGACAAAGGTTCGTCACAACCTATTTCTTTTATTTAGCCCGCGTATTTTGAATTCACGATTATCGTTTCGAAATTAGCCTTATGTTTTTATTATTTTTTTCGATATCAATGATTAATATGCAGGGAATTTTCCAAAAACACAAGGAATGTCTTACGAGTCTTCAAACTAAATTCATTATCGAATTGGATAACCCCTGTCACTTGGTTTTGTTACCACAAAAATTCCGTGTATTATTTTCGTTCATTGTGAAACCATGATTGAAAAATACACACTGTGATTTTGAAAATTTATTAGATCACATATTTTTTTCAAAATAAGTAATATAATTTGATTTTAGGTAAATTCCAAAGTTGAATTTCCAAGCTGCCTCGCCTAATTATTATCGTAACTGCCAAAATAAGTATCATTTATAGAAAACGAAAGTGGATCACTCAGAAAAGCCTTTTTTCAGAAGAACGACTAATTTTTTAATAAATTTTCTCGCTAAAGAATAATCGGCTTCGTTAAAACTTAAGTCTTAATTGAAATATGTATTCCAATTATTGTAACACTAAAGTCGGTTTTTACAACGATTATAATGAAATACATGGACAAAGTAGCTACCGGTCCAAGAAAATCTTGGTAACCTGTAAATGTCAGAGAATGGAAAAAATGATCAAGGAAAAGTTAGAAAATTGTTTCATGGTCAAAGAAAATGAGTAGCGATATGAACTGGAGAAACCCTGCGAATTAAAAATTTGCACATTACTTCATCATCTATTTCTATAGTTCACGAAGCTTTCCTTCATGTGTATGAATATGGTTAATTCTATCGTCCTTATTTCAGATGTTTTATGAAGTACGAGAAAGATGAGGAAGCAGAATAAAAATGTAAAATTTTTAGTGTCACTTTAATTAATTAAAGTATACTTTAAATAATTAGAATACTGATACTCTGAAACCCAAATAAACCCAAATAATTAGAATACTCTGATTAATTAGAGTATACGGCATAATGCTCGAATGTCTCAATGGCAATGCTGATGACTTGAATAATATCTTTCCAAGTCAGTCAAAAATTACTGATTCATTATCGAATAAGAACAGTGTAAAAATCATAGCTCATCTCATCTCTCACCATTGTTCTTTGGAGATACAGTGCCCGTTGTTTATTTTCAAAGGATTCATCATGATTACTTAGATTCAAATGAATCTTCTGAAGGTGATTTTTATCAGGAACAAAACATAAAACTGTACACATGACTCATTCATCATCACTTCATCACCGGATCATTTGACCAATTCTCAGCCGATACTCCAAACATTTCTACTTTAAATTGAGGCTAAACCCCAGGTCCCCTGCCTTTCCGCTCTTATGATGCGAAAGAGATAGCCTATAGGCCTTTTCTTAAGGAGGTTCATCCGGTAGATGATTTACAATACAGATGTTGATAAAACATCAGAAAATAGTTATTAATATCTAAAAAGTCATCGGTTAAATTTTCAAGACCTGAGGGTAAGTTGTTCGTGAGAAATAAATAAAAATGTGAATCCTAAATAACATGGGCTCTTATGGGATACCGCCTATAAATATTAAATGCACAATCATTACAATACAGATTTTGACGAAAATTTAAGAATTAATAAAAAGTATCTAAGGAACATTTTTAGAGCTTCATAAAATCGATTAGGTACTTGTGAGATTCATAATAAATTAATTAGTCTCGAAAATTCTGATTATTTTGAGGTTAAGCATTGTCAATGACTAGGCTAGTTATCGCTTATTTTGAGGTTAAGCATTGACATTTTTCTTTTGACTCACTCGGTACCAGATGAACCTCCTCAAGGCCAGGCTAAACCCTTGCCCCTGTGGCTTTCCGAGATATGTGAGTAAAAGAGAGATAGAGCTAAAATTTCGAACACATTTTCTCGAAAACGACTGTATGGAATAAAAAAATAATACTGGTAACACCTGCACACATTGATGACGCAGACGACACCACTATTCATTTTTATTTCATCGAGTCATCTTCGACGAAAATGTGTTAAAAGAGTCTTGAGGTTATGTAGACTTTTAATATGTACACAAATTCATACCCCAAGATATTCAACGCATTTTTCTTGGCAATAGCGAAGCATGATAATAATAATAATAATAATAATAATAATAATAGTAATAATAATCATCATCATCATCATCATCAAATAAAGCTCGTTATTGTAGGGCAATAGCACAGAGACGTCCCCAATGTTCGTTTTTTATTTCCTTGAGTCGTTTACGCAAAAAAAGTGTTTAAAGTTTTGAGGTGATTGTGTTAGACGGATTCATATCGCAGATCAGTTTTTTTTTCACAAATCTCACTACTTGACATTATTTCAGCAAAAAAAATTGGACCATCTCGGTGCCATCAATCTACAATGACTGGTTTAATTTGATGAAATTGTATTTTACCGTTTCTAATCAAAATGTGTTGAATATCTTGGGGCGTCAACTCGACTTTAAAAATGTCAGCATAACCTCAAAATATCTTAAGCACATTTTTGTTGATGGTGGCTTGGTGAAATTAAAAACTCAAACTGGGGTCGCCTGCGTAGCTAATGTGTGCAGGTTGTCTCATAATTATTTTTTGTTTGGTTGATTCGTTTGAGAGAAAAATATACTCGAATACTCGAAATTTTAGTTCTGTCTCTTTTGCACTGAAAATCGCAGAAAGGTGGGTTAGGATTAACCTGGCCCATAGAGCTATTATGGGTGCATTCCATCATTGGCTTGAGGTGATTGAAGCGTGATATGCAGCGTTCCATTAATTCTACAGTTTGCTTCAAGCGCGGATTTCGTGACGAAGTGAGAGTAATGGTTGGGTTATGGAGGAGTGTGACGTCCCAGTCGCGCAGAAATTGAAGTTGGCGGGGGAATTGGCAGACTTTCGTTGACAAGGAGCCTTTCTTCGCAGAAAGGGGATTTCGGAACGCGCGCAGGTGTTTGAATAATTTTAAAGTTACATTGAAACACACATATTTATTGAATGAATTAAATGAATCGCGTCCGTCAATATATTTATATGATTATATGTGAATAATATTCAAAGAAAAAATAATTAATTTCTAGGAAGATGAATTTACAAAATAACATTTTCATCTCAGAAAAATGAATTTGAAGCTCAAAGTTGATTGCTGCTCGATTGAATGTCGGATAACGACTGCCTTTGGCAAGACACGTCGCTGCGTCAGTGCAGCCAGATCGGGCGTAAAATCGACCCCCACTCTGCGGCTTTGCGCGCTGCCACACAATGATGGCCGCCCGTGTCTGTGAGCGAACGACGTTCGTGTCGCTTCGGGAGAGCCGAGCGCGGCCGAAGCGTCGACCCCTCGCGCGCTGTTGTTCTCCCACCCCATGGCGTCAGATATACGAACACACATAGAAGTCGCACGTCCGTGTGCGACTACAATGTAAGCCGAAGCCGAAGCTGCCGAGGGCCCGGGCTCCGCGGAAAAACGCGGTGAGACTCGAGGCGTGACGTCACCCGGGATCACGAGCGGGTTTTTTTTAATTTAAATGATTTTTTCCCTCGGTGCTCTCCGTTATCAATGAAAACGGAAAAATTTATCGGGGAACATTATAAATTATTTTTCAGTTCATATGTCGATTGAAATGTAATAATAATAAATAATAAAAACATTTTTCGTCAAGAAATTACTAACGACTTATCGCGTGCCTAATGCCAAAAGGGCCTATAAAATTTTTTTTTTGCCATTCTTCTTAAAATTGCTTGAAACGTGAAGATCTGTAAAAAAAAAATTTTTGATGTACTAAAACCAAAAGGGCCTATAAAAAAAATCAAAATTTTTCAAAGTTTTGAATAGAAATTGCATACCAGAGCATTTTTTTTCGAATTTTTTTTTTTTTTTTTTGAAAAAAAAAAGTTTAAATAATTTGCTATTGTTTATTTGTTTCAACATTTTGATATTTTTTATTTGTTTAAGCAATTTGTTTAAACGTTTGTTTAAATTATTTGACTTGTTTTCATTTTTTTTTTTGCAAAAAAAAAAGTTGAAGTAATTTGTTATTGTTTATTTGTTTCAACAATTTGTTATTTTTTATTTGTTTAAAGAATTTGTTATTGTTTATTTGTTCAAACAATTTGTTCTTTTTTTGAAACAATTTGTTATAGTTTATTTGTTTAAATAATTTGTTATTGTTTATTTGTTTGAACAATTTGTTATTGATTAAAACGAAACTTAAAGTACTTCTACTTTAAGTACTTTAAATCTAAAGTACTTAAAGTAATAAGTACCTAGTACTTTAAGTACTGCCGGTACTTAATACTCTAAGAACTTAATGTATTTTGTACTTTATATTTGAAGTACTTAAAGTACTAGGTACTTATTACTTTAAGTACTTAAGATTTAAAGTATTTAAAGTACAAGTACTTAAAAAATCAAGTACCAATTTCAAGTACTTTTTGTATTAAAGCATATTTTTACCTTGCATGATACACTGAGAGTCGACAGATTGGAACAGAAATATTAAAACCAAGAATTATCAGAAGCACTGACGATAGAAATTTATTTTTTTTAAATCTATTTTGATACAGGTATTTATGATAATTCATGATAAATTCACGATATTATATCATGAATTTTTACAATCGTGGATCCGAATCAATAACAAATTGTTCAAAAATAAACAATAACAAATTATTTAAACAAATAAACTATAACAAATTGTTTTAAAAAATAAGAACAAATTGTTTGAACAAATAAACAATAACAAATTCTTTAAACAAATAAAAAATAACAAATTGTTGAAACAAATAAACAATAACAAATTGTTGAAACAAATAAATAATAACAAATGATTTAAACTTTTTTTTTCCAAATGAAAAAAAAAAAAATTTCCCAAAAAAAAATTTAAAAAAAAAAAAAAAAAATTTCAAAAAAAAATTTTTTCAAAAAAAAAAAAAAAAAAAAAAAATTCCAAAAAAAAATTTCAATTTTCTTAGCGGAAAGTAAAAAAAAAATTATAGGCCCTTTTGGCTTTGGAAATTTTTTTTTTGTCTTTAGGCTTAGAAAATGTTGGCAAAACGATTGGCGCAAAAAAAAAATTATAGGCCCTTTTGGCATTAGGCACGCGTTATTTACAAGCGATCCTAAATAAATAATTTAAAATGGAATTCAAATGTAAACCTCTTTATGAATTAAATTACTTCTTTGAAATAATTTAAATTTAAATTTGAATTTAAATATTTTTACGACAAATATTTTTACGAAAAATATTTTTACGAAAAATATTCATTTGTGACAACAAATCAAACCAAATATTTAACAATATTTTATAAATTATTGTTTTTCGATTCGATTTTTTTTTTTTGAAAAAATTTTTTTTTTTAATTTTTTTTTTTTTTTTAATTTTTTTTTGGGAAAAATTTTTTTTTTTTCATTTGGAAAAAAAAAGTTTAAATCATTTGTTATTATTTATTTGTTTCAACAATTTGTTATTGTTTATTTGTTTCAACAATTTGTTATTTTTTATTTGTTTAAAGAATTTGTTATTGTTTATTTGTTCAAACAATTTGTTCTTATTTTTTAAAACAATTTGTTATAGTTTATTTGTTTAAATAATTTGTTATTGTTTATTTTTGAACAATTTGTTATTGATTCGGATCCACGATTGTAAAAATTCATGATATAATATCGTGAATTTATCATGAATTATCATAAATACCTGTATCAAAATAGATTTAAAAAAAATAAATTTCTATCGTCAGTGCTTCTGATAATTCTTGGTTTTAATATTTCTGTTCCAATCTGTCGACTCTCAGTGTATCATGCAAGGTAAAAATATGCTTTAATACAAAAAGTACTTGAAATTGGTACTTGATTTTTTAAGTACTTGTACTTTAAATACTTTAAATCTTAAGTACTTAAAGTAATAAGTACCTAGTACTTTAAGTACTTCAAATATAAAGTACAAAATACATTAAGTTCTTAAAGTATTAAGTACCGGCAGTACTTAAAGTACTAGGTACTTACTACTTTAAGTACTTGAGATTTAAAGTACTTAAAGTAGAAGTACTTTAAGTTTCGTTTTAATCAATAACAAATTGTTCAAACAAATAAACAATAACAAATTATTTAAACAAATAAACTATAACAAATTGTTTTAAAAAAAGAACAAATTGTTTGAACAAATAAACAATAACAAATTCTTTAAACAAATAAAAAATAACAAATTGTTGAAACAAATAAACAATAACAAATTACTTCAACTTTTTTTTTTGCAAAAAAAAAAATGAAAACAAGTCAAATAATTTAAACAAACGTTTAAACAAATTGCTTAAACAAATAAAAAATATCAAAATGTTGAAACAAATAAACAATAGCAAATTATTTAAACTTTTTTTTTTCAAAAAAAAAAAAAAAATTTCGAAAAAAAATGCTCTGGTATGCAATTTCTATTCAAAACTTTGAAAAATTTTGATTTTTTTTATAGGCCCTTTT
This sequence comes from Alloplasta piceator, assembly GCA_946863875.1. Lineage (NCBI taxonomy): Eukaryota > Metazoa > Arthropoda > Insecta > Hymenoptera > Ichneumonidae > Alloplasta > Alloplasta piceator. The sequence goes on from OX333078.1 coordinate 18,279,238, forward strand.
GGTTTTAGTACATCAAAATTTTTTTTTTTTACAGATCTTCACGTTTCAAGCAATTTTAAGAAGAATGGCAAAAAAAAAAATTTTATAGGCCCTTTTGGCATTAGGCACGCGATAAGTCGTTAGTAATTTCTTGACGAAAAATGTTTTTATTATTTATTATTATTACATTTCAATCGACATATGAACTGAAAAATAATTTATAATGTTCCCCGATAAATTTTTCCGTTTTCATTGATAACGGAGAGCACCGAGGGAAAAAATCATTTAAATTAAAAAAAACCCGCTCGTGATCCCGGGTGACGTCACGCCTCGAGTCTCACCGCGTTTTTCCGCGGAGCCCGGGCCCTCGGCAGCTTCGGCTTCGGCTTACATTGTAGTCGCACACGGACGTGCGACTTCTATGTGTGTTCGTATATCTGACGCCATGGGGTGGGGGAACAACAGCGCGCGAGGGGTCGACGCTTCGGCCGCGCTCGGCTCTCCCGAAGCGACACGAACGTCGTTCGCTCACAGACACGGGCGGCCATCATTGTGTGGCAGCGCGCAAAGCCGCAGAGTGGGGGTCGATTTTACGCCCGATCTGGCTGCACTGCGCTGCGTTACTCTCCGAGCGCTGAAGGCCCTCCGTCCAAAGAGAGGGGGTTGATGACGTCACGGGGCCCCGCGCGCGTCGGCCCTTCGGGAAAGTTCCCGTACGGAGGGAAAATGCATGACTCTACAAACTATCTGCGCGTCTTTTAAGCGTCCCTCCTTTTTCGCGTGAAGCGCGTCGCCAGAGAGGCGAGAGTCATTCGAGAAAAGCAATATGTGTGACGCCAAGTATTCTTGTTCTGCAGACCCTCGAAAGTATATACTAAATTTTATGGCTTCTCGAGAGCGAACCTGACCCGAAGGGAAAGTCCTTTTCCTTGCACTCGAGAACAATAAGCCCTCTTGAATTTATATATATCTATAAGAAAAAAAAGGTTATACACCAAAAATTTGGCGCAGTTTATTTTAAGAGAAATCGTGAGAAACTGGACGTTCGCGTTTCGACGTGTCTTGCCCGGCTGACTAGCATATGTCTTGCAGCCTTCGATTTTTTGCATGTCCGCTCCTGAAATCCCTGCCGAGTGACCAGCCTAAAATATCCTATTGTTAATAATTTTAATCTTCCATACTTTTTGACGATATGCATCTTTCTTGAATTCTGCCGCGGAACTCGCAGCGTGTTTCGCGCTATCTAGTTTACGGAGGAGAAACTATCTCTCGTGCGCGAATTGCATCACGACGTAGGATCACGTCACAGGAGGTAATTTTGGAGAGTGGGAACGCTTCAAATGCCTCACCTCGAGAGCGAGACCAATATAAGTATATGAAAAATTAACTAACTTCTTTCAATTTTAATATTCGCTTGTATATTACAATTCTATTGCACACTATGATTTTTAAAGTAAAATCATGAAAAAATATATGAAAATTAATATTCTTTTGTACAACTTGATTTTCAAAATAAAGTGGGAAAAATAATTTGAAAATTAGTATCGATGTGTATATTTAATTTAAATCATAGTAAGTTAATTTTCAAACAGGAATGAAATGACGAAATATTAATTAAAATTTATATACGGGACCAGATGCGACTGCGCGTCTTGTATTAAGGTCTGTTTATGCAGCGGCCGGAATTCAACCTGAAAAAGTTGAAAGTGAATTACCCTTGTGGCGCTTAGGCAGCTCTGCATAAACGCCACGAGGGCATTATACACTTTCAACTTTTTTAAGTTGAGTTACGGCCGCTGCATAAACAGACCTTTACAAAGCGTGCTACCAAGAAGACTAAAACAGTGTTGCCAGAAGAAAATTTTGTTTCGTACTAGATGGCGCGACGAAAACGTAATAGAATGTACTAACTTTTCGATATGTATATATATACACATACATTCATATATATATATCGCAAAAGTGGTATAGTTAATCCCAAAAATTCGAATTAAAAAAAAAATCCCAAAAATTCGAATTTAAAAACAAATCCCAAAAATTCAAAATTTAGAGGAAATCCTGAAAATTTGAAATCTGAAATTTAAAAAAAAACACAAATCACACAAGCCAAGTCAAAAATTTGGCGTACGTAAATTATTAAAGACCAAGCCACACTAGAAAACTTGGCGTGCAGGGTTAAGAAGAATAAGTCCGGGAGGTGCCGTACCCACGCGGAAAAAAAGTATATTCGTCATATATCTCAGATATATAATTCATGCATGTCATACAAAACGGCAAAAATTTGTATATTCGTCATACATGAGACAAGTATGACTAATATATCTGAGATACACTACTCGCAAAAATTAAAGGAGCAAGAAAAATTTCCAAATTTTTCGGTGATTTTCAACAGGCTGTATTTCAGTGAAAAATGGTCGTATCGAGGTCATTGAAAAAGCATTTTGAAGCTCCAAAATTCTAGTTTTCAAATCTTTTGGTCAAACATTTTTAGAATCTACGCTTCTTACGAAATTTTATGGAATGGCGCGAAAAAATATGTACAAAATTTTTTTACCTTCTTATTTTTGTTCCATGGGCTTGGAATTTTTTTTTCCAGCTACACCAATACATGGACCAGGTAGCCTGTTTATCCAGCTTCAATTTCGTTTTTCAGTTTTTCCTCTGCGTTGATTTCTCGCAGAGATATCCGACTTGGAATGAAAAAGTATCTTTTTGTCTTTAACCACTGATATCTCAGCAACCAGTCGGCGTACAGAAATTAATCGGGCAGATTTGGAAACTAGAATAAATTTCCTAGAAGATCCTTTCAAGAGTATTGGGGAAAAATTTTCTTTTTCACCCTCAACATTCAACTGAAAAAAGTACAAAAAAGTGACTTTTTTCCTCGATTTGGCAGCTTTGCTAATATTGATGGGAAGGCTGTTTTAAGGAAAACTTACAGCTGAATGTATCCCCAATAACCCTGTCAATTTGCAGATCGATCCATTGAACGGTTCTTCCGGACCGATTGATCGAAATTTCCAAAAAAATTGAAGGAGCAAGATTTTTGTTTCTGAAGATCGGGTAATGTTCTTAAAAAAGAAAAAATTGATTTCTTATCGACTTTTTGTTCAATTTTGTACCCGTTACCGGCTAAATTTCAAAAAAAAAAAAAAAACAGAAATTGAAACTTTTTTTTTTTAATTTTCCAATTTTTTTCTCCAAATTTTTTTTTCAAGTTCTTGATTAAAATTTCCAAAAAAATGAAAGGAACAAGGTTTTTGTTTCGAAACATCGTCAATCGTTTCAAACAGGAGTCCGTGCGTAAGCACAAGAACAGCATAAATCCGACCGTGCAACGCTTCCCCAATCAAGAACGCTTCTCTATTTTTTTTTAAATTTTATAAAAAATAAAAAAATAAAAAAAAATTATTCAAACATTTTTGAATTTTTTTTTTAATTTAACCAACAACGGATACAGAATTGTAAAAAAGTGGAAGAAAAATTAATTTACCCATTTATAAGAAGATTACTCGATGTTTCGAAACAAAAACCTTGTTCCTTTCATTTTTTTGGAAATTTTAATCAAGAATTTGAAAAAAAAAATTGGAAAATTGAAAAAAAAAATTTGCAAATTTTTTTTTTTTTTTTTTTTTTTTCAATTTAGCCGGTAACGGATACAAAATTGTACAAAAAGTCGATAAGAAATCAATTTTTCCATTTTTAAGAAGATTACCCGATCTTCAGAAACAAAAATCTTGCTCCTTCAATTTTTTTGGAAATTTCGATCAATCGGTCCGGAAGAACCGTTCAATGGATCGATCTGCAAATTGACAGGGTTATTGGGGATACATTCGGCTGTAAATTTTCCTTAAAACAGCCTTCCCATCAATATTAGCAAAGCTGCAGTTGATTTACCAAATCGAGGAAAAAAGTCACTTTTTTGTACTTTTTTCAGTTGAATGTTAAGGCTGAAAAAAAAATTTTTCCCCAATACTCTTGAAAGGATCTTCTAGGAAATTTATTCTAGTTTCCGAATCTGCCCGATTAATTTCTGTACGCCGACCGGTTGCTGAGATATCAGTGGTTAAAGACAAAAAGATCTTTTTTCATTCAAAGTCGGATATCGCTGCGAGAAATCAACGCAGAGAAAAAACTAAAAAACGAAATTGAAGCTGGATAAACAGGCTACCTGGTCCATGTATTGGTGTAGCTGGATAAACATTTTCTTTCGCGCCATTCCTTAAAATTTCGTAAGAAGCGTAGATCCTAAAAATTTTTGACCAAAAGATTTGAAAACTAGAATGTCCGAGCTTCAAAATGCTTTTTTTTCACCCATGCAAGATTTTCGTGCTTTTCACCATATGCGTAGACAGCCGAAAAGTGACTCTTTTCTGACAGCTAAGGGCGCAAACAGACGAGTTCGCTTCTTTTTTCCCCTCCGGGGAAAAAAGAACCGAACTCGTCTGTTTTCACTCTTAGCTGTCAAAAAAGAGCCCCTTTTTGGCTATCCACGCATATACTGAAAAGCACGAAAATCTCCCATGGGGAAAAAAAAGATCGTGTGCAATGCGGGCCAGAGATTCGTCTTTTGTCTCGCGTGGTTGCGGCCCTCGCTTCGCTCGTTGCGGCAAACTTCACGCTCGACAAAAAGACTTATCTCTGGCCCTAGATGCACGAAATACTATTTTTATGACCTCGATACGACCATTTTTCACTGAAATACAGCCTGTTAAAAATCACCGAAAAATTTGAAAATTTTTCTTGCTCCTTTAATTTTTGCGAGTAGTGTATATGACGAATATATATGGAATGCATCTCTTTTATAAGCTTATGCATATTAAATATATTGCTTTTATATTTTTCTATGTTAAATTATATATCTATATTACATTTCACATATATCTGTAATACATCTGTAGTACATGAAAAATATAATATGTATATTAATATTTAAATAAATTATATATCTATATTACATTTTCATATATATCTGTAATACATTTGTACTATATAAAAAATATAAAATGGATCCATATTTATATACTGTTACGTACGGACCTAACAGGAGAGAATTATTTCCCCCATTCACTTACCGTGATTTAATTTTTCGGGTTGCCTTGCCTCGTCCTATACAGGCCCCTTCCCGTCGCGAGATGGGTGATCGTTCGAAATGATAACTTCAGTTTCGAATAAAGTTAAAATACTTCTAATTTATTAGTCGTAGCGGTTAATTGGAGAAAATGAATATATAGGAACAGTACATACATAAATATTCCGCCCGCAACTAATCTATTTCGCTAACCTGATCCACACACACGCATACGTTACTCACTCGTGCTGACCCACTCCGAACAACGTATCCTTAGAGTTGCGGCAATTGCACTGAATCCTGCCGATTATTGTAGCTTGAATCTCGGTGTCACACACACACACAAACAGCCAAAAGCAAGTTTGAATAAGTATAGTTAAATTCACAGTCACCAAACAGTTTGAATAATTATATAAGTTTCACGGCGTTCTCCCGACACAATAGCCCACTATGCGATACTGATCTCGCCTACACGCAGATCAGATTTACAGCGCGACGCAGGGAGGACGCAGAGATTCCGGATTCACAGTTGTATTAAACAGCCAAAACAGTTCGAATAAAATATATGATTTTACGGATGCTCGTGACGCAATAGCCCACTATGCGATACCTATCCCGCCTACACGCGGATAGGGTTTACAGACGCGGCGCAGGGAGGACACAGAACGACCCGGAGCCTCAGCTTTTCGAGCTGTTAGCCCTTCTTACTTTTGTCTGAGACTGATTTCGCTGTCGCCTCGAGAGAGGGATTTTTCCCGCTCGAGCGACCGAGGAAGCAGCTCCCGGTTTTTTTTCCAGAACTACAATTTCAATTTTTCGTGTAAAACTCCTGACATAGTGGTTTTGCACCCGCGTGAATCCAGGGTCTCTGCCGTTCTCACGATCGCGAACTGCAGCATCGCCGAATAACTCGACGAGGCGACAGCTCGCGAGTTGCAATTTTATATGTCTATAGTAACGGATATTCCGTTCGCGCATCGCGAGAACGTAACGCGATATTGAATAAAAGTGCAATTTCAGGTCTACAAAATATATTTAAATTCAAATATTCAATTATTTAAATGCATTAGAGTAATTATTGAATTTAAAAAAATAATATTTTAAAGAATGTATTCCTCAACAATGTCGGGATGTAACAATACCTTGAAATATAAAAAGAACATATGATATATTCATGCACAATCTATATGAAAATATGAAATATATATTTTTATTATATAAATTTGTTACTTTATATAATAAAATTACAGGTCCCTATCAATTCAAAGACGTTTTGTCGGTCACCCCCTACGATTTTTTAAATATTTTAATATGGTATTATACATGCAAAAAGAATTATCCATGTAATTTTTTAGCTCTTTATCTTAAACCATACCGACGTTATTGATTTTTTAAAAAATATTTCTAAAATGATCATAACTTTTACAATAACCAAGATATTCTAATTTGTTAGGAGGTCATTTTTTTTGTTTTTCAATGTACTTTTTGAACAAAATATCGAAACCTGGGAAGATTTTTTAAAAATGTTTCTTAGCTGTTTTAAGCTTAAAAAATTGGATTTTCTTTCAATGGGACCTATTCCAATTTTTTCAAAAAAAACTTATAAAATTCTACGTGAAAGGACAATTTTTTTGAGATTGTACCGAAGATGAGATTCAAATAACTTCTTGTTTAAAAAAAAATTCGATTTTTTCCGTAATTTTGATCTTTTTTCTTTCTATGAGTACAATAGTTGATTTCAATTATGTTAAAATAAATAATTTAACTTCTCTTACATATTTCCTTTGTAAATTATAATAATTAACATTAAAAATTACAATTCAAGTACGTTTTGCACTTTATTCAATTTTTTTACATAAAAATTGCAATTCTGTACAGTGAATAAGTAGACGATCCGAATCTAGTATTGCAAGTAGCCTGGCGCAGCTCAGTCAAAAGAGCACTCGACTGGCAATCGATTTCACATCGTTCCTCAAAACCCAAATTTTCCCGGTCAGAACACATACATCCACAAATTGTACATTTACTGATCGCATTATTTATGTCTATCATATTTTTTATGACAATCGAGATCGATGTTAGTGGTCATAGATTAGGGCTCTATTTTTGACTCAAGATATATATGTGTCATTCCATATCAATTCAACGACGTTTTGACGGTGACCCATTCGATTTTTTTTTATTTTCCAATATGTTATTATACACGCAAAAAGAAGTATCCATGCCAATTTTTAGCTCTCTATCTTAAACCATACCGAAGTTATAGATTTTTCAAGAATATACTTAAAATAATCATAACTTCTACATTAACCAAGATATTGTAATTTGTCAAGAGGTCATTTCTTTTCATTTTTCGAGGTACTTTTAAAAAAATATATTAAAAATTAAGAAAAACAAATTTTTAATGTGTTTTTAACTGTTTTAAGCTAAAAAATTGGATTTTCTTTCCATGGGACCCCTTCGATTTTTTTCAAAGGAAAATTATTAAATTCTCCGTAACAAAACAAAATTTTTGAGATCTTACCGAAGAGGGGATTCAAATAACTACTTATCGAAAAAAACTTTTCTACATGCCCCTACATTCTACAAACTTCTATATTAACCAAGATATTGTCATTTGTCAAGAGGTCATCTTTTTTTGTTTTTCAATGTACTTTTTGAAAAAAAGACGAAGAATCAAGAAAAACAAATTTTTAATGTCTTTTCAACTATTTTAAGCTAAAAAATAGGATTTTTTTCTAATGGAACCCCTTCGATTTCTTTCAAAAAAAATTATAAATTTCTACGTAAAAAAACAAAATTTTTGAGATTTTACCGAAGAGGGAATTCAAATAACTTCTTAACGAAATTTTTTTATTCGATTTTTTTTCGTAATTTTGAACTTTTTTCCTTCTATGACTCTAATAGTTGATTTCAATGATGTTAAAATAAATAATCTAACTTGCCTCACATATTTCCATTGTAAATTACTATAATTAACATGAAGAATTACAATGAAAATATGTGAGGCAAGTTAGATTATTTATTTTAACATCATTGAAATCAACTAATGTAGTCATAGAAGGAAAAAAGATCAGAATTACGAAAAAAAAAATCGAAATTTTTTTTTCAATAAGAAGTTATGTGAATCCCTCTTCGGTAAAATCTCAAAAAATTTATTTTTTTACGTAGAATTTTATAATTTTTTTAGAAAAAAATCGAAGGGATCCCATTAGGAGAAAATCCAATTTTTTAGCTTAAAACAGTTAAAAAGACATAAAAAATTTGTTTTTCTTAATTTTTGATCTATTTCTCAGAAAGTACATTGAAAAACAAAAAAAGATGACCTCTTGACAAATTACAATATCTTGGTTAATATAGAAGTTTGCAGAATGTAGAAATTTTTTTTCGATAAGAAGTTATTTGAATCCCCCCTTCGGTAAAATCTCAAAAATTTTGTTTTTTTACGTAGAATTTTATAATTTTTTTTGAAAAAAATCGAAGGGGTCCCATTGAGAGAAAATCCAATTTTTTAGCTTAAAACAGTTAAAAACACATTAAAAATTTGTTTCTCTTAATTTTTAATATTTTTTTCAAAAAGTACCTTGAAAAACCAAAAAAAATGACTTTTTGACAAATTACAATATCTTGGTTAATGTAGAAGTTATGATTATTTTAAGTATATTCTTGAAAAATCTATAACTTCGGTATGGTTTAAGATAGAGAGCTAAAAATTGGCATGGATACTTCTTTTTGCATGTATAATAACATATTAAAAAATAAAAAAATCGAAGGGGTCACCGTTAAAACGTCGTTGAATTGATATGGAATGACACATATATTATATATTTCACGTGTATTATGAATTTATGAAAAATATTGTTCATATATTTTAAATATATATTAGATGTGAAATTAAGATAAAAAATATATAAATTGTGTATGTCAGATATATATTAGATGTAAGATTAATATAAAAATTATATAGAAATGATGTATGTTAGATCTATATGTGATATATATCGCATATATAGATAAGTTATTGTACATACAAGTTAATGCATTCCAAGTATATTTCTCATATATTTGCGATACATGATTCATATTTGGCATACATGAATTATATATTTCTCATATATATTTCATACACTGAGAAAAAAAATTTGTTTATTGAAGTAAATCCATTTAGTTGGACGGAAAATTGGTCAATTGAACTATTTATTTGTTGAATAGAAGATGATGTAGGTAATCGAACCAAATGTTCATAATTGCATCAACTAAATCCCCGTAGCAAAACTAATGTTTTCAAATAACTATTATCGTTTATTTGCTTAGACATGCTTTTTAGTTGCTTTAATGAAATATTTTTGTATATCTCACTTATCGCATCGACTACACGGTACAGTTGGATCAAATAAATGTTTTTGATTATTCAAACTAACGGTAAAGCCAGATATGCAAAAAAAAATTGTTACAAGAGCACTACCAATATAGTTCATTAAAATTTGAAAAGCAACAAACATTTCAGTGATCTTAACAAACTTTTGCTTGAATAAACCAAGCGCAATCCAACATTAACTAATTTATGTGATCATCAAATTATCTCAGCTAAATATAAATTTAGTTCATTCATAATCTTGATATATTTGAATATGCTGACATCTTTTGTTGGCCGAAAACTGAGGTCTGGTTTGAAATAATTTTTTTTCGAGTTATTTCAATGACTTCATAGGCTTCGTTTAATAGAACGGAACCACAATTAAACAATAAACGTTTTGTTCAATTGTCAACAATAATTTTGTTGACGAGAAAAACAATTTTGCTATAAAACCAAATAAATCTATTGTTAAATGGAAATTCTATTTAGTACTTTATGGCGATGTTATTTTAACAAAACTAAAGTGTTGGCTGAAAACATTGACTTGTTCGATTTTAATTTACTCAATTCGCGTTTCCTTGCGCAAAATATTTTGCAGAAATTGGTTAGTTCATATTATCATTATTCACTCACTTTACTGAACAATAATTTTGTTCACGAGCCATATGATTTGTTTCTAAAATTCACTAAAGCATGTTGTTGAATCGAAGTTCTATTTAGTATTTAATGGCGGTGTTATTTTAACAAAACAGAAGAGTTGGATGGAAACATATTTAGAAACACAAGTCATCCTAAGCCTCAAATCAACTAAACAAACCGCGAGCCTTATTGAACCCCAACTTATGTATTTGTTGTATGTACGATTGGAATTAGCGAGCAGTGTCGCATGAAAAAAGGTATTCATAACCAAAATAAATTTTCCCTTTCCGGGAAAAATTCGAATCTTCATAACCCCTAACTTTGTTCAAGTGCATAGAAGTAGTCGATAGCATAATAGGTAGCCTGTCAGGTAGTTAGGTACGATAGGTAGGATGGTAGGTAGGGTCGAGGGTTCGATTCCCAGTCGGACAGAGAACTTAGATAGGAGAATTGGCGCGGATTTTTCTTCTTTTACATTTATCTTTTTTTAGGGCCGGTAAACTATACATATTAAGTTATTTTGCAAGGGCTATATATTTTTTATAACATGTTTAGTAACAATTAATTAACACGCATTTTATTGAGTCAATCATTTTTCCCGTTGATCGGACTAATTACCGGTTAGATTCAACTCTATTTCAGTTCATGCAAAATAGCATTCTAATGAACCAACAATTTACGTATTGGTTAGACTAATTGCCGATTAGATGCAACTCGATTTCAGTCAACAGTTCGTTCAACTGAATATTGAGTATGCATGAACAGAGTAGTTAGTTCAACCAGATAAAACATAGGTTGTTGTGCACAAATTTTTATCCATAAACAACAGAACTTTTGAACTTGCCAAATACAAAAATTGTTCGATGGATGACATCATTGCGTCTGTAAACTGTGAACTCGATCCGTTTGACACAGGTTTTATTGAGATCAAGTACATTTTTTTATATTTCAACTTCCAGATTTTGTACCAGATGCCATAAGCTCCGTGTCAGAAATAAAACATTAGTTAATTGACGGTTTTATGAATATGAAATTTAACTGCATTTTAATGAACTAAACACAATTGGGATTGTACTGAACTATTCCATGTTGCTATTTCAATTAATTTTTCATTTAAAGCCAAAGCAATGTTGACAATTCAAACGGATATTCACTTTTGATTACAAAATAAATTTAAAATCGACAAGATACGTTGATGTTTCAACAAAATATTTATTTGCATGGCTATCGTCTATTTTGGTTACGCCGTAATTTTGTTTATACAAATAATGATTTATATCCAGCATTTACCAGGTGTGTAAGTATGAAACCGGAATTTGCCCATAGGTGGCGCTAGATGTCGATGCAGTTACCGACACATCACGTCAGCGGTGTCTTGTTATTGTATTGATATCCGACAAAGATTTCCAACTCACAATAACACGAGTTTCATTCAGTAGCATTAGTTTATTAGAGATAAACATGTCGACTTTTGTGCCAACAAATTACGATTTGCGGACCGCCCTACTTTTCTGTTTTCATCTGAAGAAAACCGCAGCCGAATCGCATCGAATGCTTCTGGAGACGTTTGTTGAGCATGCTCTCGGTAAAACACAGTGTTTCGAGTGGTTTAAACGGTTCAAAAGTGATGATTTTGACATGAGGAACGAAGAACGTGGAAGACCACCGAAAAAGTTTGAAGACGCTGACCTGCAAGCCTTGTTGGACGAAGACGACGCTCAAACACAACAACAACTGGCGGATCAGTTAAAGGTGACCCGAGAAGCCATCTCCCTTCGGTTAAAAGCCATGGGAAAGATACAAAAGGTGGGGAAATGGGTTTCATACTTTCGAAATTCCGGTTTCATACTTACACACCTGGTACAAATTATTTGGGCTGATGTCAGAAATATTTAGTTGCCCGTATCGAACTAAATAATTTTGTTGAACGAAACAAAATTTGTTTCGATCAACGAAATTTTTTTCTCAGTGTACATCAAAAATATATTTTCGCATATACTTTTTTTCCGCGTGGGTAGGATTTCCACGAGATAAGGTAGAAAATTAATATACCTGATCATATGGTGGTCATATGGTTAACACAGATTATTATCACTTGTATATTTTACTGTCAAGTACAGTAGATGATCAGATAACTTGACCGCTCGCATAAATTCACTCATTACCATGGGAACACATTTGCATATCGCAACTCCCCCTATGACCATTTCTCTTCAATTCAAACCTTCGACCGACCGCGAAACATCTATGAGCATGCGTATTGCCAACATGCGCAAGGCGCATGCGCTTAGACACATGAGTGGGAGAATGAGGGGAAAGTTAAGTTATGCGAACGTTTCCGGTCCCATCGCGTTAAGTTATCTGATCGTCTACTGTAGTTTGCTCACGATTACTGACGCATTATGTACAATGATCGTTATGCGATTTTTGAATTTAACCGCAATTAAAGCATCGCTCTTTATATGGTCAATTAGAATCTTGAATATTCTAATACACTCGCTCAATCGTCACGTGCATCTAGGAAAATCATCGCAAATCCAGGCCTGTTCGCATTTTTACGGACGTCGCGGATGTCATCGACGTTCAATAGTTAAGATGAGTATTCGATATTTAAACGATTGGCTGTTAAGAGAGGAAAATAAAAAATAAATCGTTATGCAAATATAATAACGTTACATATATTACACCAAGAAAATTTATGACAAAAAAGTAGCAACGATATTTATGATTATTGCAACCATTATGTGCAGTGATGCTACTATGATTTATCAAATTCGGACATAACAAAAGATCAATAAAAGATTATCAACTATTTCAGAAATAATGATCATATAATTGTCCGTTCGGTTAAATATAAACCTTTACAAGATTTTTCTCAGTGAACTTTTCTCATAGTTACTCACTAGCTTACTCGGCCGTTATCTCTTGCGTTTTTTCTCATGGTTGCTTACTAGTGCACTTGATGAATTGTTTTCTTTTTTATTTTCTCGTTCATTCACTCCTTCGTTAAACGGTAAGGGCGACTGAACTCCGTTTTCCCTCGCCGAGCGTATTGGTTCTTAACCCTGCACGCCAAGTTTTCTAGTTTGGCTTGGTCTTTAATAATTTACGTACGCCAAATTTTTGGCTTGGCTTGTGTGATTTGTGTGTTTTTTTTAAATTTCAGATTTAAAATTTTTAGGATTTCCTCTAAATTTTGAATTTTTAGGATTTTTTTTTAAATTCGAGTTTTTAGGATTTTTTTTTTAATTCGAAATTTTGGGATTTAATTCTTGGCATCCTTTTTTGACTTCTCAGAAGTATTTTGTGATTGATTTCACTTATTTTTGAAAGTTTTTTCGAAGTATCTTTCCTGATTGAATTTATTTACATGAATTTTATATAAATTGGTGTTGAAATCGTCCAATATACAGAAGAACAAAAAATGAAAATGCATGACTTGTTGTGTATACACTCATTATACACCCATGTGCATGAAACCCATTTATAAAATCTATTGGTCAGAACTAGATCAAACTCTACAGAAATATAGATTTTTGGTAGTAAAGAAAGATTTTATATAGATACAGATAAGTAGATATAGATAGATAGAGAAGATATAGATAGAAGATAGACAGAAGATACAGATAGATATAGATAATATAGATTTTTTGTCGTGTTTTTTGGCACAATTATGAAAACAATTTTTTTATTGTGTTTCACTATCCCAGATAATGTCTCCAAATTTCAAATTGATCGGAGAGGTACTTCATATTTAAAAAAATAAAAAAAATTACATTAAAAAATGGGTTTTTATTTTTTTTTAATATGAAGGACCTCTTCGATGGATTTGAAATTTGGAGACATTATATGGAATAGTAAAAGACAGAAAAAATTTTTTTTTTTATAATTGTGCCAGAACGTTACTCTGGAGAAAAAAAATAATTACTGAAAAAAACGAACAGTTTTCATTAGTTATTATGAGAATTATGAGCTGTTATATTTTCTGTAAATATCCTTCTTATACCTTTGTAACGTGTCCGAATTTCATTCAAATGAGTCTAGCTGTTTGTAAAAAAAATTGTTCTTTGATGAAAAACAACTTAGATCGTCTTGCGGCACGTGTTATTTTTAATTAAAAAAAAAAGTACCTCGCGTTTTTTCATTAAGCGGAAGCTTTTTAGGGGGCATCGCAAAATATTTAATTTTTAACGACCAGTCTAATACTTATCTATGAATATCAAGCATAAAATTTGAGTTAAATTTTGGTTTGGCCTAAAATTAAAGTCAGATTTTGATTCAGCGTCAAATTAAAGTTGGATTTCGATTAAACCCAAAATTAAAGTTAGATTTTGTTCAGATTCAAATTTGAGTTCGATTTTGATTTAGCCTAAAATTTAAGTCAGATTTTGGTTGAGCTTAAAATTTAAGTTAGATTTTGGTTCAGCCTAAAATTTAAGTTAGATTTTGGTTTAGCGTCAAATTAAAGTTGGATTTCGGTTTAACCTAAAATTGAAGTTAGATTTTGGTTTAGCCTAAAATTTACGTTAGATTTTGGTTGAGTGTCAAATTAAAGTTGGATCTCGGTTTAACCTAAAATTTAACTTAGATTTTGGTTTAGCTTAAAATTTGAGTTCGATTTTGATTTAGCCTAAAATTTAAGTTAGATTCTGATTTAGCTTAAAATTTAAGTTAGATTTTGATTTAGCCTAAAATTTAAGTTAGATTTTGGTTTTGCTTTAAATCTGAGTTTGATTTTGATTCAGCCTAAAATTTAAGTTTCATTTTGACTTATTAGCTATGTATAATGCTATATATTCATAGATATGTTATACATATAGATAAGGATATATATGTACATAGATGATCTCTATATACGTAGAAAATCCTATATAGAATGCTACATATACATGCATATGCTGCATATGTGTAGATGATGCTATATTTGAAGAAATTAAACATCAAAGGACCATCCTAATATCAATTGGGACCTGAATAACGACCACTCTGATATACATCTTATAAATACATATATATAAATAATTAAGAAAATTCGAATCCAGAATGACCACTCTAATATAAATTCAGGCCTGAATTAACGACCACTCTAATATACATTTTAAAAATACATGTATGTAAATAGGAGAGCAGTGGCTAGAGCGCGGGTCTCGTAATCCGCGAGACCCGGGTTCGAACCCCGGCGACACCGCTGAAAAATATTCCAATTTTTCAAGTGTTTATCAGCTGCAATCCCGGTGGGTTGGGACCCCACCTTAAAATAATGGAATCCCGAAGACCTCATTGCGATGAGTGGGCGGTTAATTGTACGGTTTCGGTGAGGCCTGCCGACGCGGTTCTTATCGCTCGGATGGTGGTTCACCTAACTGTGCAAGCGACTGGCTCACTGGATCGCAATGGAGGAGGTAACTACCTAACCGACCGACGATAGTCGTACTAGAGCGTGCTCGCATTGCTACCGACGGGCGCTTGGGTAGAGTTTACCGTCTGCATCAGTGAAGGTTTTTCTGCAGTTTTCCCTTCACTCTCGGCAGAATTGCGATACAGAATGGAAAAGATGTAGGGTGCGGGCTGCAGCCCCGGCCTTACTAGGAAAGGGGGGGGGGATTAGTATAAAGCAATGCTGTACACTGGTAATAAACAATATTTTTACATGTATATAAATAATAAAGAAAATTTGAATCTCGAATGACCACCCAAATGTGAGTTGATACCTAAAATAACGACCACCCTAATATACATCGTATATATATAAAAAAATACTCGCACACACACACATACAATCTTTTATATATAGGGATAGAATATATATTTAAAGCATCGAATCTTGAATGACCACCTAAATGTAAGTTGATACCTGAAATAACGACCACCCTAATATACATTGTATATATAAAAAAATACTCGACACACTCGCACATACATATACTCTTTTTTATACATAGAGATAGAATATACATGCAAGCCTGTGTATGAGCCCGAGACTATGGTTGGCGGGGTCCGGGAACGCCGCGTTCTCGACACACTCATATTTTCCTACACTAATGCAAGGCCTCTCTGTAAAAGTCGTATTACACCGCTTATTCATGGGCTAGTATATCTATAGCGACGTGACCGGCGAAAGGTTGACTAACTTTTCCGATGCTGAATATTCGGATTAATTCACCCAATATCATGATATCTCAGTATCGCGTGGGCGGAAAAAAATGACAATGGTATCAAATGATTTTAAAAAGATGGTCGTGTTTTTTAGTAATATCGGATTAAAATTCAAATCGGGTTCGGCGGGAGGCATATTCGCGTATATAAGAGTGCGCGGCAATCTCGACTGAGACTCTCAGTTTCTTTAATACGTACATAAACTTTATAATGACCACCCTAATATATATCATAAAACCCAAACCCGAAATAACGACCACCCTAATGTAAATCGTAAATAAATACATATGTATATCATAAATAAATACATATGTATATCGTAATATACGTACATGAACTTTGTATATATAGATAATGCCATATACACTCATATGTATTAGATTTGAATCTCGAATCTCGAATAGCCACCACCCTAATCTATATCATAATACATAAAGCTATATATTCATATATGTGTTATATAAATATATAGATATGCTATATATGGGTCATTCCATGCCAAATCGACAAATTTTTTACCTGACCCCCTTCGATTTCGCTAAAAATTTACTATCTTTTTCTACCCTCCGAAAGACATTTTTCAGAATTTTTTCAAATTTGTTTACCCAAACCAAAAAAATTATGGATTTAAAAAAAAAAACCGCTCTTTTTTTCAAATAGCTATAAATTTTTTAAAAAATTGAGCTATCGGAACCGCACCACGTATAAAATTTTCGTTCTTGAATGTAGTTTACAGAAAAAAATATGAGAACATTTTCAGAAGCCCGGAAGTATGAAATATTTTGGTTTTTTCGAAAAAACCGTTATTTTTTCAAAGTCCGATATTTTTTTTTGCTCTAAAAAAACTTCAACTAATTCTGCAATAATTTCCGCGAATTACAATTTGTGCCGACAATTGCTTCTAATTTTTTTTTTTTAGTAAAAAAATTTTTTTTTTCTAATTTGGCTTATTTTATATAACTTTATTATGAAATTTTTTTGATTTCATCGTAAAACCTCAGAAGTTAAAAAAAAAATTTTTTTGAGAATTTTGAGTGGTTATTGTTCAAAAAATTGTTATTTTTTTCAAAAAAGTAAGAAAAAAAGAGAAAGACCATCCATACCCTTAAATAAATTCATCGTCTCATCTTAACATCTTTAAATAAATTTTTGAAAATTTTTTTGTGTGTTCAAATCATATTATTTCATATTAAACATTTTCCTTGATTCTAATATTCAATAATACGTCTATTTTTTTTATTTCCTCTTACTCGATGATTCTCTTCTTTTCTTCACTGTACTGTAATTCAAATACTTTTCTGAAGAAGAAAACATCCTAACTTGCACTATACAATCTTCCAACGGCGAAATTTTATGGATTTTTTGTGTCGCTGGTATTGTTTTCGCATTTGCGAAACGATCTTCTAATTTTTCTTTCATCAAATTATAGGCTTCAATTGTTGAGAATCGAACATTCATTTTTGCCAAATTGTTCGAATATATATAATTGAAAAAATTAATTTAAAAAAAAAAATAATTAAAAAAATTCATTTATTTTAGTAATTTTTTTTTTTAAATAATATTTATATTAAATAGTATTGAAGAAGAAATTTTAAATTAATTTTATATTTAAAAAATTATCATTAATTTTTTCCTTTTGTATCAGGTATGACGGAGTCCGTCGGGGAGGGAGTGACGGGCCCAGAGACGGAACGAGAGAAAAATAATGAAATGTCGTCGTCCCGGGAATCGAACCCGGGACCCTTGGCTTGCGAAGCAAGAGCGCTAACCACTGCGCTACGGCCACTTCATACTCTCTCT